>CM053035.1:227168-712168 GCA_028564925.1 Lithobates sylvaticus | reverse complement strand
CTCCGCCACCACAAGAAAAAAAGAATGCCAATTTATGTCCACAACCTCAACCCAAGACAAAGAGAACAGGACTTCTCTCCACTTCCTGCACACAGCAATACAAGACCAATTACAGACACACGTGAGGGCCTCGGGCAATTTCACGTCTGAAGAAATTGGTTATTGATGACAGTAACAATAATCTCCCATTCTCATCCAACAAGGCACAAAATGAAGTAAAATATTTGACCAATGAGGAGTTGACTAAAAGGTAATCGATTTCCAGAAGAACCAGACGTCCAAGCAAGCCCAGACAACCAGATTACCACCCAGGTAAAGCAGCCGGTGTCACTGGCCAATACAAGCCTATCCTTCTCAGCGAGTGCAGCGGAAGTGCAAGAGTTAAGCAGGGGAGCAATTGTCTGGTAGAACGTCTTCAAACATCTGATAATACTTTAGATGCTGCACCTTGGACGGCATCCCAAGAGCGGAGCCCGTAGCCAGGATCGTGTTCTGTGCCATGTTGTATGTGAGATGATAGCGGGGAGTGATGGGAAGCAGTGGGGTTCCCAGGCGGCTTCCATTATTATACAGCATTAATACCTGGCCTGGAAGGACAACTGAGGTCTACAAACCGCATCTTCATCATCCCGAACTCTAATGTCTTCCAGACCCAATCCGACGATTACTCAACTGACGCCACTCCGGGGCTCAGAGATCACTTCTAGCAACCCATAAAGAGACCCCGGAGAACGTGAGAGGAGCAAGGTCTGATTCTCCATGTCTGGGGAGCGGTAAGAGAATGATCCTCACTGGCAGAACAGAAGGAGCTCAGGAACATCAGCCACCACTCCCATCATTTCTCAATAAGAGGGCTGGACAGGGAATGAACCCCATGTAGCATGCGCAGAGGAGGAGGAACACCAGGATCTCCACTTGGACCCCAATCATGTCCTCTGTGACAATAAGTTCAGGGGCCTTTTTCTCCACCCTTATCTGGAACAATACCAAAATAATGGTCTCTAGGTTAGACGCCACGTCCGGCAGCCAACTAAGGGAAGCGGTAATGGAACATGACAGGGCTGCGCACAATACAGGAAGGAAACGTGCTGAACACGACGCACAGACACCTGCAAGTCTTCTCCAAAACTTATCTCCAGCTTTCGGTCAAGGACACCGGGGTTCTGCTTAACTACACGCCCAAAAAACCACAAACTACCAGTGTTCTCACAATGAGCTCCATCCAAACGCTGGGCCCTGCGGAGCAGAAGTGGGACCTAAATCCTGCTCAGTCATCTCGTCAGTCCTGGTTCATTTATGCACATCCAGAGGGAAAGGCAAGTTTCCTCAAAGTACTGTAGAGAGAATGGGACAAAGGCCCCCATCAAGAGAACCTGTCATCTTTAAAACATCTGTTGGTTTGATAGTAGTAACACTTCCTTTGGCTGTGATCTTCGGAGTTTCCTCTTTTCATAGGAGGGTTGGACTGACTGAGAAGAGTTTGCCTTGTGATGGTCATTTCAGGTCATCCTTCAGCTGTTTGGTGAGAAGGACTGATAACGGTATGAAGGAAGGATCTCTGTATGTTAACTTTTAAAATGAGAATCAGGAAAGAGGCCTCCAAAGAAACCACTATTTATCTATGAGAAAAAAGAAACACGTAACTTGAATGAACCTGACTGATAAAACTTTAGGTCTCCTATGACGGGGTGAGGACAGGGGAGCTCTCTGGTCTCTGCAACCTCAACAACGTTCACCAAATGTCAGAGGGGTGGAAAAAGCGCTGACCGGCCTGGAACCCTCTTCCTCCTATCCGGCTCGGCACCCCCGATGGGAGGAGACGGTGGCTCGGCCTCCCCGATGACGGGAGGAGACGGCGGCTCGGCCTCCCCGATGACGGGAGGAGACGGCGGCTCGGCACCCCCGATGACGGGAGGAGACGGCGGCTCGGCACCCCCGATGACGGGAGGAGACGGCGGCTCGGCACCCCCGATGACGGGAGGAGACGGCGGCTCGGCACCCCCGCTGACGGGAGGAGACGGCGGCTCGGCCACCCCGATGACGGGAGGAGACGGCGGCTCGGCACCCCCGATGACGGGAGGAGACGGCGGCTCGGCACCCCCGATGACGGGAGGAGACGGCGGCTCGGCACCCCCGATGTCGGGAGGAGACGGCGGCTCGGCCTCCCCGATGACGGGAGGGAGACGGCGGCTCGGGCCTCCCCGATGACGGGAGGAGACGGCGGCCCGGCCTCCCCGATGACGGGAGGAGACGGCGGCTCGGCCTCCCCGATGACGGGAGGAGACGGCGGCTCGGCCTCCCCGATGACGGGAGGAGACGGCGGCTCGGCCTCCCCGATGACGGGAGGAGACGGCGGCTCGGCCTCCCCGATGACGGGAGGAGACGGCGGCTCGGCCTCCCCGATGACGGGAGGAGACGGCGGCTCGGCCTCCCGATGACGGGAGGAGACGGCGGCTCGGCCTCCCCGATGACGGGAGGGGAGACGGCGGCTCGGCCTCCCCGATGACGGGAGGAGACGGCGGCTCGGCCTCCCCGATGACGGGAGGAGACGGCGGCTCGGCCTCCCCGATGACGGGAGGAGACGGCGGCTCGGCCTCCCCCGATGACGGGAGGAGACGGCGGCTCGGCCTCCCCGATGACGGGAGGAGACGGCGGCTCGGCCTCCCCGATGACGGGAGGAGACGGCGGCTCGGCCTCCCCGATGACGGGAGGAGACGGCGGCTCGGCCTCCCCGATGACGGGAGGAGACGGCGGCTTCGGCTCCCCCGATGACGGGAGGAGACGGCGGCTCGGCCTCCCCGATGACGGGAGGAGACGGCGGCTCGGCCTCCCCGATGACGGGAGGAGACGGCGGCTCGGCCTCCTCGATGACGGGAGGAGACGGCGGCTCGGCCTCCCCGATGACGGGAGGAGACGGCGGCTCGGCCTCCCCGATGACGGGAGGAGACGGTGGCTCGGCACCCCGATGACGGGAGGAGACGGTGGCTCGGCAACCCCGATGACGGGAGGAGACGGCGGCTCGGCACCCCCGATGGGAGGAGACGGCGGCTCGGCACCCCCGATGGGAGGAGACGGTGGCTCGGCACCCCCGATGGGAGGAGACGGCGGCTCGGCACCCCCGATGGGAGGAGACGGTGGCTCGGCACCCCCGATGGGAGGAGACGGTGGCTCGGCACCCCCGATGGGAGGAGACGGTGGCTCGGCACCCCCGATGGGAGGAGACGGCGGCTCGGCACCCCCGCTGACGGGAGGAGATGGCAGTTTTCAGATGAACACAGTATCACGGTGGAACATCTGGTGCTTTGTACACAGATGTAGGGAACCCAGGAGACTTTGCTGGACTTCCATTTCACTCTGATGTCATCTGGCTGAATTCATATCCCACCCGAGATGCCTCTTCCCGGCTCTGCCCGATGCCGGCACACCCTGTGGTGCAGGTCAGAGGAGTGTGCAGCGGCTCAGAATGGAAATTTGCCAGGGGGACATTTAGCTGTGGAGAGGAGAGGAGTCTGTTTCTTGTCCTCCTGTCTGAAGCCCTCTTCGCTCTCCGAGGACCCTCCATCATATGATGACGTCTCTTTTATTCAATGCCATAGAAGCTTTTAAGCTCCTGACGTGATTCATGCGGTTGCCCTACGAGTCATCTTCCCAATACTGTCCTCCAGGAGCGAGGTCACCCAGAATGATGGTGCTGGAGAGTGCCTGAGACCTGGCTCATCAACAAACCCACCACATTCCCATCGCCTGCACTACCTCCAACCCAATCCACGTTCCTGTGTATACCAGATGCATGCACTCCACACACAGGCCCACATTCCCATCGCCTGCACTACCTCCAACCCAATCCACGTTCCTGTGTATACCAGATGCATGCACTCCACACACAGGCCCATCGCCTGCACTACCACCAACACAATCCACGTTCCTGTGTATACCAGATGCATGCACTCCACACACAGGCCCACATTCCCATCGCCTGCACTACCTCCAACCCAATCCACGTTCCTGTGTATACCAGATGCATGCACTCCACACACAGGCCCACATTCCCATCGCCTGCACTACCTCCAACCCAATCCACGTTCCTGTGTATACCAGATGCATGCACTCCACACACAGGCCCATCGCCTGCACTACCACCAACACAATCCACGTTCCTGTGTATACCAGATGCATGCACTCCACACACAGGCCCACATTCCCATCGCCTGCACTACCTCCAACCCAATCCACGTTCCTGTGTATACCAGATGCATGCACTCCACACACAGGCCCACCATTCCCATCGCCTGCACTACCACCAACACAATCCACGTTCCTGTGTATACCAGATGCATGCACTCCACACACAGGCCCACATTCCCATCGCCTGCACTACCTCCAACCCAATCCACGTTCCTGTGTATACCAGATGCATGCACTCCACACACAGGCCCACATTCCCATCGCCTGCACTACCACCAACACAATCCACGTTCCTGTGTATACCAGATGCATGCACTCCACACACAGGCCCACATTCCCATCGCCTGCACTACCACCAACACAATCCACGTTCCTGTGTATACCAGATGCATGCACTCCACACACAGGCCCACATTCCCATCGCCTGCACTACCACCAACACAATCCACGTTCCTGTGTATACCAGATGCATGCACTCCACACACAGGCCCACATTCCCATCGCCTGCACTACCTCCAACCCAATCCACGTTCCTGTGTATACCAGATGCATGCACTCCACACACAGGCCCACATTCCCATCGCCTGCACTACCACCAACACAATCCACGTTCCTGTGTATACCAGATGCATGCACTCCACACACAGGCCCACATTCCCATCGCCTGCACTACCTCCAACCCAATCCACGTTCCTGTGTATACCAGATGCATGCACTCCACACACAGGCCCACATTCCCATCGCCTGCACTACCACCAACCCAATCCACGTTCCTGTGTATACCAGATGCATGCACTCCACACACAGGCCCACATTCCCATCGCCTGCACTACCACCAACCCAATCCACGTTCCTGTGTATACCAGATGCATGCACTCCACACACAGGCCCACATTCCCATCGCCTGCACTACCACCAACACAATCCACGTTCCTGTGTATACCAGATGCATGCACTCCACACACAGGCCCACATTCCCATCGCCTGCACTACCACCAACACAATCCACGTTCCTGTGTATACCAGATGCTTGCACTCCACACACAGGCCCACATTCCCATCGCCTGCACTACCACCAACCCAATCCACGTTCCTGTGTATACCAGATGCATGCACTCCACACACAGGCCCATCGCCTGCACTACCACCAACTCAATCCACGTTCCTGTGTATACCAGATGCATGCACTCACACACAGGCCCACATTCCCATCGCCTGCACTACCTCCAACCCAATCCACGTTCCTGGGGGGGGGGGGGGGGGGGGGGGGGGGGGGGGGGGGGGGGGGGGGGGGGGGGGGGGGGGGGGGGGGGGGGGGGGGGGGGGGGGGGGGGGGGGGGGGGGGGGGGGGGGGGGGGGGGGGGGGGGGGGGGGGGGGGGGGGGGGGTGTATACCAGATGCATGCACTCCCCACACACAGCGCCACATTCCCATCGCCTGCACTACCACCAACACAATCCACGTTCCTGTGTATACCCGAGATGCATGCACTCCACACACAGCCCCACATTCCCCCATCCCTGCATCTACCTCCACCATTTCCAACCGTTCCCCTGTGTAATACCAGTTGAAGCAATCCACTCAGGCCACAATTCCATCGCCTGCTTACCACCCACATCAAGCTGGTATACCTGATGCACACTCACACCAACATTCCATCGCCTGCACTAACCACCGAACAACAATTCCCACGTTTCCTGTGTATACCAGATGCATGCACACTCCCACACACAGGCCCACATTTCCCATCGCCTGCAACTTCCACCAACCACTATCCTCGTTCCATGCGCTCTTCCTCATGCCACCACTTTTTTTAATAATGGTGAAAACCAAGAATACGGGTGGGGGATGTTGGAGGGGGGTGTGGCAGGGGGGGTTGTGTTGGGTTTGAGTGGGGGTGCGGGGTGGGGGTGGATGGGGGTGGGCGTAGTGGGGGGGTGGGTGAGTGGGGGGTGTTTGGTTGAGGACATTTGTGGGTGGTTTGGTTCGGAGGGGTGGAGTGGGCTGGTGGTTTGGAGCGTGGGATATACAGATGATGTGGGGGGTTGGGGTGGTTGGCGATGGGGCATTGGGGAGTGGGGGGCGTGTTGGGGGGTGGGTTGGTGTTTGGGAGTGAGTTTTGGTGCTGTTATTGGGGGTGGGTTATGAGTGGGAGAGTTGGTGTGAGGTGAGGGGGGTTGGGGTGTGGTCTTGTAGGGGGGGGAGGGATTGGTTGGGTTGGGGGGGGGGTGGGTGGGGGGTGCGAAATTTGTGGGTGAATGTTGGATGAGGGTGTGGGTATTGGTGCACTCCACGTGTGGTAGTGGGTGTGGCGCAGGTGGGGGGGGGTGGGGGGTGGGTGAGGCTGTGGGGGGAATTGGGTGTGAGGAGGACATTAGTGTGGGGCGTGGGGGTGCTAGGGGTGGGTTTGCGTTGGGGTGGGAGGGTCTGGGAGGGGCGAGGTGTGTGGGGGGTGGCGGAGGGGAGGGCGTGGGAGTGGGCGGAGTTGTGGGGATGTGGTGGGGGGGATGGGGATGATTGGTAGTTTTATGGGTGAGGGTGTGGTGGTGGTGGGTTTGGGTGTTCGGAGGGAGGCTCGGTAATGGGTGGGGGGTTAAATGGTTTGGGGGCTGAGAGTGGGGTGGGTGAGGCGATAGTGGGTGGGGTGTTGGGTGGGTGGGGGGGAGGCACAGATACGTGTGTGGGGTGGTTGGGGAGGGGGGGTGTGGGGTGGGTGGGGTGGGTTTTGTTTGTGCTGTTACTCGTTGGGTGTGAGGGCGTGGGATGGAGGGTTGGGGGGCTGGGGGTGCGGGGTTGGTGGGGGTGGGGACGGGCTGGGGCGAGGTGGGGAGGTGGGGGGGGGGGGGGGTGGGGGGTAGGCGGATGTGGTGTGAGGGGAATGTATTGTGGTTGGGTTATTGGGGGAATTGGGTGGGTTGGGTGCGGGAGATCGGGGGTGGATTGGTGTGCGGGTAGGGTGTGTGGTATGTTGGTGGGTGTGAGTGGAAAGTGAGTCGGGTGGGATGGGGTGGAAAGGGGTGATAGGGGAATGGGGTATGGAGGGGTGGGATTGTAGGTGAGTCGAGTTTTGCGGGTTGTGGGGCGATGGGAGGGGGGTTTGGATGGGGGGAGAGGTGGGTGGTGGGGGGGTGGAGAGTGGAGGGCTGCGGGGTTGGTAGGAGTTAGTGGGGGTGTGGGGGGGGGGTTGGGTGTGGTGTTCGCAGTGAATCTATATTTAGGAGGGGGTGGTGGGTAGCTGGTATTGGGTATTTAGGTGTGGGGGTGGGGTTTGTGAGCGGGTAGTTTGGTTGTGGGGGGGTGTGTTAGTCACACAGGCCGGTGGGGGGGAAGGGGGGTCAGGTTGGTTGGTGTGGCTGATTCCATCGCCGTGTTGGCTGTTTTGGGAAGGTACTACCACCAGTTGCACGTTGATTTGAGTGTTGGTGGGGATTTATGTTTGTTTGGGTTGTTGTTTTTGGTGGGTGGGTATGGGGGGGATTAAGATGTGTGTAGTTTGGTTGTGTTTGGTGCGGAGGTGACCACGTATTTGCTTTGGGGTCGGTGGCCTGATTTCGTATGACACAGGGGTCTAGATGCATGCAGCTTTCTCGTGGATGAGAGTATTTGATGATTGAGGGGGGTATCCCATGTTTTGGGCTACACAGGCCCACATTTTTTTTTTTTTCCCATCCCAAACTGTAACTCACTTTTCCCCCCAATTCCCTCCAACCACAATCCCCCACGATTTCAATTCCTGTGTATACCACTTTGGAGCCGTGCAATGGTAAATGCACTCACTACCTTTACATCAGTAGCCCACATTCCATCGCCTGCCCACTACTCCAACCCCAATCCAACTGTGTATACTACTGCACTTTCCTGTGCTGCACTAGCACCAACTCAATCACCTGATGCAGGTGGCTGACTCCACACACAGGCCAACATTCCCATCGCCTGCACTACTCCAACCCCAATCCAACGTATCCTGTGTATACCAGATTTGTTTTCATGACCACTCCACACACAGGCCACATTCCATCGCCTGCACTACCACCAACACACACACATCCACGTTCCTGTGTATTTTTTTTTACCAGATTGCCAATGCACTCCACACACAGGCCCACATTCCCAATTCCGCCTGCCACTACCACCATACCCAATCCACGATTCCTGTGTAATACCAGATGCATGCACTCCACACACAGGCCCACATTCCCATCGCCTGCCTACCAACCAACACAATCCACGTTCCTGTGTTTAACCAGATGCATGCAACCTCCACAACACAAGGCCCACATTCCCATTCGCCTGCACTACCACAACACAAATCTCACGTTCCTGTGTATACCAGATGCATGCACTCCACAACACAGGCCCACATTCCCATCGCCTGCACCTACCACCAACCCAAATCCACGTTCTGTGTATACCAGATGCATGCACTCCACACCACAGGCCCACATTCCATCGCCTGCACTACCACCAACACAATCACGTCTTTCCTGTGTATACACAGATGCATGCACTCCACACACAGGCCCCACATTCCCATCGCCTGCACTACACCACCAACCCAATCCACGTTCCTGTGTATACAGATGCATGCACTCCACACACAGGCCCACATTCCCATTGCCTGCACTACCACCAACACAATCCACGTTCCTGTGTATACCAGATGCATGCACTCCACACACGGCCCATCGCCTGCACTACCACCAATACACAATCCACGTTCCTGTGTATACCAGATGCATGCACTCCACACAACAGGCCCCATCGCCTGCACTACCACCAACACAATCCACGTTCCTGTGTATACCAGATGCATGCACTCCACACACAGGCCCATGCGCCTGCACTACCACCAACAAACAATCCACGTTCCTGTGTATACCAGATGCATGCACTCCACACACAGGCCCACATTCCCATCGCCTGCACTACCACAACACAATCCACGTTCCTGTGTATACCAGATGCATGCACTCCACACACAGGCCCATCGCCTGCACTACCACCAACACAATCCACGTTCCTGTGTGTACCAGATGCATGCACTCCACACACAGGCCCACATTCCCATCGCCTGCACTACCACCAACCCAATCCACGTTCCTGTGTATACCAGATGCATGCACTCCACACACAGGCCCACATTCCCATCGCCTGCACTACCACCAACCCAATCCACGTTCCTGTGTATACCAGATGCATGCACTCCACACACAGGCCCATCGCCTGCACTACCACCAACACAATCCACGTTCCTGTGTGTACCAGATGCATGCACTCCACACACAGGCCCATCGCCTGCACTACCACCAACACAATCCACGTTCCTGTGTGTACCAGATGCATGCACTCCACACACAGGCCCACATTCCCATCGCCTGCACTACCACCAACCCAATCCACGTTCCTGTGTATACCAGATGCATGCACTCCACACACAGGCCCACATTCCCATTGCCTGCACTACCACCAACCCAATCAACGTTCCTGTGTGTACCAGATGCATGCACTCCACACACATTCCCATCGCCTGCACTACCACCAACCCAATCCACGTTCCTGTGTGTACCAGATGCATGCACTCTACACATAGGCCCATCGCCTGCACTACCACCAACCCAATCCACGTTCCTGTGTGTACCAAAGGCATGCACTCCACACACAGGCCCATCGCCTGCACTACCACCAACCCAATCCACGTTCCTGTGTGTACCTGATAGGAAGCATGCAGAACCTGTTCCAGCATGGAGGACCACATTCCCATCGGCACTACAGCCGACCCAATCCAGGTTTGTGTGTACCCAATAGAGGCGTGGACTCTGCACACAGAACTGGTACCAGGACTGAGGAGCACAGGGATGGTCCCGTCACACCACATCAGCTACAAAACACATTTCATACATCTTCATATCAAAAAACAGCACAGACCGCAACATACAATCCGCCGCAGAGCAGCCATTTTATTGGATAGATATTCTGTGATTTGCTTTATTGTCCTAAGAGGTCTTTGGTCACTGCGGCCCCTCTATAGGAGGACCAGAGACAGAAAAGCACAAAGCAAAAAAACGGCAATGCACACAATCCACAGTGACCAATCAGTGTGTTAATCACTGGCCAGACTGCCGAACGACTTGGGTGCTTAAAAAAAATAATGCAACAAATAATATTTTTTAATATTATAACTCCCATCAGGTTCCACTATACCCCTTCCCCAGCCACACATGAGGATTGAGTCGCTCAGACCAGCTCCATGAATCCGGAAGTACACAGTATTCTACAAAACCACGTCATGCCAACATTGGGCTCCTCTGCAGATGACAGGAGGATGGGATGAAGACCCGATCACCAGTGATGAGGACAGGAGGATGGGATGAAGACCGGATCTCCAGTGATGAGGACAGGAGGATGGGATGAAGACCGGATCTCCAGTGATGAGGACAGGAGGATGGGATGAAGACCGGATCTCCAGTGATGAGGACAGGAGGATGGGATGAAGACCGGATCTCCAGTGATGAGGACAGGAGGATGGGATGAAGACCGGATCTCCAGTGATGAGGACAGGAGGATGGGATGAAGACCGGATCTCCAGTGATGAGGACAGGAGGATGGGATGAAGACCCGATCACCAGTGATGAGGACAGGAGGATGGGATGAAGACCGGATCTCCAGTGATGAGGACAGGAGGATGGGATGAAGACCGGATCTCCAGTGATGAGGACAGGAGGATGGGATGAAGACCCGATCACCAGTGATGAGGACAGGAGGATGGGATGAAGACCGGATCACCAGTGATGAGGACAGGAGGATGGGATGAAGACCGGATCTCCAGTGATGAGGACAGGAGGATGGGATGAAGACCGGATCTCCAGTGATGAGGACAGGAGGATGGGATGAAGACCGGATCTCCAGTGATGAGGACAGGAGGATGGAATGAAGACCCGATCACCAGTGATGAGGACAGGAGGATGGGATGAAGACCGGATCCTCAGTGATGAGGACAGGAGGATGGGATGAAGACCGGATCACCAGTGATGAGGACAGGAGGATGGGATGAAGACCCGATCCTCAGTGATGAGGACAGGAGGATGGGATGAAGACCGGATCTCCAGTGATGAGGACAGGAGGATGGGATGAAGACCGGATCACCAGTGATGAGGACAGGAGGATGGGATGAAGACCGGATCTCCAGTGATGAGGACAGGAGGATGGGATGAAGACCGGATCTCCAGTGATGAGGACAGGAGGAAGGGATGAAGACCGGATCACCAGTGATGAGGACAGGAGGGTGGGATGAAGACCGGATCACCAGTGATGAGGACAGGAGGATGGGATGAAGACCGGATGCTCAGTGATGAGGACAGGAGGATGGGATGAAGACCTGATCACCAGTGATGAGGACAGGAGGGTGGGATGAAGACCGGATCACCAGTGATGAGGACAGGAGGATGGGATGAAGACCGGATCACCAGTGATGAGGACAGGAGGATAGGATGAAGACCGGATCACCAGGGATGAGGACAGGAGGATGGGATGAAGACCCGATCCTCAGTGATGAGGACAGGAGGATGGGATGAAGACCGGATCTCCAGTGATGAGGACAGGAGGATTGGATGAAGACCTGATCACCAGTGATGAGGACAGGAGGATGGGATGAAGACCGGATCACCAGTGATGAGGACAGGAGGATGGGATGAAGACCGGATCACCAGTGATGAGGACAGGAGGATTGGATGAAGACCCGATCCTCAGTGATGAGGACAGGAGGATGGGATGAAGACCTGATCACCAGTGATGAGGACAGGCACAGCTTACACATGGCTCAGTTCTCTTCACATTTTCCCGGTAATGTTTGGCAGGATGTGGCAAATCCAAAAGGTACAACCATGGCTGCCAGGATGGCTCCACCACTCCAGCCTCCAGATAGACGGGCGGTAATGCGCAAGGAAATGAGGCATCTGTGAGGCGGCAAGGAAGATGAAGATTCATGTACCCTGGCCAGGAAGGTTAATGGGACCCAGCTTGGGGCAGTAATTGGGTGAAGAGCAGTAGCTGCTTCTCCTGCGGGCGGAGGACACAGCCAGCGGGGGAGGTTTCACAGCTTGGAGTGAAAGATGAGGTGTCAGGTACACCCGAGGCAGCAGGAACCACAGAAAAGACAAAGGAGGTCGGCTAGATGGAGGCTGGAACAGATTTTACTTCTCACTCGCTAGGAAAATAACACTGGAAAAAGTGAGGCCACACCGTCAGACAATGTCCGCACCCTCGCCCGTCCTCCATCAATGTCCGCACCCTCGCCCGTCCTCCATCAATGTCCGCACCCTCGCCCGTCCTCCATCAATGTCCGCACCCTCGCCCGTCCTCCATCAATGTCCGCACCCTCGCCCGTCGCCCATCAATGTCCGCACCCTCGCCCGTCCTCCATCAATGTCCGCACCCTCGCCCGTCCTCCATCAATGTCCGCACCCTCGCCCGTCCTCCATCAATGTCCGCACCCTCGCCCGCACCCTCGCCCGTCCTCCATCAATGTCCGCACCCTCGCCCGTCCTCCATCAATGTCCGCACCCTCGCCCGTCCTCCATCAATGTCCGCACCCTCGCCCGTCCTCCATCAATGTCCGCACCCTCGCCCGTCCTCCATCAATGTCCGCACCCTCGCCCGTCCTCCATCAATGTCCGCACCCTCGCCCGTCCTCCATCAATGTCCGCACCCTCGCCCGTCCTCCATCAATGTCCGCACCCTCGCCCGTCCTCCATCAATGTCCGCACCCTCGCCCGTCCTCCATCAATGTCCGCACCCTCGCCCGTCCTCCATCAATGTCCGCACCCTCGCCCGTCCTCCATCAATGTCCGCACCCTCGCCCGTCCTCCATCAATGTCCGCACCCTCGCCCGTCGTCCATCAATGTCCGCACCCTCGCCCATCAGACAATGACTGATGATAATCAGATAAAGATCGCACCCCCGCCCGTCCTCCATCAGACAATGACTGATGATAATCAGATAAAGATCGCACCCTCACCTGTACATCAGACTATGACCACACCCCCATTCATCCTGATCGGTCCTGTTCCTGGCTGACTCCTCTGCTCACTTCACTGTACATATGCCCATTCCAGCTACGACTAACATGCTCATCCTTGGGGCACATCACCAATGTACAGGTATAACTGAGCCAACTGCTTTGCACATGGAATACTAAGAGCTCATTCCTAAAGAAGGTCAGACTAAACTATGTGTGGGGCATGATTGGTCAGCCTGGTTCTGGATGCTCTACACATGGAACACTCAGACTGCTTGTGGGTCCTGTATATGGACTCTACATGTCATGTCAGATGGCCAGGACCCATTACATGTATAGATGGCTGGATGGGGGACCATCTCCGTTCATCACCAGCAACAAAAGTATTGGGGGGGGGGGGGGGGGACAGTCAGTCAGAAGAAGAGAATCCTAAAAGGTCACTCTCCTCAGTGTGGGGTGGGATTGGCTGTTCCCGGGACCACACTGTACGGTGGAGGACCTTTTCTTGGTTCCAGTCTTCTCTTTCCTTCCTGTCGGTTTATCAAATATTTCTTTCTATAGAAATCAGGATCCTCCATTGTGTCACCTGTAGGAGGAGATTCTGCAGCCTCCATTTCTAGGCCCAGCGAGGACCCCGATTGGCTGGTCTGCGATGACCCGAGCAGTGGGCACAGTGCTGGGATTTCCGGTATATCCAGATCTTTTATTCCCACAGATCCGGGAAGTTGGAATATTTTACCGGATTACAGCAGTACTTGGATCAGAGGGGTGCAGTGATGGTCCACCAGTCCTAGAAGACGAGGACCATGGGTGGAGTACAACCGGGGGGGGGGGGGGGTATTTACCAGGGAACAAGCTGGAAGGGGGGGGGGGGGGGGACATTGCAGTTCATTGGTGGACAAAATAATAGAGGATCCCCAACATAGCAGAACATTACCCCAACCCCAAAACCTTGGTCCTGCTGGATTTTTTGCAGGGTACTGAAGACCTAGGAGAACAATAACCCCCAACATTAGTGTCTGAAAACGCAATAACCCCCCCAACATTGGTGCCAGTAATAACCCCAACCATTGGTGCCAGTGGCAGGAATAATATCCCCAGCATTAGTGTCTGAAAACGCAATAATATCCCCCAGCATTGGTGCCAGTGGCAGTAGTAACCCCCAGCATTGGTGCCAGTAATAACCCCCTGGATTGGTGCCAGTGGCGGTAATAACTCAGTGTCAGTAATAACCCCCAGCATTGGTGCCAGTGGCAGGAATAATATCCCCCAGCATTGGTGCCAGTGGCGATAATAAGTCAGTATCAGTAATAACCCCCAGCATTGGTGCCAGTGAGTGCAATAATATCCCCCAGCATTGGTGCCAGTAATAACCCCCTGCATTGGTGCCAGGAAGTGCAATAACCACCCCCTGCATTGGTGTTAGTGGCAGTAATAATAACCCCCAGCATTGGTGCCAGTGGCGGTAATAACTCAGTATCAGTAATAACCCCCAGCATTGGTGCCAGTGGCGGTAATAACTCAGTATCAGTAATAACCCCCAGCATTGGTGCCAGTGGCGGTAATAACTCAGTATCAGTAATAACCCCCAGCATTGGTGCCAGTGAGTGCAATAATATCCCCCAGCACTGGTGCCAGTGAGTGCAATAATATCCCCCAGCACTGGTGCCAGTGAGTGCAATAATATCCCCCAGCACTGGTGCCAGTGAGTGCAATAATATCCCCCAGCACTGGTGCCAGTGAGTGCAATAATATCCCCCAGCACTGGTGCCAGTGAGTGCAATAATATCCCCCAGCACTGGTGCCAGTGAGTGCAATAATATCCCCCAGCACTGGTGCCAGTGAGTGCAATAATAACCCCCTGCACTGGTTTCAGTGGCAGTAATAAAAATCCCCAGCACTGGTGTCAGTGAGCTCAATAACAACCCCCAAGCATCGGTGTCAGTGGGCAGAATACATAGCAGGTATATGGCAGATAAACACAGAAAACATTAAAGGACATTTTTGGAGAAGGTCTTACCTCGGCACATCGTCCCGTTCTCCACCGACTCGTACCCCGCTTTACACATACACCGCCCGATGGGCACCAGCCACTCCCCGTCTCCATTGCAGTACAGTTTTATTGGCACATCCACCTCCTCAGCATTCGGTATACAAATCCCTCGAGCCGCCACCAAGGAGGTGCTCTCCGCCCCAGACAAGGTCTCCTGGAATACTGCCCCGTTCTGGATCACCCGCGGGCACTTCCTGTAAAAGACCCTCACGGCGATGAGCGACATGCAGCCACCATAATCCTGAAACGCCAGGTAGAAGCCATTTTTAGAGACCGGTCCGAAGCTGCGCACCTCAGTGTTGATCTTCATGACGCGACCACCCAGATCCACCTGGGAGAAGCTCTCATCGGCGGCAATGGTGTCCACCTTGGACCAGGGATTCTCCATCCAGCTGGGAAACGTCTTGGTGGCCGAGTCAAAGTCAGACTCGTAATAATAGAGATTGAAGGTTTCCTTACAGGACCCGGGAACGTTGGGAATGCTGCTACAGTCCCGCACCGAGAACTTCATCTCCACATGGATCCGGTGCGCTCCCCTCCGCCAGATGTACTTGGTCCTCAACCAGTTGTTCTGACTCGATTCAAAGACATTGCAGACCTGGTACGTCCGGATGGTGTTCATGTTCTCATCGTACCCGCTGACCTCTTCCCACTGCGCCAAGAGGAAAGAACACAGCGTGACTACGGGGACACAAATATCACCCCGCTCTTCCCCACCCGCTCTTCCCACTGCGCCAAGAGGAAAGAACACAGCGTGACTACGGGGACACCCCAAATATCCCCTCGCCTCGCTCTTCCACATCAGTCCCCCCTATCCCCACACTTTCCCATCAGTCTCTCATGCCTACCCGCACTTCCAACTGCGCCAAGAGTAGAGACCACCGCGTGACTACGGGGACACCCCAAATATCACCCCGCCCCGGCCAACCGCCCCACTCTTCCCACTACGCCAAGAGTAGAGACCACCGCGTGACTACGGGGACACCCCAAGTATCACCCCGCCCCGGCCAACCGACCCGCTCTTCCCACTACACCAAGAGTAGAGACCACCGCGTGACAACGGGGACACCCCAAATATCACCCCGCCCCGGCCAACCGCCCCACTCTTCCCACTACACCAAGAGTAGAGACCACCGCGTGACTACGGGGACACCCCAAATATCACCCCGCCCCGCTCTTCCCACTACGCCAAGAGTAGAGACCACTGCATAACTATGGGGACACCCCAAATATCACCCCGCTCTTCCCCATCAGTCCCCCTCTTTCCCCACTCTTCCTCATCAGCCCCTCATCCCTACCCGCACTTCCCACTGCGCCAAGAGGAGAGACCACCACGTGACTACGGGGACAACACAAATATCACCCCGCCCCGGCCAACTGCCCCTCTCTTCCACATAAGCCCCTCCCCCCCTCTCTATCAGAATATCACCGATGATTCGCTTTGCTGAAAACGGGAAATGCTCCGCCCCTTACCATGGTAACTGATGTGCTGGGCGGAGTCAGACACCAGGTTTTCTCTTATTGCCCTTTATGTGTATTACTCTCCACTCTGAACTGACAACTCCTCCGGTGAGCTCCGCTCATGACTGCCAGACCACGCCCCTTACCATGCAGAACATCGCTCCGGTGTCTGCAGAGCATTCCTCCTCTGCTCATCTAACAATTCACCAGCAGAGTATTACATCCCCTCCATGCAGAGCAGCATTACGTGACCCCCAATACACACCACAGAGCATCACCCCCCCATTCACACAACACTGCAGAGCATCACCCCCCCATTCACACAACACTGCAGAGCATCGCCGCCCCCCCCTTCACACAACACTGCAGAGCACCGCTCCCCCCATTCACACAACACTGCAGAGCATCGCTGCCCCCCATTTACACAACACCATAGAGCATCACTCCCCCATTCACACAACACTGCAGAGCATCGCCCCCTCCAGACAGATGGGAGCGGGAGTGCAGAAATGCATGCAGACAGGAGCGGGAGCACAGACAGGAGCAGATGAACACTGCACCCCATTCATACAGAACACTGCAGAGCATCCCCCCACTGATGGTCTGCAGGCACTGCACTGGGTGAGTTGGGGTTTTGGTATTCTGGAGACCAGCCCTGAGCCAACCCCCACTGATCCAGAAGATGCGGAATGAGCCCCTTGCTGGGAGCACAGACGGCAGCGGGAGCACAAACAGGAGCAGAAGGACAGATGGCGGTGGGAGCACAGACAGGAGAGCAGACAGAAGCGGGAGCGCAGAGGGGAGCACGCTCGCTGATAGGAGCGGGAGCACAGAGGGGAGCGCAGACAGGAGCGGGATCGCAGACCAGACAGGAGTGCGAAGCGCAGACAGAAGCACAGACAGGACAAGAGGATGAGCGCGACAGGGACCAGCAGACAGCGCGGCGCGACAGAAGCGCAGACAGCGCAGATGGACGGGGAGCGCAGACAGGAGCGGGTGAGCGAGAGCGAGAGCACAAGAGCGGAGCACAGAGCGGACGCAGACCAGCACAGGAGTGCGGAGCGCAGACAAAAGCACAGACGTGAGCGCAGATGGGAGCGGGGAGCGCAGAGGGGAGCGCGATCGCTGATAGGAGCGGGAGCACAGAGGGGAGCGCAGACAGGAGCAGGATCGCAGACCAGACAGGAGTGCGAAGCGCAGACAGAAGCACAGACAGGAGCGCAGACAGAAGCGGGAGCGCAGAGGGGAGCGCGATCGCTGATAGGAGCGGGAGCACAGAGGGGAGCGCAGACAGGAGCGGGATCGCAGACCAGACAGGAGTGCGAAGCGCAGACAAAAGCACAGACGTGAGCGCAGATGGGAGCGGGAGCGCAGCACAGACAGAAGCAGATGGGAGCGGGAGCGCAGACAGGAGCAGGAGTGCAGCACAGACAGCAGCGGGAATGCAGGCGGCAGCGGGAGCAAAAACAGGAGCAGGACAGACGGCGGTGGGAGCACAGCACAGACTGGAGAGCAGACGGGAGAGCAGATGGGAGCACAGACCAGATGGGAGCGCAGACCAGACGGGAGCGCAGACCAGACGGGAGCGCAGACCAGACGGGAGCGCAGACCAGACGGGAGCGCAGACCAGACGGGAGCGCAGAGGGGAGCAGGAGCGCAGACAGAAGCAGACGGGAGCGCAGGCGGGAGCACAGACCAGGCGGGAGCGGAAGCGTGGCGCAGATGGGAGCAGGAGCGCGGTGCAGACGGGAGCGGGGCGCAGACGAGAGCTGGAGCACAGACCAGACAGGAGCACAGAGGGGAGCGGGAGCGCAGACGGCAGCGCAGACAGGAGCACAGACAGAAGCAGACGGGAGCACAGACCAGACGGGAGCGGGGCGCAGACGGGAGCTGGAGCACAGACCAGACAGGAGCACAGAGGGGAGCGGGAGCGCAGACGGCAGCGCAGACAGGAGCACAGACAGAAGCAGACGGGAGCGCAGGCGGCAGCACAGACCAGACGGGAGCGGAAGCGCGGCGCAGATGGGAGCAGGAGCACAGACGGGAGCAGGAGCACAGACGGGAGCACAGACGGGAGCAGGAGCACAGACGGGAGCAGGAGCACAGACGGGAGCAGGAGCACAGACGGGAGCACAGACGGGAGCAGGAGCACAGACGGGAGCAGGAGCACAGACGGGAGCAGGAGCACAGACGGGAGCAGGAGCACAGAGGGGAGCAGGAGCACAGACGGGAGCAGGAGCACAGAGGGGAGCAGGAGCACAGGCGGCAGCACAGACCAGACGGGAGTGGAAGCGCGGCGCAGACGGGAGCAGGAGCACAGACGGGAGCAGGAGCACAGACGGGAGCAGGAGCACAGACGGGAGCAGGAGCACAGACGGGAGCAGGAGCACAGACGGGAGCAGGAGCACAGACGGGAGCGGATGAGGGGGTACGTTGGTTGGAAGCCCAGAAATTGTATTCACTCTGCAGATCAGAGTTCATGTGTCCTCCAGGGAGAGGGGCCTCCGCTATACGCCACAATATAAAGAAACCGGCACATATCAGGACATCCTGCACGCCTGGCCTGCAGGAGGGGACATCACAAGGGGGAGGGGTGAGATCTGTACTGAGTGGTGACCCCCCTCACCCATCCTTACAATATGGAACAGCACCGATTGATATGTCTTTACCCTGACTGGCCAATCACAGTGCCCGGTGACACAGTGTAACGCGTGGTCCATGGCCGTATTGTGCATCGCTATCTCTAAGCGGAAGATGCTCCCATCCCCCACCCACAATGGCAGTAATCGGGGGGCTTCACACTGCCAGCCCCGTCTCCATGGAAACCGTCCTCCTGCGATGACGACGGCCCGTTCCCTCATTGTCAGTCGGTGACACCACAACGCATTGCAGCCGCTAATCCCCGAAATGTGCCGCTCACCCCCCACCCCCCCCCCCCCTCTGCAGCTTAATTAGGACTCTGCCTTTCTCCTTCCCCCTCATTAACATGCCACGTCCTCGCATCGGCCTCATTAGTAGACGGGGGACAGAACAACATGGCTGACACCAGGGGGGGCCCCACCAGGGGGGGGAGGATTGCCCCCATAACCTCCGCCATTCACCACCAATCACTCCTTACAATCGCCCTCCATTGATCAAAGGAGGGAGAGCCGGGCCTGAGCCGGCCGCCCCATGTACAGGGAGATGGGGGGAGGCGCGGGGGGAGGGGTGTTTTGTCTGACAGATTTTAATCTCTCTTTTCTTGACGGAATCTTTTCTTATGCCAACTAAGTTTCAGCGATTGTGTCAAAAAGAGGCCTTGGCCGGCGTCCAGCCGCACCACGGGGGGGTTGAGAGGGGGGGGGGTGGGGGGTTGAAGAGGGGGGGGTAAAACGTGCCTCGTCAGCACTCGCCGTGTAAATAGAAAAGAAAACATCTTCTTTTTCTGGATTCTTTTCACCAAGAAACTATTGCCCGTTCTGCAGGGACTCCTCGCCATCAATCTGTGCCAGAGGGAGGGGGGAGGCATTAGGCGCGCGATCGATCGACAATATCTGAGGAAAGAACTTGGCCATGTTCACCTGACCCTCCCACCGCGTTGGCCCGAACCCCATGTGGCCGGACAACCCAGACCCCCCCCACTATGTGGCCGGACACCTGAACCCACCCCCCACCCCACTATTGTAGGCGTCGACTACCTGACCCCCCCCACTATGTGGCCGCACACCTGGATCTCCCCCCCACTATAGTTTGTTGGGCCGAACACCTGAACCCCCCCAGCATATTCTGGCCGACACCTAAACCCACCCCCCACACTCATTGTGGGTGGTCCCGACACCTGGACCCACCCCCACTATGTGGCCGACACCTGAACCCCCCCCCCCACTTATTTGTTGTGTGCCGATCAAATGACTGACCCCCCCCCCAACTTAATAATGTGGCCGCGCACCTGAAACCCCCCCCTCCCCCCCCACTATTGTGGCCGACACCTGACCCTCTACCCCCCAATATAAGATAGAGGGCTCGAACTACCCTGACCCTCCCCCACTATGGTTGGCCGATCACCTGACCGCAAACCCCCCCACCTTTATGTGGCAGGATCACCTGACCTCCCCCACTGATTTATTTAGTACCACTTTTTTGTGGCCGACACCTGACCACCCCCCACTATGTCTGGACGACACCTGACCACCTTCCCCACTAATACCGTGGCCGAGACACCTGACACCCCCCCCCACTATGGTGGCCGACATCCTGACCCCCCCCACTATGTGCCGACACCTGACCACCCCCCACTTTTGGCCGACACCCTTGACCCACGCCCCGACTAATAATTGTGTTGGCCGACCAACCTGACCCCCCCCCCACTAATTTTGTGGGCTGATCACCTGACCCCCCACCCCCCCCCCCCACCCACTTTGTGGGGCCGGTCACCTGACCCCCCCCCCCCCCCACTATGGGCCCTACACCTGACACCCTATAAATCTGGATGGTGGCCCGACACCCTGACCATCCCCCCCCCACTGATGTGGCCGACAAACCTGACCCCCCCCCCCCACTAAAGTTGGGCCGACTACCTAAACCCCCCCCCACTATTGTGGTTTGGCTGACACCTGGACCCCCCCCCCACTATGTGGCCGGACCACCTGACCCCCCACCCCCACTAGTAGTGGCCGAGCAACCTGACACCCCACCCCCCCACTATTGTGGGTCCGGGCCGAACACCTGGTCCCCCCCTCCCCACTATGATGGCCGAACCACCTGACCACCCCCCCCACTATATGGCAATTAATTTTTTTATTAATTTATTTAATCATGTAAATATTATTTATAAAAAAATTTTGTATAGAAAGTCATTTTGCCTCCCCCCACTATTGTGGCCGGGACACCCCTGACCCCTCCCCCCCCACTATGTGGCCTCGACACCTGACCACCCCGCCACTTAATATATTATCGTGGCCGGACACCTGAACTGACCACTCCCCCCTCATACTAATGTGGCAGGACACCTGGACCACTCCCACCCCCCCCCCCCCCCCCCCCCCCCCCCCACTAGTGTGGCCCGACCCCCTGAACCTACCCCCCCACTATGTGGCCGAGACACCTGACCCCCCCCCCCCACTACCCCCCCCCCACCCCGACCACCCCCTCTGACCCCCCCCCAAACATTGCCCCCCACCACTAGCTCGTGGCCCCCGACACCTGACCCCCCCCCCCATATGTGGCCCCGGGACACTCATGAACCCCCCCCCCATTGAATTTAAGTGGCCGACACCATTGACCCCCCCCCCCCCCTCACACCATACCACCCCCCCACCCCATCCCCTCCACCCCCCTCCCCCCCAGCCCCCCCCCCCCATCCCCACCCCCCATCTATGTGGAAGACACATTACCACCCCCCATTTGTGTACCGACACCTGACCCCCCCCATAAATGACCGACACCCCCTTTGACCACCCTCCCATAATGTGACCGACACCTGAGACGACCAACCTCTACACACAACGACGAACCCGACCACCGAGAACCCAATTACCACGACACCCTAACACACAGACGCACACCGAGAACATACCTGACAGACTCAACTCTCCGACAACACTACAACCACACACACACACAACCCACACCAACCTTCCATACCGACTTCTGACGACATCCCCCCCACACCTGACCTGAAGAAACGAACCCTTCCGTACCTCCGCCGATCACACCCGCCCACCGGAACAACCGACCCCGATCAACTAACACGTCGACCCTGAACGCGTTTGGACCCTACTACCATCGACCACGAACCGCCCAAAACACACCCGATGCCTGACGACCCGAACCGACCCCCAGGACGACCCCCTCGACCACCCGCCGGGGGGGTGGGGGATGGGAACGGGCGGGCGCTATATGCGGGCGGACGGGGGGGGCGGAGCGTAGGATCGCGAGCTTGGGCGGGGAGGCGTGGGATGTCGTTGGGGGGGGTGGGAGGGGTGGGCGGGTGTTGATGGCAGGGGGGGGGGGGGGCAGACTCCTACAAAACCCTGACCTACTACACACAACCAACCCACTCATCACCCACCCCAAACCCAACCTCAGAACGACCACGTTTTTACATCCCACACTGACCACCACGCCCCAGAACCGAACGCCTCACAACACACCCACTGACACCCCCCCCACCACCTGAACCCCACCGATGAAAGACACCGAACCACCCCCCAACCCCCCGCACCCACCACCGCCGCCCGAACGAACGACCGACCTCTGAACCGAACCAGCCCTGACCACGACGAACGCACCCCCCCCCGACACACGCCGACCGGAACCACACCACCACCCCCAACCCACCCACCCTGAAAACCTGACGACAAACCCCAAACCCACGAAGAGACACATGACCACCTGACCCACGACCCACCCGACCTTACCAACTGACCACCACCCGACCACCGACACACTGACCCCGACACCTTACACACAACCAGACCCGAACACCCACCCGCGACACCCACGACCGACGACAACCCGGACTAACAACACACACCCTGACCCTGACCAACTGAACACACCGAGACCCGGAAACCCCCATACGACAACCACACCCCTGACAACACTGAAAACGACCCAACCCCCCCAACTGACAAACCCGACCACCCAACTAACCGCTCACGACCGAACGCCACAAGAACACGACAACCCTGACACCAACTGAAACCCTCCTAAACAACACGAACAAAAACGACCGAGACGCCTGACCAACCAAAAGACCACCGACCCAACCGACGACCTGACGACATGTCCCCCCCGACACCGACGAACCCACCGAAAAAACCGAACCCACTCCACAAACCACCGAACCACCCCCACCTGAGACCACACACCCAGGCCCTACACTGATCCGAAACCCCCCACACGACCCCCCCCGACCCCAACCCCCTGACACGACCACGAACCACTGACCCCACAACAACGAAGACACACCCGACCGACGACCTGAAAACAAAGACACTGAACAAGAAAAAGACGACCCACGACGACCCGAACCAACCCACCCGACGACAACAAACCGACCAACCCCCCCCGACACCAGACACACCGCCCTAACCCACGAACCCCGCCCCACCCGACCCGCCCCAACACCACCCCCCCCCCATATGTGACCGACACCTGACCCCTCCCCCCATATGTGACCGACACCTGACCCCCCATGCGACAGACACCTGAACCCCCCCATGGAACGACAATTGACATCCCCCTGCATGTCCCAATCCCCATGTGGTCGACACATGATCCCCCCCCCCCCCCGGTTTGGGCCGACACATGAGTGTCAGACCCCACCGGTTCTGGGTGGAGGGGAGTCCACAATTTCCTCACAGACATCCAATGGTTCACCTAACTCTGGGAAATGGTCATCGGTGGTCTGTGAGCCCCTCCACTCGCAGATCATTACCCCGGCATCATGACTGACTTGTTAAAGGCCAACAGCACCACTCATGACCAATCCTGCACCACCCACCAGTACTCACCCCGGAGGACGGATGGACAGTCCAGCCCAGCTCTGCTGTTGCCGTCGTTGAATCCATTAAGGTTTCTGAAAAAAAAAAAAAAAAACAAGAATCATCAGTGATGTCATCAAATCACAGACGCCCCAAGTCACTCTGGTGAACCAACAATCCCAGCCTGACCACCACACACTACCTCCTCTCTACAACAGAATCCAATACAATGGAGGCCCAGAAAGACTTTGAAAGAACCGTCCTACCCAACCGCTGACCCACCGACACACCACATGGGAGTCTGTCCTACCCAACCGCTGACCCACCGACACACCACATGGGAGTCTGTCCTACCCAACCGCTGACCCACCACACCGGAGTCTGTCCTACCCAACCGCTGACCCACCAACACACCACATCAGAGTCTGTCCTACCCAACCGCTGACCCAACACACCGGAGTCTGTCCTACCCAACCGCTGACCCACCAACACACCACATCAGAGTCTGTCCTACCCAACCGCTGACCCAACACACCGGAGTCTGTCCTACCCAACTGCTGACCCACCAACACACCACATCAGAGTCTGTCCTACCCAACCGCTGACCCAACACACCGGAGTCTGTCCTACCCAACCGCTGACCCACCAACACACCGGAGTCTGTCCTACCCAACCGCTGACCCACCAACACACCGGAGTCTGTCCTACCCAACCGCTGACCCACCAACACACCGGAGTCTGTCCTACCCAACCGCTGACCCACCAACACACCAGAGTCTGTCCTACCCAACCGCTGACCCACCAACACACCACACCGGACACCGGTGTCTGTCCTACCCAACCGCTGACCCACCACACCACACCGGAGTCTGTCCTACCCAACCGCTGACCCAACACACCGGAGTCTGTCCTACCCAACCGCTGACCCACCACACCGGAGTCTGTCCTACCCAACCGCTGACCCACCAACACACCACACCGGAGTCTGTCCTACCCAACCGCTGACCCACCAACACACCAGAGTCTGTCCTACCCAACCGCTGACCCACCACACCGGAGTCTGTCCTACCCAACCGCTGACCCACCACCACACCACATCGGAGTCTGTCCTACCCAACCGCTGACCCACCACACCGGAGTCTGTCCTACCCAACCGCTGACCCACCAACACACCACACCACACCGGAGTCTGTCCTACCCAACCGCTGACCCAACACACCACACCGGAGTCTGTCCTACCCAACCGCTGACCCACCAACACACCACACCGGAGTCTGTCCTACCCAACCGCTGACCCACCACACCGGAGTCTGTCCTACCCAACCGCTGACCCACCACACCGGAGGCTGTCCTACCCAACCGCTGACCCACCAACACACCACATCGCAGTCTGTCCTACCCAACCGCTGACCCACCAACACACCACATCGGAGTCTGTCCTACCCAACCGCTGACCCACCAACACACCACACCGGAGTCTGTCCTACCCAACCGCTGACCCACCAACACACCACATCGGAGTCTGTCCTACCCAACCGCTGACCCACCAACACACCGGAGTCTGTCCTACCCAACCGCTGACCCACCGGAGTCTGTCCTACCCAACCGCTGACCCACCAACACACCACATCGGAGTCTGTCCTACCCAACCGCTGACCCACCAACACACCGGAGTCTGTCCTACCCAACTGCTGACCCACCACACCGGAGTCTGTCCTACCCAACCGCTGACCCACCACACCGGAGTCTGTCCTACCCAACCGCTGACCCACCACACCGGAGTCTGTCCTACCCAACCGCTGACCCACCACACCGGAGTCTGTCCTACCCAACTGCTGACCCACCGACACACCCCACCGGAGTCTGTCCTACCCAACCGCTGACCCACCAACACACCACATCAGAGTCTGTCCTACCCAACCGCTGACCCACCAACACACCACATCAGAGTCTGTCCTACCCAACCGCTGACCCAACACACCGGAGTCTGTCCTACCCAACCGCTGACCCACCAACACACCACATCAGAGTCTGTCCTACCCAACCGCTGACCCACCAACACACCGGAGTCTGTCCTACCCAACCGCTGACCCACCAACACACCACACCAGAGTCTGTCCTACCCAACCGCTGACCCACCAACACACCAGAGTCTGTCCTACCCAACCGCTGACCCACCAACACACCACACCGGAGTCTGTCCTACCCAACCGCTGACCCACCAACACACCGGAGGCTGTCCTACACAACCGCTGACCCAACACACCGGAGTCTGTCCTACCCAACCGCTGACCCACCAACACACCGGAGTCTGTCCTACCCAACCGCTGACCCACCAACACACCGGAGTCTGTCCTACCCAACCGCTGACCCACCAACACACCACACCAGAGTCTGTCCTACCCAACCGCTGACCCACCAACACACCACACCAGAGTCTGTCCTACCCAACCGCTGACCCACCAACACACCAGAGTCTGTCCTACCCAACCGCTGACCCACCAACACACCACACCGGAGTCTGTCCTACCCAACCGCTGACCCACCAACACACCAGAGTCTGTCCTACCCAACCGCTGACCCACCACACCAGAGTCTGTCCTACCCAACCGCTGACCCACCACACCACATCGGAGTCTGTCCTACCCAACCGCTGACCCACCACACCAGAGTCTGTCCTACCCAACCGCTGACCCACCAACACACCACATCGGAGTCTGTCCTACCCAACCGCTGACCCTCCAACACACCACACCGGAGTCTGTCCTACCCAACCGCTGACCCACCAACACACCACACCGGAGTCTGTCCTACCCAACCGCTGACCCACCACACCGGAGTCTGTCCTACCCAACCGCTGACCCACCACACCGGAGTCTGTCCTACCCAACCGCTGACCCACCACACCGGAGGCTGTCCTACCCAACCGCTGACCCACCAACACACCACATCGCAGTCTGTCCTACCCAACCGCTGACCCACCAACACACCACATCGGAGTCTGTCCTACCCAACCGCTGACCCACCAACACACCACACCGGAGTCTGTCCTACCCAACCGCTGACCCACCAACACACCACATCGGAGTCTGTCCTACCCAACCGCTGACCCACCGGAGTCTGTCCTACCCAACCGCTGACCCACCAACACACCACATCGGAGTCTGTCCTACCCAACCGCTGACCCACCAACACACCGGAGTCTGTCCTACCCAACTGCTGACCCACCACACCGGAGTCTGTCCTACCCAACCGCTGACCCACCACACCGGAGTCTGTCCTACCCAACCGCTGACCCACCACACCGGAGTCTGTCCTACCCAACTGCTGACCCACCGACACACCCCACCGGAGTCTGTCCTACCCAACCGCTGACCCACCGACACAGCACATGAAAGGCGATTAGCACAGAGTATGGCTGCAGATGTGAGGAGTGAGATTTCGGGTGGTTTTGGGATCGTGGTGTCTATGAACTTCCATACAGAGAATGCGGAAAGTGTAGAATGTACTAACAAGAGCAATGCAGCAAACAGCAACCCACAGCTACTGGGGGGTAATGAGGGTATTAGAGGCTGCACCAACACACCGGGAGGCTGGTTGTCTCGGGAGGATGAAAGGACGATGGCGCTACCAGCAGTGATGGTACCACAAACGGTGCCTTCAATGCCATAATTGCATCATTAGAGCTCAGCGGAGAGCGGCCTGACCTACACAAGTCACGTCTGATCCTCCGTACCCCACATGGGGCAAGACAGATAGAAGAGCCCCGGCGCAGGCGGGGGATTTGTGTTGCTTCATTCCTGATTGATCTTACATAAAGCCAGCAAGGCCTTCACCGATCGAGCCCCCAGCACACCGACTACGCCAATCAGTGATATGAGCACCGGCAATCAATGCCAGCTCCCCCACTCCATACAATCAGTACTACCCATACATTGTACATAAAAAGATCCCATCCCCCTCCCACACATTTGATGTGGAATCCTCCCGCTAAGCTGTTGTGTTCTGACCACCGGGAGGCTTCCCACCATGGCAATACACTGATCATTGTTCCTGGCGATAGCTGACAGCACCGATCGATCAGAAAAATATGACAGGCTGTACAACCAGGGTGCCCGACTGCCCGTACATGGATCAAGGTTCGGCGTGTCCCTCCTGAATTCCATGTAAGGTGAGGGAAGAAGTACCCACCAGTCATCGCATACAACCTCCTTACCGATGCCACCACCCAGTCCAATCTAATTTCCCTCATGCGACTGCTAGAAGGGGAAAGCCTATTGGCTGCCGGGGTTCCTGAAGCTTGCACCGATGGTGAGGCCTCTTTTAGGGTTGTGGCACATCTGAGGTAAGTATGTGAACCTCAAGTCTCCCTTTCCAAGCATGTGCTATCACGCCTCGCCGTATGCAGGAACTAAACCCTCCTCTCCAGCCATCTTGGCCTCTGTGTGATATGCAGTTGCCATGGTGCTGCACATGTGATCAGCTATGACACCAGCCATTGGAGGGCTGACAGTTCAGTGGAGAGCACAGGGACATGTGACAGTTATCAGTCCCAGCATGCCTTGTGACAGTTCACAGAGATGGGTTTAGTTCCTCTTTAATCAGATCATTTTTGGGACTCTAATGCACGGTTGGCTGCTCTTCCTATTACAGGTGACAACGCTAGGCCACGCCTCAACGATCAGCAGCGTTGTCGGGACCCAGTACCATGGCTGGGGTGTACAGACATGACGGAACACATCCCGGGTCACATCCGCCAATCTTCCTGCTGGAAGGCTTCACCCTGCAGAGCGCCCATCACATCGGGATCACCTCATAGTCCAACACCTAGAATCCCGACTGTGGGCGGGGCTGGGGAAGTATGATCCAACACCCAGAATCCCCACTGTGGGCGGGGCTGGGGAAGTATGATCCAACACCCAGAATCCCCACTGTGGGCGGGGCTGGGGAAGTATGATCCAACACCCAGAATCCCCACTGTGGGCGGGGCTGGGGAAGTATGATCCAACACCCAGAATCCCCACTGTGGGCGGGGCTGGGGACGTATGATCCAACACCTAGAATCCCGACTGTGGGCGGGGCTGGGGAAGTATGATCCAACACCTAGAATCCCGACTGTGGGCGGGGCTGGGGAAGTATGATCCAACACCTAGAATCCCGACTGTGGGCGGGGCTGGGGAAGTACGATCCAACACAGAGAATCCCGACTGTGGGTGGGGCTGGGGAAGTATGATCCAACACAGAGAATCCCGACTGTGGGCGGGGCTGGGGAAGTATGATCCAACACCCAGAATCCCGACTGTGGGCGGGGCTGGGGAAGTATGATCCAACACCTAGAATCCTGACTGGGGAAGTATGATCCAACACCTAGAATCCTGACTGTGGAAGTATGATCCAACACCTAGAATCCTGACTGGGGAAGTATGATCCAACACCTAGAATCCCGACTGTGGGCGGGGCTGGGGAAGTATGATCCAACACCCAGAATCCCGACTGTGGGCGGGGCTGGGGAAGTATGATCCAACACCCAGAATCCCCACTGTGGGCGGGGCTGGGGAAGTATGATCCAACACCCAGAATCCCCACTGTGGGCGGGGCTGGGGAAGTATGATCCAACACCCAGAATCCCCACTGTGGGCGGGGCTGGGGAAGTATGATCCAACACCCAGAATCCCCACTGTGGGCGGGGCTGGGGAAGTATGATCCAACACCCAGAATCCCCACTGTGGGCGGGGCTGGGGAAGTATGATCCAACACCTAGAATCCCGACTGTGGGCGGGGCTGGGGAAGTATGATCCAACACCTAGAATCCCGACTGTGGGGGGCTGGGGAAGTATGATCCAACACCTAGAATCCCGACTGTGGGCGGGGCTGGGGAAGTACGATCCAACACAGAGAATCCCGACTGTGGGAGGGGCTGGGGAAGTATGATCCAACACAGAGAATCCCGACTGTGGGCGGGGCTGGGGAAGTATGATCCAACACCCAGAATCCCGACTGTGGGCGGGGCTGGGGAAGTATGATCCAACACCTAGAATCCTGACTGGGGAAGTATGATCCAACACCTAGAATCCTGACTGTGGAAGTATGATCCAACACCTAGAATCCTGACTGGGGAAGTATGATCCAACACCTAGAATCCCGACTGTGGGCGGGGCTGGGGAAGTATGATCCAACACCCAGAATCCCCACTGTGGGCGGGGCTGGGGAAGTATGATCCAACACCTAGAATCCCCACTGTGGGCGGGGCTGGGGAAGTATGATCCAACACCTAGAATCCTGTCTGTGGAAGTATGATCCAACACCCAGATTCCCCACTGTGGGCGGGGCTGAGGAAGTATGATCCAACACCTAGAATCCTGACTGTGGGCGTGGCTGGGGAAGTATGATCCAACACCTAGAATCCTGACTGGGGAAGTATGATCCAACACCTAGAATCCCGACTGTGGGCGGGGCTGGGGAAGTATGATCCAACACCTAGAATCCCCACTGTGGGCGGGGCTGGGGAAGTATGATCCAACACCTAGAATCCCCACTGTGGGCGGGGCTGGGGAAGTATGATCCAACACCTAGAATCCCGACTGTGGGCGGGGCTGTGGAAGTATGATCCAACACCTAGAATCCTGACTGTGGGCGGGGCTGGGGAAGTATGATCCAACACCTAGAATCCTGACTGTGGAAGTATGATCCAACACCTAGAATCCTGACTGGGGAAGTATGATCCAACACCTAGAATCCTGACTGGGGAAGTATGATCCAACACCTAGAATCCTGACTGGGGAAGTATGATCCAACACCTAGAATCCTGACTGGGGAAGTATGATCCAACACCTAGAATCCCGACTGGGGAAGTATGATCCAACACCTAGAATCCCGACTGGGGAAGTATGATCCAACACCTAGAATCCTGACTGGGGAAGTATGATCCAACACCTAGAATCCTGACTGGGGAAGTATGATCCAACACCTAGAATCCTGACTGGGGAAGTATGATCCAACACCTAGAATCCCGACTGTGGGCGGGGCTGGGGAAGTATGATCCAACACCCAGAATCCCCACTGTGGGCGGGGCTGGGGAAGTATGATCCAACACCTAGAATCCCCACTGTGGGCGGGGCTGGGGAAGTATGATCCAACACCTAGAATCCTGACTGTGGGCGTGGCTGGGGAAGTATGATCCAACACCTAGAATCCTGACTGTGGGCGTGGCTGGGGAAGTAATGATCCAACACCTAGAATCCTGACTGTGGGCGTGGCTGGGGAAGTATGATCCAACACCTAGAATCCTGACTGGGGAAGTATGATCCAACACCTAGAATCCCGACTGGGGAAGTATGATCCAACACCTAGAATCCTGACTGGGGAAGTATGATCCAACACCTAGAATCCCGACTGGGGAAGTATGATCCAACACCTAGAATCCCGACTGGGGAAGTATGATCCAACACCTAGAATCCTGACTGGGGAAGTATGATCCAACACCTAGAATCCCGACTGTGGGCGGGGCTGGGGAAGTATGATCCAACACCTAGAATCCTGACTGTGGAAGTATGATCCAACAACTAGAATCCTGACTGGGGAAGTATGATCCAACACCTAGAATCCTGACTGGGGAAGTATGATCCAACACCTAGAATCCTGACTGGGGAAGTATGATCCAACACCTAGAATCCTGACTGGGGAAGTATGATCCAACACCTAGAATCCTGACTGGGGAAGTATGATCCAACACCTAGAATCCCGACTGGGGAAGTATGATCCAACACCTAGAATCCTGACTGGGGAAGTATGATCCAACACCTAGAATCCTGACTGGGGAAGTATGATCCAACACCTAGAATCCTGACTGGGGAAGTATGATCCAACACCTAGAATCCCGACTGTGGGCGGGGCTGGGGAAGTATGATCCAACACCAAGAATCCCCACTGTGGGCGGGGCTGGGGAAGTATGATCCAACACCTAGAATCCCCACTGTGGGCGGGGCTGGGGAAGTATGATCCAACACCTAGAATCCTGACTGTGGGCGTGGCTGGGGAAGTATGATCCAACACCTAGAATCCTGACTGTGGGCGTGGCTGGGGAAGTATGATCCAACACCTAGAATCCTGACTGTGGGCGTGGCTGGGGAAGTATGATCCAACACCTAGAATCCTGACTGGGGAAGTATGATCCAACACCTAGAATCCCGACTGGGGAAGTATGATCCAACACCTAGAATCCTGACTGGGGAAGTATGATCCAACACCTAGAATCCCGACTGGGGAAGTATGATCCAACACCTAGAATCCCGACTGGGGAAGTATGATCCAACACCTAGAATCCTGACTGGGGAAGTATGATCCAACACCTAGAATCCCGACTGTGGGCGGGGCTGGGGAAGTATGATCCAACACCCAGAATTGCCACTGTAGGGGGGGGAGCTAGGGAAGATAAAGAGGTTTTCCCAGTTTCTCTCAGATTCCGGACCTCGTTATCTCAGAAACCTTCCAAGGAGGATTTACAGAAAATCAATACAGATCAATAATGAATGGCGATATAATCCCCTCGCAGCGCCATGACCGACACATGGGATTCCCAGAGGGGGAGGAGCGGCTTATCCAAGGAGCTGACAATCCATAAACATTCAGGAACATCGGAGGTTTTATTGGTGGTTGTCACGGCGCAGAGAACAATCCGGGGACAGAGATGAATTATTCATTGGAAGATGCTACTACATCAGCAACGGCGCCTCATTAATATTTATGAGTCTGGGGGAGGGAAGCGTATTGGCGATCATTCCAGCAGCACAGCCACCCCAGGGGGCATCTAGGTGGGGTCAGGGGGCACTTCTTCCTTTTAGAAAATGTCCACAGTGATGGTTCCGATATGAATAAAACCAATCCGCATCTATAGAGCGCCACCAAACTCAGCCAAGTTCTGACTGCCGGATGTAATCTGCATCCATTGGGAAGACAGCAATCTGTGTGGACAGGGAATCCTGACCGCCTGGAGTGCGGGCCTGGCAACCCAACCCTGACCGCCTGGAGTGCGGGCCTGGCAACCCAACCCTGACCGCCTGGAGTGCGGGCCTGGCAACCCAACCCTGACCGCCTGGAGTGCGGGCCTGGCAACCCAACCCTGACCGCCTGGAGTGCGGGCCTGGCAACCCAACCCTGACCGCCTGGAGTGCGGGCCTGGCAACCCAACCCTGACCGCCTGGAGTGCGGGCCTGGCAACCCAACCCTGACCGCCTGGAGTGCGGGCCTGGCAACCCAACACTGACCGCCTGGAGTGCGGGCCTGGCAACCCAACCCTGATCGCCTGGAGTGCGGGCCTGGCAACGCCTGGAGTGCGGGCCTGACCGCCTGGAGTGCGGGCCTGGCAACCCAACCTGACCGCCTGGAGTGCGGGCCTGGCAACCCAACCCTGACCGCCTGGAGTGCGGGCCTGGCAACCCAACCCTGACCGCCTGGAGTGCGGGCCTGGCAACCCAAGCCTGTCCGCCTGGAGTGCGGGCCTGGCAACCCAACCCTGACCGCCTGGAGTGCGGGCCTGGCAACCCAACCCTGACCGCCTGGAGTGCGGGCCTGGCAACCCAACCCTGACAGCCTGGAGTGCGGGCCTGGCAACCCAACCCTGACCGCCTGGAGTGCGGGCCTGGCAACCCAACCCTGACCGCCTGGAGTGCGGGCCTGGCAACCCAACCCTGACAGCCTGGAGTGCGGGCCTGGCAACCCAACCCTGACAGCCTGGAGTGCGGGCCTGGCAACCCAACCCTGACCGCCTGGAGTGCGGGCCTGGCAACCCAACCCTGACCGCCTGGAGTGCGGGCCTGGCAACCCAACCCTGACCGCCTGGAGTGCGGGCCTGGCAACCCAACCCTGACCGCCTGGAGTGCGGGCCTGGCAACCCAACCCTGACCGCCTGGAGTGCGGGCCTGGCAACCCAACCCTGACAGCCTGGAGTGCGGGCCTGGCAACCCAACCCTGACAGCCTGGAGTGCGGGCCTGGCAACCCAAGCCTGTCCGCCTGGAGTGCGGGCCTGGCAACCCAAGCCTGTCCGCCTGGAGTGCGGGCCTGGCAACCCAAGCCTGTCCGCCTGGAGTGCGGGCCTGGCAACCCAAGCCTGTCCGCCTGGAGTGCGGGCCTGGCAACCCAAGCCTGTCCGCCTGGAGTGCGGGCCTGGCAACCCAAGCCTGACCGCCTGGAGTGCGGGCCTGGCAACCCAACCCTGACAGCCTGGAGTGCGGGCCTGGCAACCCAACCCTGACAGCCTGGAGTGCGGGCCTGGCAACCCAACCCTGACAGCCTGGAGTGCGGGCCTGGCAACCCAACCCTGTCCGCCTGGAGTGCGGGCCTGGCAACCCAACCCTGACCGCCTGGAGTGCGGGCCTGGCAACCCAACCCTGACCGCCTGGAGTGCGGGCCTGGCAACCCAAGCCTGTCAGCCTGGAGTGCGGGCCTGGCAACCCAACCCTGACCGCCTGGAGTGCGGGCCTGGCAACCCAACCCTGACCGCCTGGAGTGCGGGCCTGGCAACCCAACCCTGACCGCCTGAAGTGCGGGCCTGGCAACCCAAGCCTGTCTGCCTGAAGTGCGGGCCTGGCAACCCAAGCCTGACCTCCTGGAGTGCAGGCCTGGCAACCCCAGCCTGACCGCTCTGGAGTGCGGGCCTGGCAACCCAACCCTGACCGCCTGGAGTGCGGGCCTGGCAACCCAACCCTGACCCCCTGGAGTGCGGGCCTGGCAACCCAAGCCTGACAGCCTGGAGTGCGGGCCTGGGCAAACAAGCCAAGTGGCGGGCCTGGACTGTCGGCCTGGATGGCTGCAAACCCAAGTCCTGTCCGCCTGTGAGTGCTGGCACTGGCAACTGTCCCAGGAGTGCCCTGAGCTGTCCGCCTGCGGGCCTGGCAACCCAAGAGTGCTGGAGTGCGGGCCTGGCAACAAGCCCGTCCAACCTTGGACCGCCTGGAGTCTGACAGTGAGTCGGGCCCTGCAACCCAACCCAAGCCTGTCTGGCACCTGAAGTGGAGTGCCGGGCCCCTGGCAACCCAACCCTGAAGCCTGTCTGCAACCCAACCCTGAAGTGCGGGCCTGGCAACAAACCCATGCCAAGCCTGACCTCCTCTGGAGTGTCGAGGCCTGGCAACCCCAGCCTGATGCTGGCCGCAACCCAACCTGACCCGCCTGGAGTGCATGGGGGGGGGGGGGAGGGGCCTGGCAACCCAGTGCGGGCCTAACCCTGACCGCCTGGAGTGCGGGCCTGGCAACCCAACCCTGACCGCTCTGGAGTGCGGGCCTGGCAACCCAACCTTGACCGCTCTGGAGTGCGGGCATGGCAACCCAACCTTGACCGCTCTGAAGTGTGGGCCTGGCAACCCAACCTTGACCGCTCTGGAGTGTGCCCACCAGATCTGACCACCATGACCCCTACCCCCCAGATCAGACCCATCACACAGCCGACCACCAAGGCCCCCGCCACCAGATCTAACCCTTCAAAACAGCCAACCTGCCATGACCTGCACAAACCAACTAGATGTGACCGCCATGGCCCCCGCCAACCAGATCTAACCCTTGACACAGCCAACCCCCCCAGATCTAACCCTTCACACAGCCGACTGCCATGAACTTGCTTCCCAGCAGACATCTTCCCGACACAGACACCAGCACGGGGGACTGGACAGATCTGTGTCTGGTGTACAGCATGTTGGACATCTCGGATTGGCAGAGAAAGCCGAGATTGAAGAATTGTCAGCTCTTTGTCTCACACAGCCAATATATGGGGGAGAAGGGGGGGGGTGCTGTTTCACAATGAGCCAGCTGTGAAACATCAATATGGCGGCGGCGGTGGTGGTGGGGGGCCGGGTCGCTGCAAAGATCACTGCAGGTGACCGCTCTCCCCCAATCACAGCTTTGTAATGATCCAGACTGCACAGGGGAGGGGAGTGTGTGCCATATTCATCTACAGAAATCAATCAATACATTGATTAATTAAATGGGGGAGGGGGAGCTACAAGATGAACAATCCCTCCTCCGGAACCTCCAGCACTGAGCTCTCCCCACACTGCATGCCGGACAGAACCCAAGGCCGCCCTCCGCGCTGAATGCCGGACAAATGCAGAGAATGCACACGCCCCCCCGCAGACACGTGCCGGGCAGATCCCAAGAACGCTCCCTACCCCCCACACACACAGATGCATTCCGAGCAGATCCCGAGAGCGGACGGAGGAGAGGGGCAGAGAGAGATAGAGAGAGCGGACGGAGGAGAGGGGCAGAGAGAGAGAGAGAGCGGACGGAGGAGAGGGGCAGAGAGAGAGAGAGAGCGGACGGAGGAGAGGGGCAGAGAGAGAGAGAGAGAGAGAGAGAGTAAGAGAGAGAGAGAGAGAGAGCGGACGGAGGAGAGGGGCAGAGAGAGAGAGTGAGAGAGAGAGAGAGAGAGAGCGAGAGAGAGAGAGAGAGAAGAGAGAGATGAGAGAGAGAGAGAGAGAGAGCGAGACGGAGAGAGAGGGAGCAGGAGGAGAGAGAGAGACGAGAGAGAGAGAGAGAGCGAGAGAGAGAGAGAGAGAGAGATGGAGAGTGAGAGAGAGATTGAGAGAGAGAGAGAGAGAGAGAGAGAGAGAGAGCGGACGGAGGAGAGGGGCAGAGAGAAGAGAGAGAGAGAGAGAGAGCGAGCGGACGGAGGAGAGGGGCAGAGAGAGAGGTGAGAGAGAGAGAGAGAGAGAGAGGACGGAGGAGAGGGGCAGAGAGAGAGAGAGAGAGAGAGAGAGAGAGAGAGGACGGAGGAGAGGGGCAGAGAGAGAGTGAGAGAGAGAGAGAGAGAGAGAGGACGGAGGAGAGGGGCAGAGAGAGAGAGAGAGAGAGAGAGAGAGCGGACGGAGGAGAGGGGCAGAGAGAGAGAGTGAGAGAGAGAGAGAGAGAGAGAGCGGACGGAGGAGAGGGGCAGAGAGAGAGAGAGAGAGAGAGAGAGCGGACGGAGGAGAGGGGCAGAGAGAGAGAGAGAGAGAGAGAGAGAGCGGACGGAGGAGAGGGGCAGAGAGAGAGAGAGCGGACGGAGGAGAGGGGCAGAGAGAGAGAGCGGACGGAGGAGAGGGGCAGAGAGAGAGAGCGGACGGAGGAGAGGGGCAGAGAGAGAGAGCGGACGGAGGAGAGGGGCAGAGAGAGAGAGCGGACGGAGGAGAGGGGCAGAGAGAGAGAGCGGACGGAGGAGAGGGGCAGAGAGAGAGAGCGGACGGAGGAGAGGGGCAGAAAGAGAGAGCGGACGGAGGAGAGGGGCAGAGAGTGAGAGCGGACGGAGGAGAGGGGCAGAAAGAGAGAGCGGACGGAGGAGAGGGGGCAGAGAGAGAGAGCGGACGGAGGAGAGGGGCAGAAAGAGAGAGCGGACGGAGGAGAGGGGCAGAGAGAGAGAGCGGACGGAGGAGAGGGGCAGAGAGAGAGAGCGGACGGAGGAGAGGGGCAGAGAGAGAGAGCGGACGGGGGAGGGGCAGAGGGGCAGAGAGAGAGAGCGGACGGAGGAGAGGGGCAGAAAGAGAGAGCGGACGGAGGAGAGGGGCAGAGAGAGAGAGCGGCCGGAGGAGAGGGGCAGAAAGAGAGAGCGGACGGAGGAGAGGGGCAGAGAGAGAGAGCGGACGGAGGAGAGGGGCAGAGAGAACAGAAGAGAGGGGCAGAGAGAACAGAAGAGAGGGGCAGAGAGAACAGAAAAGAGGGGCAGAGAGAACAGAAAAGAGGGGCAGAGAGAACAGAAGAGAGGGGCAGAGATAACAGAAGAGAGGGGCAGAGATAACAGAAGAGAGGGGCAGAGATAACAGAAGAGTGGGGCAGAGAGAACAGAAGAGAGGGGCAGAGAGAACAGAAGAGAGGGGCAGAGAGAACAGAAGAGAGGGGCAGAGAGAACAGAAGAGAGGGGCAGAGAGAACAGAAGAGAGGGGCAGAGAGAACAGAAGAGAGGGGCAGAGAGAACAGAAGAGAGGGGCAGAGAGAACAGAAGAGAGGGGCAGAGAGAACAGAAGAGAGGGGCAGAGATAACAGAAGAGGGGGGCAGAGATAACAGAAGAGGGGGGCAGAGATAACAGAAGAGAGGGGCAGAGATAACAGAGGAGAGGGGCAGAGAGAACAGAGGAGAGAGAGAACAGACAAGAGGACAGGACAGATCACTAAGGTGGGGGTGGGATGACCTCCTGGAGAGGAGATTGGAGAACCTTCCAGAAGATTTCAGGGTCACTGGCCAGGAACGCTGAAAGGATGGTATCTGGTGGGAAATGTGGCACTCAGAGCGGAGGTCTTCTACAATATGGTTCTGCACACCCCACCACTGCTTATAAACACCCCACAGCCACATAACCCAGTTAGAGAGGACGCCCCCAAACCAGCCTGCCGAGGACCGATATCCGCCCTGGGACACGGGAGATTCCAATGTATACAGTCTAGAATCTACTGAACGTATGGCTGGAACCTAACCCTCCGTCCATTGGTCACATGACCTGAACTCACCTCACAGTGCGACAAAGGCGCAAACCTTCACACCTCAACCAATAAGGTGACACTTTACTAGGTGGTGACTGGGGGGGAGGGTGGGGGGGGGGGATTGATGGACGCACAGCCGCCATCTTCTATCAGCAGCTGGAAAGATGAAGCCTGGTGAGGAGTTTGCAGAGTTCTCCTCCATTGACTCACCGAGGCGTGCGACTGAATCACCAAACGCAGCTCCGTACATTAATCCGAGGGTGGGGCACTCCTACATCGCCAAGGAGCGAAATACAGGCAATGGCTCTCCAGATCTGATCCCATCCATATTTATATAGCTGTAACATACACCAGAGTGCTGTACAAACCCTGAGCCAGGCCTCTGCGTCAGCTGCATCTGGGGGGTTATTACTTGCCACCCACCAATGTTGTACTAACCCCCCCCCCCCCACACACACATATACACTGTCCCGGGGTCAACATTTCCCCTCAGAAGCCAATCACAGCGCCCACCAGGCTCAAACTTCCCTGTGTCACCATAACACTGGCAGGAAAAATGGCCACCCCAAGCCATGGACAATGAACCATTCAGACACACACAGAGCCATTGTCCCCCATACTGTCACCAGACGACCTCCTAATGACAGCAGGCTGAGACCACCGCTATACCGACCCCGACCCCAGACTGCCGTCACACCACCTCTCCTAATGACTGACAGCACGCCAAGGCAACCGCTAAACTGACCCCGACCATTGAACCCAACCTCCAGAACACCAACTCTCAGCCACCACACAACCTCTACTAATGACTGACAGTACACTGAAGCCACCAGTATACTGACCCGACCTACATCCCGCTGACCCCGACATACATACTGCCACACATGACCTAACGGCACGCCAAGGCCACCGCCATAATGAACTCAAGACCCCTGCCCCCGACCTACATACTGCCACCACATGACCTCTCCTAATGACAGCACGCTGAGACCACCGCTATACCAACCCGACCTCAGACTGCCGCCACCACCGCCATAATGACCTTCAGACGGCTGACCCCAACCTACATACTGCCACCACATGACCTCTCCTAATGACAGTACGCCAAGGCCACTGCTATACTGACCCCGACCATTGAACCCAACCTCCAGAACACCAACCCTCAGACTGCCACCACACAACCTCTACTAATGACTGACCCCGACCCCGACTGATCCCGCTGACCCCGACACACATACTGCCACACATGACCTAACAGCACGCCAAGGCCACCGTCATAATGACCTCCAGACCGCTGACCCCGATCTACATACTGCCACCACATGACCTCTCCCTAATGACAGTACGCCAAGGCCACTGCTATACCAAACCCGACCTCCAGACACGGAGGCAAGTCCTCTGCTGTATATGTGACCGGCTACCAGCAGGGAGGACACAGACTGTGGTACGTATTTCAGCCTTACTGCCGCAACGAGAGCCCCCCCCCCCTACCACCAGCATGTTGTTGGTGACCCTCTATGAACCACCATTGGGAGTTCTGGTGAATGTCTTCCATCTGGAAGCATCTGCAGCAAATCAATGAGATGATATACGGGATATGGCGCCATATAGACGATTGTAGGATGGTATATAATGGTGTGTGGGACGGTCATGAATGGAGACGTATAGACGATTGTAGGATGGGATATGATGGTGTATGGGACGGTCACGTATGGAGACGTATAGACGATTGTAGGATGGTATACAATGGAGTATGGGACGGTCACGTATGGAGACGTATAGACGATTGTAGGATGGGATATAATGGTGTGTGGGACGGTCACGTATGGAGACGTATAGACGATTGTAGGATGGGATATAATGGCGTATTGGACGGTGACGTATGGAGACGTATAGACGATTGTAGGATGGGATATAATGGAGTGTGGGACGGTCACGTATGGAGACGTATAGACGATTGTAGGATGGGATATAATGGTGTATGGGACGGTCACGTATGGAGACGTATAGACGATTGTAGGATGGGATATAATGGAGTGTGGGACGGTCACGTATGGAGACGTATAGACGATTGTAGGATGGTATATAATGGTGTGTGGGACGGTCATGAATGGAGACGTATAGACGATTGTAGGATGGGATATAATGGTGTATGGGACGGTCACGTATGGAGACGTATAGACGATTGTAGGATGGGATATAATGGCGTATTGGACGGTCATGAATGGAGACGTATAGACGATTGTAGGATGGGATATAATGGAGTGTGGGACGGTCACGTATGGAGACGTATAGACGATTGTAGGATGGGATATAATGGCGTATTGGACGGTCACGTATGGAGACGTATAGACGATTGTAGGATGGGATATAATGGAGTGTGGGACGGTCACGTATGGAGACGTATAGACGATTGTAGGATGGGATATAATGGAGTGTGGGACGGTCACGTATGGAGACGTATAGACGATTGTAGGATGGGATATAATAGTGTATGGGACGGTCACGTATGGAGACGTATAGACGATTGTAGGATGGGATATAATGGCGTATTGGACGGTCACGTATGGAGACGTATAGACGGTTGTAGGATGGGATATAATGGAGTGTGGGACGGTCACGTATGGAGACGTATAGACGATTGTAGGATGGGATATAATAGTGTATGGGACGGTCACGTATGGAGACGTATAGACGATTGTAGGATGGGATATAATGGCGTATTGGACGGTCACGTATGGAGACGTATAGACGGTTGTAGGATGGGATATAATGGAGTGTGGGACGGTCACGTATGGAGACGTATAGACGATTGTAGGATGGGATACAATGGAGTATGGGACGGTCACGTATGGAGACGTATAGACGATTGTAGGATGGGATATAATGGTGTGTGGGACGGTCACGTATGGAGACGTATAGACGCTTGTAGGATGGGATATAATGGAGTGTGGGACGGTCACGTATGGAGACGTATTGACGATTGTAGGATGGGATATAATGGAGTGTGGGACGGTCACGTATGGAGACGTATAGACGCTTGTAGGATGGGATATAATGGAGTGTGGGACGGTCACGTATGGAGACGTATAGACGATTGTAGGATGGGATATAATGGCGTATTGGACGGTCATGAATGGAGACGTATAGACGGTTGTAGGATGGGATATAATGGTGTATGGGACGGTCACGTATGGAGACGTATAGACGGTTGTAGGATGGGATATAATGGTGTGTGGGACGGTCACGTATGGAGACGTATAGACGATTGTAGGATGGTATATAATGGTGTGTGGGACGGTCACGTATGGAGACGTATAGACGATTGTAGGATGGTATATAATGGTGTATGGGACGGTCACGTATGGAGACGTATAGACGATTGTAGGATGGTATATAATGGTGTATGGGACGGTCACGTATGGAGACGTATAGACGATTGTAGGATGGTATATAATGGTGTATGGGACGGTCACGTATGGAGACGTATAGACGATTGTAGGATGGGATACAATGGTGTATGGGACGGTCACGTATGGAGACGTATAGACGATTGTAGGATGGGATATAATGGAGTGTGGGACGGTCACGTATGGAGACGTATAGACGATTGTAGGATGGGATATAATGGTGTATGGGACGGTCACGTATGGAGACGTATAGACGATTGTAGGATGGTATATAATGGTGTGTGGGACAGTCATGAATGGAGACGTATAGACGATTGTAGGATGGGATATAATGGTGTATGGGACGGTCACGTGTGGAGACGTATAGACGATTGTAGGATGGGATATAATGGCGTATTGGACGGTCATGAATGGAGACGTATAGACGATTGTAGGATGGGATATAATGGCGTATTGGACGGTCATGAATGGAGACGTATAGATGATTGTAGGATGGGATATAATGGCGTGTGGGACGGTCACGTATGGAGACGTATAGACGATTGTAGGATGGGATATAATGGCGTATTGGACGGTCATGAATGGAGACGTATAGATGATTGTAGGATGGGATATAATGGTGTATGGGACGGTCACGTATGGAGACGTATAGACGATTGTAGGATGGGATATAATGGAGTGTGGGACGGTCACGTATGGAGACGTATAGACGATTGTAGGATGGGATATAATGGAGTATGGGACGGTCATGAATGGAGACGTATAGACGATTGTAGGATGGGATATGATGGTGTATGGGACGGTCACGTATGGAGACGTATAGACGATTGTAGGATGGGATATAATGGAGTGTGGGACGGTCACGTATGGAGACATATAGACGATTGTAGGATGGGATATAATGGAGTATGGGACGGTCACGTATAGACGATTGTAGGATGGGATATAATGGAGTGTGGGACGGTCAGGTATGGAGACGTATAGACGATTGTAGGATGGGATATAATGGAGTATGGGACGGTCACGTATGGAGACGTATAGACGATTGTAGGATGGGATATAATGGCGTATTGGACGGTCATGAATGGAGACGTATAGACGATTGTAGGATGGGATATAATGGAGTGTGGGACGGTCACGTATGGAGACGTATAGACGATTGTAGGATGGGATGGTCACGTATGGAGACGTATAGACGATTGTAGGATGAGATATGATGGTGTATGGGACAGTCACGTATAGACGGTTGTAAGATGAGATATGATGGTGTATGGGACAGTCACGTATAGACGATTGTAGGATGGGATATGGTGGCGTGTGGGACGGTGATGTATGGAGACGTATAGACGATTGTAGGATGGGATATAATGGTGTGTGGGACGGTCAGGTATGGAGACGTATAGACGATTGTAGGATGGGATGGTCACGTATGGAGACGTATAGACGATTGTAGGATGAGATATGATGGTGTATGGGACAGTCACGTATAGACGGTTGTAAGATGAGATATGATGGTGTATGGGACAGTCACGTATAGACGATTGTAGGATGGGATATGGTGGCGTGTGGGACGGTGATGTATGGAGACGTATAGACGATTGTAGGATGGTATATAATGGTGTATGGGACGGTCACGTATGGAGACGTATAGACGATTGTAGGATGGGATATAATGGTGTGTGGGACGGTCAGTAATGGAGACGTATAGACGATTGTAGGATGGGATATGATAGCGTATGGGACGGTCACGTATGGAGACGTATAGACGATTGTAGGATGGGATATAATGGTGTGTGGGACGGTCAGTAATGGAGACGTATAGATGATTGTAGGATGGGATATGATAGCGTATGGGACGGTCACGTATGGAGACGTATAGACGATTGTAGGATGGGATGGTCACGTATGGAGACGTATAGACGATTGTAGGATGAGATATGATGGTGTATGGGACAGTCACGTATAGACGGTTGTAAGATGAGATATGATGGTGTATGGGACAGTCACGTATAGACGATTGTAGGATGGGATATGGTGGCGTGTGGGACGGTGATGTATGGAGACGTATAGACGATTGTAGGATGGTATATAATGGTGTATGGGACGGTCACGTATGGAGACGTATAGACGATTGTAGGATGGTATATAATGGTGTGTGGGACGGTCAGTAATGGAGACGTATAGACGATTGTAGGATGGTATATAATGGTGTGTGGGACGGTCACGTATGGAGACGTATAGACGATTGTAGGATGGTATATAATGGTGTATGGGACGGTCACGTATGGAGACGTATAGACGATTGTAGGATGGTATATAATGGTGTATGGGACGGTCACGTATGGAGACGTATAGACGATTGTAGGATGGGATATAATGGTGTGTGGGACGGTCACGTATGGAGACGTATAGACGATTGTAGGATGGGATACAATGGAGTATGGGACGGTCACGTATGGAGACGTATAGACGATTGTAGGATGGGATATAATGGAGTGTGGGACGGTCACGTATGGAGACGTATAGACGATTGTAGGATGGGATATAATGGTGTATGGGACGGTCACGTATGGAGACGTATAGACGATTGTAGGATGGGATATAATGGTGTGTGGGACGGTCAGTAATGGAGACGTATAGACGATTGTAGGATGGGATATAATGGTGTGTGGGACGGTCACGTGTGGAGACGTATAGACGATTGTAGGATGGGATATAATGGCGTATTGGACGGTCATGAATGGAGACGTATAGATGATTGTAGGATGGGATATAATGGTGTATGGGACGGTCACGTATGGAGACGTATAGACGATTGTAGGATGGGATATAATGGCGTATTGGACGGTCATGAATGGAGACGTATAGACGATTGTAGGATGGGATACAATGGAGTATGGGACGGTCACGTATGGAGACGTATAGACGATTGTAGGATGGTATATAATGGTGTGTGGGACGGTCACGTATGGAGACGTATAGACGATTGTAGGATGGTATATAATGGCGTGTGGGACGGTCACGTATGGAGACGTATAGACGATTGTAGGATGGTATATAATGGCGTGTGGGACGGTCACGTATGGAGACGTATAGACGATTGTAGGATGGGATATAATGGCGTATTGGACGGTCACGTATGGAGACGTATAGACGATTGTAGGATGGGATATAATGGAGTGTGGGACGGTCACGTATAGACGATTGTAGGATGGGATATAATGGAGTGTGGGACGGTCAGGTATGGAGACGTATAGACGATTGTAGGATGGGATATAATGGAGTATGGGACGGTCACGTATGGAGACGTATAGACGATTGTAGGATGGGATATAATGGCGTATTGGACGGTCATGAATGGAGACGTATAGACGATTGTAGGATGGGATATAATGGAGTGTGGGACGGTCACGTATGGAGACGTATAGACGATTGTAGGATGGGATATAATGGCGTATTGGACGGTCACGTATGGAGACGTATAGACGATTGTAGGATGGGATATAATGGCGTATTGGACGGTCACGTATGGAGACGTATAGACGATTGTAGGATGGGATATAATGGTGTGTGGGACGGTCATGAATGGAGACGTATAGACGATTGTAGGATGGGATATAATGGAGTGTGGGACGGTCACGTATGGAGACGTATAGACGATTGTAGGATGGGATATAATGGTGTATGGGACGGTCACGTATGGAGACGTATAGACGATTGTAGGATGGGATATAATGGAGTGTGGGACGGTCATGAATGGAGACGTATAGACGATTGTAGGATGGGATATAATGGTGTGTGGGACGGTCAGGTATGGAGACGTATAGACGATTGTAGGATGGGATGGTCACGTATGGAGACGTATAGACGATTGTAGGATGAGATATGATGGTGTATGGGACAGTCACGTATAGACGGTTGTAAGATGAGATATGATGGTGTATGGGACAGTCACGTATAGACGATTGTAGGATGGGATATGGTGGCGTGTGGGACGGTGATGTATGGAGACGTATAGACGATTGTAGGATGGTATATAATGGTGTATGGGACGGTCACGTATGGAGACGTATAGACGATTGTAGGATGGGATATAATGGTGTATGGGACGGTCACGTATGGAGACGTATAGACGATTGTAGGATGGGATATAATGGTGTGTGGGACGGTCAGTAATGGAGACGTATAGACGATTGTAGGATGGGATATGATAGCGTATGGGACGGTCACGTATGGAGACGTATAGACGATTGTAGGATGGGATATAATGGTGTGTGGGACGGTCAGTAATGGAGACGTATAGATGATTGTAGGATGGGATATGATAGCGTATGGGACGGTCACGTATGGAGACGTATAGACGATTGTAGGATGGGATGGTCACGTATGGAGACGTATAGACGATTGTAGGATGGGATGGTCACGTATGGAGACGTATAGACGATTGTAGGATGAGATATGATGGTGTATGGGACAGTCACGTATAGACGGTTGTAAGATGAGATATGATGGTGTATGGGACAGTAACGTATAGACGATTGTAGGATGGGATATGGTGGCGTGTGGGACGGTGATGTATGGAGACGTATAGACGATTGTAGGATGGTATATAATGGTGTATGGGACGGTCACGTATGGAGACGTATAGACGATTGTAGGATGGGATATAATGGTGTGTGGGACGGTCAGTAATGGAGACGTATAGACGATTGTAGGATGGGATATGATAGCGTATGGGACGGTCACGTATGGAGACGTATAGACGATTGTAGGATGGGATATAATGGTGTGTGGGACGGTCAGTAATGGAGACGTATAGATGATTGTAGGATGGGATATGATAGCGTATGGGACGGTCACGTATGGAGACGTATAGACGATTGTAGGATGAGATATGATGGTGTATGGGACGGTCACGTATAGAGAACAGGATACGGTACCAGCAGGCGGTACACGCGGGAGGGGGGATGGGTTAATATCCGAATTCTGCAATTAGATTGTCACAGGCGGCAGGCTGATAAATGTTTATACGGAGAATTTATCACCACTTCTGCAGAATAAATATTTATCTGTGTATTCTCTCCGGGAACATCTGCTGCTCTCCTCACGGCATAACGCTGGTTGCCAGGAGACCAGCCACAGCCGCCATGTCTTCCCAGCTACGATAGCCAATGAGAGTGCAGGTCTCATCTGCAGAACAGAGCCCAGTCTAAGACCTGATTGCTGGCTGTAGGGGACACAGACATGCCCGGTCTCCGCGGCGCCCCGAGTTCCGGCAGGAATGTGGCTCTGTATGTGGACAATGTACGGTCTTTGGAACTTGGAGGTCCCACCACAGACTGAGGACCAGACTGCACCCCCCCCCCCTCTATATGGAGGAGAAGGAAGTCTTCTTGTCCACAGCAGCCAATCACATTAGTCACAGACTGCTGTAGTGAGATGGGCTCCAAACTCCAACCAATCAGAGCTCATCTTCCACACATCAAACCCAGAATGGACAGATCTGATTGGCTGCTCTGGGATTTATCTTTAAAGTAGATCTTAGGAAGGATGTTGTGACCCCCCATAAAGCACCGTACACCCCCCCCCCCATCGGTGATTGTAATATGGAGGCCACCATTACCGAACTTCCAATGCCGATCCTCTGGCTCCCATGGGAGCCCCCATGCTTGTTCTGGGTCAGTGACTCAATGCCAGGTACTTGCATTTTCTTTTTAATGGAACAATCATGGAGCTTTTCAGGGGAGGTCGGTAATGGCACCCACCATATGCCACCCCCTCCCCTCTGCTGGGCAAAATACAATGACCCCTCCCCGTACAATGATGATCAAACCTGGTATAATACGGAGAAAACCACCAAAGCCAACAGTAACCCCTGCACAGTGCCAAGGGGGTCCATCTGCCATATATTGGGGCCCCTCACGGGTGACAAGGCCTTCACCTCAGTCTACAGAGCCACCACCATGGTGGAGTAGAGGACACTTTCCATTTCCATTGTATTCCACCCTTGGTGCCGCCATGTCCTACAGAATATTATCCAGGGTAAGACATATGGGTGGCTGCGGAAATCAGAAATGTCCACGTCTGTGGGCTCATCAGTGTTCCCTGGGGTGACCAGAGGATTCTGGGTAGGAGGATATATGGCCCTTCTCCCTGGAGGAGTCACTCGGTGTTCTGAGAACTAGACGTGGACACAGAACGTTCAGTGGTTTGGGGGGGGGGGGACGGACGACACTCCCCTAATAAAGAGTAACCAGCAGAGATTTTGAAGAAAACCGGAATGTTCTCCCCTCACAAGTGGCCCATAAAGGAGTCAATGGCCTCTCTACGTGATAATAATCGCCAGGCCCGGAACGGCCAATCACAGAGCACCCGGCTAATCTGCAGCTGCTGCCTTCATTTCCCGTATGTATATTTTTATGCACTGAGCTTATGTATTTAACGTTCTCCTCGGCCTGGCAGCGCCACTTCGTGCCCCTCCGTCTGACGCGGGTGCTAATTTGGAATGAATTTACAGCTACACTTCACACCCAATTATATCGGCAGCATGGCGTGCCAGGAACCCACCTTCCTGCCAATTATATCCCCTCCCCCGCCCAGAGGTCGCACTCACCGCTGGACGGAATAGTCTGCAGATAGAGGATCCCCTCAGACTACTCTACAGATATAGGTGGAGGAGCTCTGCCATATCTCCGGACGTGGTGTATATGCTCACCACACACGGGTATATCCCACCACCAATCACAAGACCCGACTGTCCTCAATGATTGCACATCGGTGGATAATCCAGAAACCCCAACCCGGCACCACGTTCTAAAACCGCACAGCCAAAGGGAAAAACAGAGACTTCACAGCATGCCTGGGGTCCACCATGCTACAAACTCTGGACCCACCACCAACTCTGGACCCACCACCAACTCTGGACCCACCACCAACTCTGGACCCACCACCAACTCTGGACCCACCACCAGTTCTGAACCGACCACCAATTCTACATCTACCACCAATTCTGAACCGACCACCAATTCTACATCTACCACCAACTCTGGACCCAATGCCAATTCTACACCTACCACCAACTCTGGACCCACCACCAGTTCTGCATCTACCACCAACTCTGGACCCACCACCAGTTCTGCATCTACCACCAACTCTGGACCCACCACCAGTTCTGCATCTACCACCAACTCTGGACCCACCAACAGTTCTGCATCTACCACCAATTCTGGACCCACCACCAGTTCTGCATCTACCACCAACTCTGGACCCACCACCAGTTCTGCATCTACCACCAACTCTGGACCCACCACCAGTTCTGCATCTACCACCAACTCTGGACCCACCACCAGTTCTGCATCTACCACCAATTCTGGACCCACCACCAGTTCTGCATCTACCACCAATTCTGGACCCACCGCCCGTTCTACATCTAACACGAGTTCTACATCTACCACCAACTCTGGACCCACCACTGCACCGAACGCTATTTCTGGACCCACCGCCAATTCTACATCTACCAATTCTGAACCCACTGCCAGTTCTGCACCTAAAGCCAATTCTCTGCTCAGGATCTGCCCCGCCCCCACTATACGAATATCATCATCCCGCAATCCTCCGCTCAGAATATTCCCCGCCCCCACTATACGAATATCATCATCACGCAATGAAACGTGACACTGAAGACGCACGAACCAGTCGTTCACCGCGCCGCGAGTGATGAGGAAGGAGAGGCACGCGAGGAAACGCTTCCCAGCGACTTTCTAATTGCACGCCGTATTACCGCACTGTAAACAGCATAATAATTATAATTATTCACACAGCTGGGAGACGCGGCTGTGGCACACACCCTTTCCTGCAACGGCCGCCACAACTTCGCTCCGCACAGGAGCCTCTACTCTCCAATTTTACCCCCACCCACTAGGGGGAGGGACTGGTGGTGGGATATGTAGATATAATAATAATTAAAATAATATGAGGGAATAATCCCAGCCCCCTCTCCCCCCGGACACATTCCTATTAACCCTTCCACTGCCACTTCTCACCAGCCTTAGAAGCGGAATATTCCGCCACGCCATTCGCGGTCAGTGCCACCTTTAGCATCGTAAAAGCAGGTGGCGTTCCTGGTGAACGCGCTTCACCATTTTTGCCAGTGACCGATATCCGTGATTTGCGTCCAGCGAATAGGATGCTTCGGATTCTTCGAGGAAACGTTCTAGAATTCTGGAGACAAATTACCAAAAATCTGCGAATCCCTAAAAGATGGCGGGAGGAGGCATGCAGGGCTAGTCCTCACCCGTATTCTGATGGCGTGGAGAGAGAGGAGGCGCGTGGGGCGCTAGTCCTTGCCCGTATTCTGATGGCGTGGAGAGAGAGGAGGCGCGTGGGGCGCTAGTCCTCACCCGTATTCTGATGGCGAGGAGAGAGAGAGCGGAGGCGCGTGGGGCGCTAGTCCTCGCCCGTATTCTGATGGCGTGGAGAGAGAGGAGGCGCGTGGGGCGCTAGTCCTCACCCGTATTCTGATGGCGAGGAGAGAGAGAGCGGAGGCGCGTGGGGCGCTAGTCCTCACCCGTATTCTGATGGCGTGGAGAGAGATGAGGCGTGTGGGACGCTAGTCCTCGCCCGTATTCTGATGGCGAGGAGAGAGAGAGCGGAGGCGCGTGGGGCGCTAGTCCTCACCCGTATTCTGATGGCGTGGAGAGAGATGAGGCGTGTGGGACGCTAGTCCTCGCCCGTATTCTGATGGCGTGGAGAGAGATGAGGCGTGTGGGGTGTGTGGTGCTAGTTCTTGCCCGTATTCTGATGGCGGAGAGAGGAGGCGTGTGGTGCTAGTCCTTGCCCGTAATTCTGATGGCGAGGAGAGAGAGAGCGGAGGCGCGTGGGGCGCTAGTCCTCACCCGTATTCTGATGGCGTGGAGAGAGATGAGGCGTGTGGGACGCTAGTCCTCGCCCGTATTCTGATGGCGAGGAGAGAGAGAGCGGAGGCGCGTGGGACGCTAGTCCTCACCCGTATTCTGATGGCGTGGAGAGAGATGAGGCGTGTGGGACGCTAGTCCTCACCCGTATTCTGATGGCGTGGAGAGAGATGAGGCGTGTGGGACGCTAGTCCTCACCCGTATTCTGATGGCGTGGAGAGAGATGAGGCGTGTGGGGCGCTAGTCCTCGCCCGTATTCTAATGGCGTGGAGAGAGAGGAGGCGTGTGGGGCGCGCGGCGCTAGTCCTTGCCCGTATTCTGATGGCGGCGAGAGAGAGAGAAGCGCGCGTGGCGATAGTCCTCCCCTGTATGCTGATGGCGTGGAGAGAGAGGAGGCGTGTGGGGCGCGTGGCGCTAGTCCTCGCCTGTATTCTAATGGCATGGAGATGTGTGGGGCATGGGGTGCTAGTCCTTGCCCGTATTCTGATGGCGTGGAGAGAGAGAGGAGGCGCGTGGGGTGCTAGTCCTCGCCCGTATTCTGATGGCGTGGGAGAGAGAGAGAGAGAGAGAGAGAGAGAGAGAAGGAGTGTGGGGCGTGCGGCTATAGTCCTCGCCTGTATTCTGATGGCGTGGAGAGAGGAGGCATGCGGGGCGCACGGTGCTAGTTCTCGCCCATATTATGATGGCATGGAAAGAGAGGAGGCGTGTGGCGCTAGTCCTCGCCCGTATTCTCATGGCGTGGAGAGAGGGGAGGCGTGTGGGGCGCACGGTGCTAGTCCTCGCCCGTATTCTGATGGCGGAGAGAGAGAGAGGAGGCGTGTGGGGCGCGTGGCGCTAGTCCTCGCCTGTATTCTAATGGCATGGAGATGTGTGGGGCGTGTGGCGCTAGTCCTCACCCGTATTCTGATGGCGCGGAGAGAGAGGAGGCATGTGGGGCGCACGGTGCTAGTTCTCGCCCATATTCTCATGGCATGGAAAGAGAGGAGGCGTGTGGTGCTAGTCCTCGCCCGTATTCTCATGGCATGGAGAGAGGGGAGTCGTGTGGGGCGCACGGCGCTAGTCCTCGCCCGTATTCTGATGGCATGGAGAGAGGGGAGGCATGTGGGGCGCGTGGCGCCAGTCCTCGCCCGTATTCTCATGGCGTGGAGACAGGGGAGGCGTGTGGGGCGCGTGGCTCTAGTCCTCGCCCGTATTCTCATGGCGTGGAGACAGGGGAGGCGTGTGGGGCGCGTGGCGCTAGTCCTCGCCCGTATTCTCATGGCATGGAAAGAGAGGAGGCGTGTGGGGCGCACGGTGCTAGTTCTCGCCCATATTCTCATGGCATGGAAAGAGAGGAGGCGTGTGGGGCGCGTGGCGCCAGTCCTCGCCCGTATTCTCATGGCGAGGAGAGAGGGGAGGCATGTGGGGCGCACGGTGCTAGTCCTCGCCCGTATTCTCATGGCGTGGAGAGAGGGGAGGCATGTGGGGCGCACGGGTGCTAGTCCTCGCCCGTATTCTCATGGCGTGGAGAGAGGGGAGGCATGTGGGGTGCGTGGCACTAGTCCTCGCCCGTATTCTGATGGCGTGGAGAGAGGGGAGGCGTGTGGGGCGCGTGGCGCTAGTCCTCGCCCGTATTCTCATGGCGTGGAGAGAGGGGAGGCATGTGGGGCGCACGGTGCTAGTTCTCACCCGTATTCTCATGGCGTGGAGAGAGGGGAGGCATGTGGGGCGCACGGTGCTAGTCCTCACCCGTATTCTGATGGCGTTGAGATACGGCACACACCGGGAAGGTGGCTGCTCATTATGGGGGCCACGTGGAGTGATGGCGGCCCCCGGGGACGGCAGGGTTTTTCCCACACTGGTATTACGGTACAGAAATGCGCAGCGCGATAGTAAATAGAGGGATAAAGGGGCCCCCCTCTTACATCTCAGGGGCCCATTGTCTCTTTGTCTGAGGCTCTCTGCATTGTATTAGTGTAAATCTGAGGATGGGGGGGACTTTGTCTCAGCGTATCGAATCTTCGGAACCGGGACAGTGTGGACTGTACAGCGTGACGCCGCCCCCTCCCCCCCACCCAGCGCTGATCCCTCCGTCTCTGGAAAATCCTTTTCAACAAATAGAAGCTGCGGCCCCCCTCCCCTCCCCCTCTCTGGGCCTTTCTCTGCCACCTCTAATAAAATGCAAATCACTTTATCCCGAGCCCCCCCCTGTGAACATTCACCCCCCGAGACCCCCCCTAATTCCTATCCAGGGTGGGAATCTGCCTGGGAATGGACATTCTATTGGATCCCCGGATTGGGGATACTCCTATACATGTATTGGGCAATATGGGGGGGGGCACTATCATAGGGGGGGTTCCTCCATTACAGGGGGTACATATGGGAGGGTTTTTTTTTGGGGTTTTTTCTTGGGGGGTGCATATGGGGGGGGGGGGGAGTGGGTTCCTCCATTACAGGTGTGGGGGGGGGGGGGGGGGGGGTTTGTATCACGAGAACAGTCGGGGGGGGGGGGGGGTTTGTATCACGAGGACAGTCGGGGGGGGGGGGGGTTTGTATCACGAGGACAGTCGGGGGGGGGGGGGGGGGTTTGTATCACGAGGACAGTCGGGGGGGGGGGGTTTGTATCACGAGGACAGTCGGGGGGGGGGGTTTGTATCACGAGGACAGTCGGGGGGGGGGGTTTGTATCACGAGGACAGTCGGGGGGGGGGGGTTGTATCACGAGGACAGTCGGGGGGGGGGTTTGTATCACGAGGACAGTCGGGGGGGGGGGGGGGGTTTGTATCACGAGGACAGTCGGGGGGGGGGGGTTTGTATATTTTTTTTTTTTTTTTTTTTTTTTTTTTTTTTTTTTTTGAGGGACATGACGAGCGGTGGGGGGGTTTGTATCACGATGGACAGTCGGTGGCTGGGGGGGGGGGGTTTGTATCACGAGGACCCAATAGTACCCATTAACCCTTCCACCTCCACAGTGCCACATTAACCCTTCCACCCCCACAGTGCCACATTAACCCTTCCACCCCCACAGTGCCACATTAACCCTTCCACCCCCACAGTGCCACATTAACCCTTCCACCCCCACAGTGCCACATTAACCCTTCCACCCCCACAGTGCCACATTAACCCTTCCACCCCCACAGTGCCACATTAACCCTTCCACCCCCACAGTGCCACATTAACCCTTCCACCCCCACAGTGCCACATTAACCCTTCCACCCCCAACAGTGCCACATTAACCCTTCCACCCCCACAGTGCCACATTAACCCTTCCACCCCCACAGTGCCACATTAACCCTTCCACCCCCAACAGTGCCACATTAACCCTTCCACCCCCACAGTGCCACATTAACCCTTCCACCCCCACAGTGCCACATTAACCCTTCCACCCCCACAGTGCCACATTAACCCTTCCACCCCCACAGTGCCACATTAACCCTTCCACCCCCACAGTGCCACATTAACCCTTCCACCCCTAACAGTGCCACATTAACCCTTCGATTCCCCCCACAGTGCCACACACTGATTTCTCTATACAAAGTACAGAGAGGAGTATCTACAACTCCCAGCATGACCTTTGTGTGCCAAGCACTGCTTTCTCCATAGAAAGTGCAGAGATAAGGAACTACAACTCCCAGCATTGCTCCTGTATTATCATTAACCAAGAAGAAAGCAGGTGAGTGTGGTCCTCTGATCAAGAGGTAGGTAAGTCTATTTTGTCAGAACAAACAATGGCCGGAATCACACACACTGCTATGGCCAATGATGGTGATGATGATGGGGGGATGCCTGTTATCTGGTCTTTTCTGCCATCTGGTGGTGGAGGCAGGAATAGCACATTCAGCCTTTAGAATGTTTCTGGCTGGCAGCAGAATGTTCTTGGTGATTGGGGGGCAATTTGTTAGACAAGGATGGGTTTCTTATGGCTCAAGTTGGCCAGTGACTCCATCACAGGATGATCCAGCTCAAGGCAGTTGGTGACTTAATCTCAGGTAGGTTTGTGACTTTAGCTCAGGATGGCGGGTGACCTCCATTTCAGGTAGGTTTGTGACTCCAGCTCACAGTTGTTGGTGACTCCATCAGAAGATGATTGGTGACTCCAGCTCATGACATTCAGTGTCTCCATCACAGGGAGTTTGCTGACTCCAGCTCAGGGAGATTAGTGACCCCAACTCAAGGCAGTCAGTGACTCCATCACAAGATGATTGTTGACTCCATCACAAGATGGTTGGTGACTCCATCAGAGATTGGTGACTCTAGATCATTACAGTTAGCGTCTCCATCACAAGATGATTAGTGACCCCAACTCAAGGCAGTCAGTGACTCCATCACAAGATGATTGGTGACTCCAGATCATTACAGTTAGCGTCTCCATCACAAGATGAGTGGTGACTCCATCACAAGATGATTGGTGACTCCAACTTACAGTGGTTGGTGACTCTATGTCAGGTAGGTTTGTGACTCCATCAGAGGAAGATTGGTGACTCCAGCTCAAGGCAGTCTTTGACTCCAACTCACAGTGGTTATTGACTCCATCTCAGGTAAGTTTGTGACTCCAGCTCAGGGAGTGTCAGGGACATGGCCATCACAGAACTGGCAATGTTGCCCAGAACCTCTGGCCTGGCTCCTGGTTCCTCCACTTACCAAACACAGCAAGTTCAGCTCAGCCTGCTACAGACCTCCTTCAGTGGCCAAGCTCATCTGACTACAAGCAAGCACCTGGCAAACCGTGCTTCTTTGAGCACCGCGCTCCTTGTTCCCAACTCCAGGGGCGCGCTGCACTTAGCCACAAGGGGAGCCCTCTTAGCATCTCGATCTCCATACTCGTACCTGACAAGGATATTGGTGACTCCAACTCAAGGCAGTCAGTGACTCCAGCTCAGAAAGGTTATTGACTCCATCACAAGATGATTGTGACTCAAACTCACGGTGGTTGGTGACTCCGTCTCAGGTAGGTTTGTGACTCCAGCTCAGAGTGGTTGGTGACTCCATCAGAGTAAGATTGGTGACTCCAGCTCATTACAGTCGGTGTCTCCATCACAAGATGATTGGTGACTCCAACTCACAGTGGTTGGTGGCCCCTTTTCTCAGGTAGGTTTGTGACTCCATCAGAGGAAGATTGGTGACTGCAGCTCAAGGCAGTCTTTGACTCCAACTCACAGTGGTTATTGACTCCATCTCAGGTCAGTTTGTGACTCCAGCTCAGGGCTGTCAGTGACTCCAGCTCAGGGAGTGTCAGGGACATGGCCTTCACAGAACTGGCAATGTTGCCCAGAACCTACATGGATGCTCATAGAGGGTTCTGAGACGTGCAGGAGCGCGTGCCGCGCATCAGCGCAATAGCAATACTGATCTGCACAGCGGCGCGCAAGTGGCATGACGGATGCTGGCGCCAACGCTCCTATTTAAGCCAGCTATTGACAACAGGACATTACTGGATTATCTCAGCTTCCCTGTGTGCCTTGTGACCCTGTTTCCTGATCTGTGGATTACCCATTGTTGACCCGGCTTGCCTTGACCTCGGTTCCTGATCTCCGGTTTGACCTTTGGCTTACATCTGGACCTTGCTTCTGTTCCTGATCACCCGGTTTGACCTTCGGCTTGCACCTGAACTCTGCTTGTTCCTGTCTTCCGTGTATGACCATGGCTCACCCCTGTTTATGCTCTGGACTGACTTATCCGTGTATGACCTCTGGCCTGGCTCCTGGTTCCTCCACTTACCAAACACAGCAAGTTCAGCTCAGCCTGCTACAGTCCTACTTCAGTGGCCAAGCTCGTCTGACCACAAGCAAGCACCTGGCAAACGGTGCTTCTTTGAGCACCTCGCTCCCTGTTCCCAACTCCAGGGGCGCGCTGCACTTAGCCGCAGGGGGAGCCCTCTTAGCATCTTGATCTCAATACCCATACCTGACAGTATAATCCAGCCATGTCGGAGATCGACAGAGGTGCTTCCCCTGTAGAGGCTATATATCAACAGGTCATTGCACTTACTCAAGCAGTGCAGAAACTACAAGATGCCCATGTTCAATTAAAGTCATCTGCAACACTTATCCCCGGATCCAGTGTCTCCTGATCCAGTAGCTGTGTTACCTCAGAAGTCCACCCACACAGTGCTGATCCCGCCTCCTGAACCACGAGTGCCGACCCCCAAATGGTTCTCGGGGGAACGAAGAAAGTTTAGGGCCTTTAAAAAAGCCTGCCTGCTATACCTGGCTCTCCAACCAAGAACTTTCTCCTTAGAGATCATTAAAGTTGGGTTCATTATATCCTTACTCTTGGACGATCCCCAGGTCTGGGCCCATGGACTATTAGAACAAAATAGAGTCCACTCATTGACTCTGACACTTTCTTCGGGGCTATGGCCCAGTTATATGATGACCCCCAACGTAGTGCTACGGCCGAGAATGCCCTGCACACCCTGCAGCAGGGGTAGTGCACCGCGGAAGATTACACAGTGGACTTCTGTACATGGGCTGCAGATACATGCTGGAATCAAGCTTCCCTAAGATACCAATACCGGTTGGGCTTGTCAAAGTCCCTCAAGGATGAGCTAGCCAGAGTAGCGATCCCGGATACCCTAGAAGGCCTCATCCAGCTAGCCATACAGCTGGACAGATGCTTACGAGAACATCACTCCGAAAGGTCCCAGACTTTCCAACCAGCCCAAGGGTTGCCTGGAGTTTCCTTTCCTCCGGCACCCGGTTCCTTCAGCTTTCCAGCGTCTGAAGTCAAGCCCTGGCAGATTGGCCTGGTCCGCCCTGCCCTTTCGCCTGAAGAAAAGCTTCACCGCTGATGAGCGAACCTTTTTTTTTACTGTGGAGGTAATAGACATTTCTTGCAAAGTTGCCACATCAGGCCGAGGAAGCCATCCTATAGGCCCCCAATGCATTGTCAAGTGTCAGGATTTATCTCATCTCACCCTGTTCTCTTTGTTTCCCAATTGGTGGCAGAAGAGGAGGTCCGGCTCTCAGCTATCATTGACCCTGGGGCATGTAGCTGCTTCCTAGACATAACCTTGGCCAAAAGACTTGGAATCCCGCTTGTTACCAAAAAGCAGCAGTTAACAGTGCATTTGGCCGATGGCTCTCTACCCAGTTCTGGACTGATTACTCATGAGACTCTGCCGATCCCTATGACAACCAATTCTGACCATAAAGAACTGGTACGTTTTGGTGTGTTGTGCTCTCCTATGTTTCCGGTCATTCTGGGAGTCCCCTGGTTACGAGCACACAACCCTCATATCGACTGGCTCAAAAACGAGGTTCTGTTCTCATCTACCTATTGTCAGCAGCATGGCCTTGCACCTAGTCCTAGGACTACACCAGCTCCCTGACCCTGCAACCTGTTTCTAGTACCAATCCACATATACCCTCTGCCTACCAAAAATTTCTGGATGTATTACACCGCTTCGTCCTTACGACTGCCCTATTTAGTTGCTTCCAGGCCTCCGAATTTCCCTTTGGTCTTACTTTCCCTCTGTCAGAAACTGAACTTGAAACTTTACGACAATATATCGATGAAAACCTGGAAAAGGGGTTTATTCGCCCTTCTTCATCCCCTGCAGATGCTGCCATTTTCTTTGTCCAAAAAAATGATAAATCGTTAAGACCTTGTGTAGACTACAGAGAGCTGAATAAAATTACCATCCAAAACCGCTACCCACTTCCCCTCTTCCAGGAACTCTTCCAACAATTCCGTTCTGCTCAAGTCTTCTCTAAACTGGACTTACGGGGTGCTTATAATCTGGTTCACATCCGTGAGGGGGATGAGTGGAAGACGGCATTCTGAACTCGTTTCGGATACTTTGAATATTTGGTGATGCCGTTTGGACTCTGTAATGCTCCAGTCCATTTTGTGAGCGATATTTTTCAAGACTATCTTGACAACTTCATCATTGTATATCTGGACGATATCCTTGTCTTCTCAGCCACCCTGGAGATCCATAGAGTCCACATGAAGAAGGTGCTAACTATTCTTAGAACGCATGGATTGTACGTGAAGGATGAAAAATGTGACTTTGAAAAAGAGTCAATCCAGTTCCTGGGACTTGTAATCTCTACTAAGGGAGTGGCCATGGATCCCCAAAAAGTAAAAAACGATCCTGGAATGGCCTGCCCCTATGGACAAGAAGGGTGTTCAAAGGTTTGTTGGTTTTCAAATTTCTACAGAAGATTTATTAAGAACTTTTCAGCCATTATAGCACCCATTACCCAACTAACCCGTTTGCATTCCAGATTCCAGTGGTCCCGGAGGCTCAAGCTTTTGCCAGACTCAAAGCTGTGTTTGTTTCAGCACCAGTTCAGCACCAGTTCTTCAGCACCCTGACCCTGCATTGCCCTATGTTCTGGAAGTCGATGTATTGGAAGTGGCCACAGGGGCTGTCCTTTCAACTTGATCTGTGGATTACCCATTGTTGACCTCGCTTCCTGATCTCCGGTTTGACCTTCGGCTTGCACCTGGACTCTGCTTGTTCCTGTCTTCCATGTATGACCATGGCTTGCTCCTGTTTATGCTCTGGACTGACTTATCCGTGTATGACCTCTGGCCTGGCTCCTGGCTCAGCCTGCTACAGACCTCCTTCAGTGGCCAAGCTCATCTGACTACAAGCAAGCACCTGGCAAACCGTGCTTCTTTGAGCACCGCGCTCCCTGTTCCCAACTCCAGGGGTGCGCTGCACTTAGCCACAAGGGGAGCCCTCTTAGCATCTCGATCTCCATACTCGTACCTGACAAGGATATTGGTGACTCCAACTCAAGGCAGTCAGTGACTCCAGCTCAGAAAGGTTATTGACTCCATCACAAGATGATTGGTGACTCCATCACAAGATGATTGGTGACTCAAACTCACGGTGGTTTGTGACTCCATCAGAGTAAGATTGGTGACTCCAGCTCATTACAGTCGGTGTCTCCATCACAAGATGATTGGTGACTCCATCACAAGATGATTGGTGACTCAAACTCACGGTGGTTGGTGACTCCGTCTCAGGTAGGTTTGTGACTCCAGCTCAGAGTGTTTGGTGACTCCATCAGAGTAATATTGGTGACTACAGTCGGTGTCTCCATCACAAGATGATTGGTGACTCCAACTCACAGTGGATGGTGGCCCTTTTTCTCAGGTAGGTTTGTGACTCCATCAGAGGAAGATTGGTGACTCCAGCTCAAGACAGTCGGGGACTCCGACTCACGGTGGTTATTGACCCCATCTCAGGTAAGTTTGTGACTCCAGCTCAGGGTGGTCAGTGTCTCCAGCTCAGGGAGATTGGTGACTCCAACTCAAGGCAGTCAGTGACTCCAGCTCAGAAAGTTTAGTGACTCCATCACAAGATGATTGGTGACTCCAAGTCACGGTGGTTGGTGACTCCATCTCAGGTAGGTTTGTGACTGTAGCTCTGAGTGGTTGGTGACTCCATCAGAGGAAGATTGGTGACTCCAGCTCATTTCAGTTGGTGTCTCCATCACAAGATTTTCCAACTCACAGGGGTTGGTGCCTTTATCTCAGGTAGGTTTGTGACTCCATCAGAGGATGATTGGTGACTCCAGCTCAAGGCAGTCGGTGACTCTAACTGGTCGGTGACTCCTGCTCAGGAAGATTGGTGACTCCACCTTTGAGTGGTTGGTGACTCCATCAGAAGATTGATGACACCTGCTCATGAGATTCTGTGTTTCCATTACAGGGAGATTGGTGACTCCAGCTCAAGGCAGTCGGTGACCCTAACTGGTCGGTGACTTCATCTCAGGTAGGTTTGTGACTCCAGCGCAGGGTGGTCGGTGACTCCACCTTTGAGTGGTTGGTGACTCCATCAGAAGATTGATGACACCTGCTCATGACATTCTGTGTCTCCATTACAGGGAGATTGGTGACTCCAGCTCAGGGTGGTCGATGACTCCATCTCAGAAAGGTTGGTGACTCCATCAGGGAGGCTCGGCCCCTGGCACAGCTTCCTCACCTGTATACATCCAGCCCTCCTGAAATGATATTGTACATGAAGGGTTAACGCCTCTTACAGCCTCTTGAACTGTCCTAGTGGCCGCAGAGCTGACACTCACTCTGGAAATGTTTGTGGGTTGGTAAGTCGTGTTTTGTGGTGGAGAGTAAATTGGAAGTTAATGAAGAAATTCCAGTGGAATGGCGTTCTCGGCAGACAGATGTTTGTCCCGTGTGTGAGTCACTCCGGACATCGTTATTACTGGAACCATTTCACACATCTGGTGACTTTCCCTGCCAGGGGTGTCAGGATCGCCCCATCTCCGGGTATTGACCTTCTGTATAGCCCCTCAATGGTGTCACTGGCTGGGAAGGACCTCCATAATGGTGAAGGCAGCAATCACAGAGGGTGCGCTGGCACTCATCTTGGGTTGTCCAATAGCAGCCCTCGAGGGCCACATACAGTTTTAAATTCTGAACAATCTTTTTGTTTGTTACTGAAAAAAAACCCAAACTGGAAGAATCTGCTGATTTCCAGGCCCCTGGAGGGCTGTGCGAGGGGCCCCCGGTATAATATGCCTCTAGCCAGAGCTTTCCTTACTCACTAGTAATGCCGCATACACACGGTCGGAATTCTCGTCGGAAAAAGCTCTGATGGTTTTCCCGTCGGAATTCCGACGGAATTTCGCTCAAACTGTCTTGCCTACACACGGTCACACCAAATTCCGACGGTCTGTAACACAGCGGCATAAAACACGTTCGACATCACTATAAAAGGGAAGTTTAATGCTTCCGAGCATGCGTCGGAATTTTGCGTGTCGGAATTGCATACACACGATCGGAAAATCCGATAGAAAGGTTTTCCTTCGGAAAAATTGAGAACAGGTTCTCAATCCAAAGTCCGTTGGAAATTCCGACAGAAAAAGACCGATGGGCGTACACACGGTCGGAAAATCCGTTGAAAAGCTCCCATCGGACTGTTTCCATCGGAAATTCCAACCGTGTGTACGCCGCATAACAGGCCAGGTTTTCCAGAAACTGAAAATCCCAAAAAATGGCAGAGCTTCGCTATAATATTCTCCTGGCAACTGGATAAGCTGAAATACATACCCGGGGACTGTATTACTGACCAAAGAGTTAGTATTTCTGGCCATCCAATCAGGTGACCTGATTTTACTTTGCTGCAGTTAAATAAAAACTCCAGGAGAGGGGAGATATACTTACCTAATCTGCCTTTCCTCCAAGTAAGTCCCCCCCCCCCGCACGCTAGAGGTCTTGTGCATGGATTGTTCCTGACACAATCATGTCCATAGACCGACTCTGGACATGAGGACAACAGGAACAGTCCAACACTGGCTGTGGGGGATTGTTGTTTTCTGGAGGATCGGGGAGCATAGCCTTCCTGTGCACCCCTGGACAAAACAAGCAGCTAACCCATGCAGTGCGAAGGGACGAGCAGATAACCCATGCAGTGTGAAGGGAGGAGCAGATAACCCATGCAGTGCGAAGGGACGAGCAGATAACCCATGCAGTGCGAAGGGACGAGCAGCTAACCCATGCAGTGTGAAGGGACGAGCAGATAACCCATGCAGTGCGAAGGGACGAGCAGATAACCCATGCTGTGTGAAGGGAGGAGCAGATAACCCATGCAGTGTGAAGGGTGGAGCAGATAACCCATGCAGTGTGAAGGGAGGAGCAGATAACCCATGCAGTGTGAAGGGAGGAGCAGATAACCCATGCAGTGTGAAGGGAGGAGCAGATAACCCATGCAGTGTGAAGGGAGGAGCAGATAACCCATGCAGTGTGAAGGGAGGAGCAGATAACCCATGCAGTGCGAAGGGACGAGCAGATAATCCATGCAGTGTGAAGGGACGAGCAGATAACCCATGCAGTGCGAAGGGACGAGCAGATAACCCATGCAGTGTGAAGGGAGGAGCAGATAACCCATGCAGTGTGAAGGGACGAGCAGCTATCCCATGCAGTGTGAAGGGAGGAGCAGATAACCCATGCAGTGTGAAGGGAGGAGCAGATAACCCATGCAGTGTGAAGGGAGGAGCAGCTAACCCATGCAGTGTGAAGGGACGAGCAGCTATCCCATGCAGTGTGAAGGGAGGAGCAGATAACCCATGCAGTGTGAAGGGAGGAGCAGATAACCCATGCAGTGTGAAGGGACGAGCAGCTATCCCATGCAGTGTGAAGGGAGGAGCAGATAACCCATGCAGTGTGAAGGGAGGAGCAGATAACCCATGCAGTGCGAAGGGAGGAGCAGATAACCCATGCAGTGTGAAGGGAGGAGCAGATAACCCATGCAGTGTGAAGGGAGGAGCAGATAACCCATGCAGTGTGAAGGGAGGAGCAGCTAACCCATGCAGTGTGAAGGGAGGAGCAGATAACCCATGCAGTGTGAAGGGAGGAGCAGCTAACCCATGCAGTGTGAAGGGACGAGCAGATAACCCATGCAGTGTGAAGGAACGAGCAGATAACCCATGCAGTGTGAAGGGACGAGCAGATAACCCATGCAGTGTGAAGGTAGGAGCAGATAACCCATGCAGTGTGAAGGGAGGAGCAGATAACCCATGCAGTGTGAAGGGAGGAGCAGATAACCCATGCAGTGTGAAGGGAGGAGCAGATAACCCATGCAGTGTGAAGGGAGGAGCAGATAACCCATGCAGTGTGAAGGGATGAGCAGCTAACCCATGCAGTGTGAAGGGAGGAGCAGCTAACCCATGCAGTGTGAAGGGAGGAGCAGCTAACCCATGCAGTGTGAAGGGACGAGCAGATAACCCATGCAGTGTGAAGGGAGGAGCAGATAACCCATGCAGTGTGAAGGGAGGAGCAGATAATCCATGCAGTGTGAAGGGTGGAGCAGATAACCCATGCAGTGTGAAGGGAGGAGCAGATAATCCATGCAGTGTGAAGGGAGGAGCAGATAACCCATGCAGTGTGAAGGGACGAGCAGATAATCCATGCAGTGTGAAGGGAGGAGCAGATAACCCATGAAGTGTGAAGGGAGGAGCAGATAACCCATGCAGTGTGAAGGGATGAGCAGATAACCCATGCAGTGTGAAGGGACGAGCAGATAACCCATGCAGTGTGAAGGGACGAGCAGATAATCCATGCAGTGTGAAGGGTGGAGCAGATAACCCATGCAGTGTGAAGGGAGGAGCAGATAATCCATGCAGTGTGAAGGGAGGAGCAGATAACCCATGCAGTGTGAAGGGACGAGCAGATAACCTATGCAGTGTGAAGGGAGGAGCAGATAACCCATGCAGTGTGAAGGGAGGAGCAGCTAACCCATGCTGTGTGAAGGGAGGAGCAGATAACCCATGCAGTGTGAAGGGAGGAGCAGATAACCCATGCAGTGTGAAGGGAGGAGCAGCTAACCCATGCTGTGTGAAGGGAGGAGCAGATAACCCATGCAGTGTGAAGGGAGGAGCAGATAACCCATGCAGTGTGAAGGGAGGAGCAGCTAACCCATGCTGTGTGAAGGGAGGAGCAGATAACCCATGCAGTGCGAAGGGAGGAGCAGATAACCCATGCAGTGTGAAGGGAGGAGCAGATAACCCATGCAGTGTGAAGGGAGGAGCAGATAATCCATGCAGTTTGAAGGGAGGAGCAGCTAACCCATGTAGTGTTAAGGGAGGAGCAGCTAACCCATGCAGTGTGAAGGGACGAGCAGATAACCCATGCAGTGTGAAGGTACGAGCAGATAACCCATGCAGTGTGAAGGGACGAGCAGATAATCCATGCAGTGTGAAGGGAGGAGCAGATAACCCATGCAGTGTGAAGGGAGGAGCAGATAATCCATGCAGTGTGAAGGGAGGAGCAGATAACCCATGCAGTGTGAAGGGAGGAGCAGATAACCCATGCAGTGTGAAGGGAGGAGCAGCTAACCCATGCAGTGTGAAGGGACGAGCAGCTATCCCATGCAGTGTGAAGGGAGGAGCAGATAACCCATGCAGTGTGAAGGGAGGAGCAGATAACCCATGCAGTGTGAAGGGACGAGCAGATATCCCATGCAGTGTGAAGGGAGGAGCAGATAATCCATGCAGTGTGAAGGGTGGAGCAGATAACCCATGCAGTGTGAAGGGACGAGCAGATAATCCATGCAGTGTGAAGGGAGGAGCAGATAACCCATGCAGTGTGAAGGGAGGAGCAGATAACCCATGCAGTGTGAAGGGAGGAGCAGATAATCCATGCAGTGTGAAGGGAGGAGCAGATAATCCATGCAGTGTGAAGGGACGAGCAGATAACCCATGCAGTGTGAAGGGACGAGCAGATAACCCATGCAGTGTGAAGGGAGGAGCAGATAACCCATGCAGTGTGAAGGGACGAGCAGATAAACCATGCAGTGCGAAGGGAGGAGCAGATAACCCATGCCGTGTGAAGGGAGGAGCAGATAACCCATGCCGTGTGAAGGGAGGAGCAGATAACCCATGCAGTGTGAAGGGAGGAGCAGATAACCCATGCAGTGTGAAGGGAGGAGCAGCTAACCCATGCAGTGTGAAGGGAGGAGCAGATAACCCATGCAGTGTGAAGGGAGGAGCAGATAACCCATGCAGTGTGAAGGGAGGAGCAGATAACCCATGCAGTGTGAAGGGAGGAGCAGATAACCCATGCAGTGTGAAGGGAGGAGCAGATAACCCATGCAGTGTGAAGGGAGGAGCAGATAACCCATGCAGTGTGAAGGGAGGAGCAGATAACCCATGCAGTGTGAAGGGAGGAGCAGATAACCCATGCAGTGTGAAGGGAGGAGCAGATAACCCATGCAGTGTGAAGGGAGGAGCAGCTAACCCATGCAGTGTGAAGGGAGGAGCAGATAACCCATGCAGTGTGAAGGGAGGAGCAGATAACCCATGCAGTGTGAAGGGAGGAGCAGATAACCCATGCAGTGTGAAGGGAGGAGCAGATAACCCATGCAGTGTGAAGGGAGGAGCAGATAACCCATGCAGTGTGAAGGGAGGAGCAGATAACCCATGCAGTGTGAAGGGAGGAGCAGATAACCCATGCAGTGTGAAGGGAGGAGCAGATAACCCATGCAGTGTGAAGGGAGGAGCAGATAACCCATGCAGTGTGAAGGGAGGAGCAGATAACCCATGCAGTGTGAAGGGAGGAGCAGATAACCCATGCAGTGTGAAGGGAGGAGCAGATAACCCATGCAGTGTGAAGGGAGGAGCAGATAACCCATGCAGTGTGAAGGGACGAGCAGATAACCCATGCAGTGTGAAGGGAGGAGCAGATAACCCATGCAGTGTGAAGGGAGGAGCAGATAACCCATGCAGTGTGAAGGGAGGAGCAGATAACCCATGCAGTGTGAAGGGAGGAGCAGATAACCCATGCAGTGTGAAGGGAGGAGCAGATAACCCATGCAGTGTGAAGGGAGGAGCAGATAACCCATGCAGTGTGAAGGGAGGAGCAGATAACCCATGCAGTGTGAAGGGAGGAGCAGATAACCCATGCAGTGTGAAGGGAGGAGCAGATAACCCATGCAGTGTGAAGGGAGGAGCAGATAACCCATGCAGTGTGAAGGGAGGAGCAGATAACCCATGCAGTGTGAAGGGAGGAGCAGATAACCCATGCAGTGTGAAGGGAGGAGCAGATAACCCATGCAGTGTGAAGGGAGGAGCAGATAACCCATGCAGTGTGAAGGGAGGAGCAGATAACCCATGCAGTGTGAAGGGACGAGCAGATAACCCATGCAGTGTGAAGGGAGGAGCAGATAACCCATGCAGTGTGAAGGGAGGAGCAGATAACCCATGCAGTGTGAAGGGACGAGCAGATAACCCATGCAGTGTGAAGGGACGAGCAGATAACCCATGCAGTGTGAAGGGAGGAGCAGATAACCCATGCAGTGTGAAGGGAGGAGCAGATAACCCATGCAGTGTGAAGGGAGGAGCAGATAACCCATGCAGTGTGAAGGGAGGAGCAGATAACCCATGCAGTGTGAAGGGAGGAGCAGATAACCCATGCAGTGTGAAGGGAGGAGCAGATAACCCATGCAGTGTGAAGGGACGAGCAGATAACCCATGCAGTGTGAAGGGAGGAGCAGATAACCCATGCAGTGTGAAGGGATGAGCAGATAACCCATGCAGTGTGAAGGGACGAGCAGATAACCCATGCAGTGTGAAGGGACGAGCAGATAACCCATGCAGTGTGAAGGGAGGAGCAGATAACCCATGCAGTGTGAAGGGACGAGCAGATAACCCATGCAGTGTGAAGGGAGGAGCAGATAACCCATGCAGTGTAAAGGGAGGAGCAGATAACCCATGCAGTGTGAAGGGAGGAGCAGATAACCCATGCAGTGTGAAGGGAGGAGCAGATAACCCATGCAGTGTGAAGGGAGGAGCAGATAACCCATGCAGTGTGAAGGGACGAGCAGATAACCCATGCAGTGTGAAGGGAGGAGCAGATAACCCATGCAGTGTGAAGGGACGAGCAGATAACCCATGCAGTGTGAAGGGACGAGCAGATAACCCATGCAGTGTGAAGGGAGGAGCAGATAACCCATGCAGTGTGAAGGGACGAGCAGATAACCCATGCAGTGTGAAGGGAGGAGCAGATAACCCATGCAGTGTGAAGGGAGGAGCAGATAACCCATGCAGTGTGAAGGGAGGAGCAGATAACCCATGCAGTGTGAAGGGAGGAGCAGATAACCCATGCAGTGTGAAGGGACGAGCAGATAACCCATGCAGTGTGAAGGGACGAGCAGATAACCCATGCAGTGTGAAGGGAGGAGAGCAGATAACCCATGCAGTGTGAAGGGAGGAGCAGATAACCCATGCAGTGTGAAGGGATGAGCAGATAACCCATGCAGTGTGAAGGGAGGAGCAGATAACCCATGCAGTGTGAAGGGAGGAGCAGATAACCCATGCAGTGTGAAGGGACGAGCAGATAACCCATGCAGTGTGAAGGGAGGAGCAGATAACCCATGCAGTGTGAAGGGAGGAGCAGATAACCCATGCAGTGTGAAGGGAGGAGCAGATAACCCATGCAGTGTGAAGGGACGAGCAGATAACCCATGCAGTGTGAAGGGAGGAGCAGATAACCCATGCAGTGTGAAGGGACGAGCAGATAACCCATGCAGTGTGAAGGGAGGAGCAGATAACCCATGCAGTGTGAAGGGAGGAGCAGATAACCCATGCAGTGTGAAGGGAGGAGCAGATAACCCATGCAGTGTGAAGGGACGAGCAGATAACCCATGCAGTGTGAAGGGAGGAGCAGATAACCCATGCAGTGTGAAGGGACGAGCAAATAACCCATGCAGTGTGAAGGGAGGAGCAGATAACCCATGCAGTGTGAAGGGACGAGCAGATAACCCATGCAGTGTGAAGGGACGAGCAGATAACCCATGCAGTGTGAAGGGAGGAGCAGATAACCCATGCAGTGTGAAGGGAGGAGCAGATAACCCATGCAGTGTGAAGGGACGAGCAGATAACCCATGCAGTGTGAAGGGACGAGCAGATAACCCATGCAGTGTGAAGGGACGAGCAGATAACCCATGCAGTGTGAAGGGAGGAGCAGATAACCCATGCAGTGTGAAGGGACGAGCAGATAATCCATGCAGTGTGAAGGGACGAGCAGATAATCCATGCAGTGTGAAGGGACGAGCAGATAACCCATGCAGTGTGAAGGGACGAGCAGATAACCCATGCAGTGTGAAGGGAGGAGCAGATAACCCATGCAGTGTGAAGGGACGAGCAGATAATCCATGCAGTGTGAAGGGACGAGCAGATAATCCATGCAGTGTGAAGGGACGAGCAGATAACCCATGCAGTGTGAAGGGACGAGCAGATAACCCATGCAGTGTGAAGGGAGGAGCAGATAACCCATGCATTGTAAAGGGACGAGCAAATAACCCATGCAGTGTGAAGGGAGGAGCAGATAACCCATGCAGTGTAAAGGGAGGAGCAGATAACCCATGCAGTGTGAAGGGAGGAGCAGATAACCCATGCAGTGTGAAGGGAGGAGCAGATAACCCATGCAGTGTGAAGGGACGAGCAGATAACCCATGCAGTGTGAAGGGAGGAGCAGATAATCCATGCAGTGTGAAGGGAGGAGCAGCTAACCCATGCAGTGTGAAGGGAGGAGCAGCTAACCCATGCAGTGTGAAGGGACGAGCAGATAACCCATGCAGTGTGAAGGGACGAGCAGATAACCCATGCAGTGTGAAGGGACGAGCAGATAATCCATGCAGTGTGAAGGGAGGAGCAGATAACCCATGCAGTGTGAAGGGAGGAGCAGATAATCCATGCAGTGTGAAGGGAGGAGCAGATAACCCATGCAGTGTGAAGGGTGGAGCAGATAACCCATGCAGTGTGAAGGGAGGAGCAGATAATCCATGCAGTGTGAAGGGAGGAGCAGATAACCCATGCAGTGTGAAGGGAGGAGCAGATAATCCATGCAGTGTGAAGGGATGAGCAGATAACCCATGCAGTGTGAAGGGAGGAGCAGATAACCCATGCAGTGTGAAGGGAGGAGCAGATAACCCATGCAGTGTGAAGGGACGAGCAGATCACCCATGCAGTGTGAAGTGAGGAGCAGATAACCCATGCAGTGTGAAGGGAGGAGCAGATAACCCATGCAGTGTAAAGGGACGAGCAAATAACCCATGCAGTGTGAAGGGAGGAGCAGATAACCCATGCAGTGTGAAGGGAGGAGCAGATAACCCATGCAGTGTGAAGGGAGGAGCAGATAACCCATGCAGTGTGAAGGGAGGAGCAGATAACCCATGCAGTGTGAAGGGATGAGCAGATAACCCATGCAGTGTGAAGGGACGAGCAGATAACCCATGCAGTGTGAAGGGACGAGCAGATAACCCATGCAGTGTGAAGGGAGGAGCAGATAACCCATGCAGTGTGAAGGGAGGAGCAGATAACCCATGCAGTGTGAAGGGAGGAGCAGATAACCCATGCAGTGTGAAGGGAGGAGCAGATAACCCATGCAGTGTGAAGGGAGGAGCAGATAACCCATGCAGTGTGAAGGGACGAGCAGATAACCCATGCAGTGTGAAGGGAGGAGCAGATAACCCATGCAGTGTAAAGGGACGAGCAAATAACCCATGCAGTGTGAAGGGAAGAGCAGATAACCCATGCAGTGTGAAGGGAGGAGCAGATAACCCATGCAGTGTGAAGGGACGAGCAGATAACCCATGCAGTGTGAAGGGAGGAGCAGATAACCCATGCAGTGTGAAGGGACGAGCAGATAACCCATGCAGTGTGAAGGGAGGAGCAGATAACCCATGCAGTGTGAAGGGACGAGCAGATAATCCATGCAGTGTGAAGGGACGAGCAGATAACCCATGCAGTGTGAAGGGAGGAGCAGATAACCCATGCAGTGTGAAGGGATGAGCAGATAACCCATGCAGTGTGAAGGGACGAGCAGATAACCCATGCAGTGTGAAGGGACGAGCAGATAATCCATGCAGTGTGAAGGGAGGAACAGATAACCCATGCAGTGTGAAGGGAGGAGCAGATAACCCATGCAGTGTGAAGGGATGAGCAGATAACCCATGCAGTGTGAAGGGAGGAGCAGATAACCCATGCAGTGTGAAGGGAGGAGCAGCTAACCCATGCAGTGTGAAGGGAGGAGCAGATAACCCATGCAGTGTGAAGGGAGGAGCAGATAACCCATGCAGTGTGAAGGGATGAGCAGATAACCCATGCAGTGTGAAGGGACGAGCAGATAACCCATGCAGTGTGAAGGGACGAGCAGATAACCCATGCAGTGTGAAGGGAGGAGCAGATAACCCATGCAGTGTAAAGGGACGAGCAAATAACCCATGCAGTGTGAAGGGAGGAGCAGATAACCCATGCAGTGTAAAGGGAGGAGCAGATAACCCATGCAGTGTGAAGGGAGGAGCAGATAACCGATGCAGTGTGAAGGGACGAGCAGATAACCCATGCAGTGTGAAGGGACGAGCAGATAACCGATGCAGTGTGAAGGGACGAGCAGATAACCCATGCAGTGTGAAGGGAGGAGCAGATAATCCATGCAGTGCGAAGGGACGAGCAGATAATCCATGCAGTGTGAAGGGACGAGCAGATAATCCATGCAGTGTGAAGGGAGGAGCAGATAACCCATGCAGTGTGAAGGGACGAGCAGATAATCCATGCAGTGTGAAGGGACGAGCAGATAATCCATGCAGTGTGAAGGGACGAGCAGATAACCCATGCAGTGTGAAGGGACGAGCAGATAACCCATGCAGTGTGAAGGGAGGAGCAGATAACCCATGCATTGTAAAGGGACGAGCAGATAACCCATGCAGTGTGAAGGGAGGAGCAGATAACCCATGCAGTGTAAAGGGAGGAGCAGATAACCCATGCAGTGTGAAGGGAGGAGCAGATAACCCATGCAGTGTGAAGGGAGGAGCAGATAACCCATGCAGTGTGAAGGGACGAGCAGATAACCCATGCAGTGTGAAGGGAGGAGCAGATAACCCATGCAGTGCGAAGGGACGAGCAGATAATCCATGCAGTGTGAAGGGACGAGCAGATAATCCATGCAGTGTGAAGGGACGAGCAGATAACCCATGCAGTGTGAAGGGAGGAGCAGATAACCCATGCAGTGTGAAGGGACGAGCAGATAACCCATGCAGTGTGAAAGGAGGAGCAGATAACCCATGCAGTGTGAAGGGAGGAGCAGATAACCCATGCAGTGTGAAGGGAGGAGCAGATAACCCATGCAGTGCGAAGGGACGAGCAGATAATCCATGCAGTGTGAAGGGAGGAGCAGATAACCCATGCAGTGTGAAGGGAGGAGCAGATAACCCATGCAGTGTGAAGGGAGGAGCAGATAACCCATGCAGTGTGAAGGGAGGAGCAGATAACCCATGCAGTGTGAAGGGAGGAGCAGATAACCCATGCAGTGTGAAGGGAGGAGCAGATAACCCATGCAGTGTGAAGCACTAATTCCTTCTCTCCACAATGGACTCACATGGAAGAACTCATATTATGGATTGTGGCCCCCATGAGCGTTCGATGCTGTAAACCATTTATCCAGCCCACACTTTATCACACTTAGTAGGGTAACCTCTGTTCATGGAAGTGTCTCTATATAATGGAAGATAATTGTTTCCAATATGAGAGTGTAGGGGACGGAGGTTTCTTCCAACGCAACGCAATGGCTTTTCTTGAGAATAATAGCGTTGTATCAGCAAACACTCGCTCAGACGCTGTAGGGAAAATAGTCTCTACCAAACCCAATAAACAAATGGACATTGAAATCAGTAAATCAGTGAATTCAATAAATCCACCACTTCCGTCCAAAAGACAACTATGAATGGACAAGTCCAGAAGATACGTGTAAAGTCCCCAGAATCTGTCCACATCGCCAACACTCTGAAGAGCACACAGGGTTTATCTTATTAAGTCTGGATGGTGTAAGAGAAGCTCTATGTATCAGATTACCGTATATAATCCCACACACCCCTCCAATCCTCCACATCTACATCTGGTATATCTCCCACCCACGAGCTCGAAGAGCCTCTAATGGCAGGATAGAGATTAATATAAGATGAGAATACAATCTCGAGGTGGACCTATGGAAACACTCGGACCTGAGCGCGGGTTCTAGAGTAGATTGTCTAATCTGTAAACCGTCCTGTGGAAATTGTGTATGGAAAGTGTGATAAAGCTGAAGGTATCTAAATAGATGGGAGTTTGGAACATTAAAAGTCGAGGTAAGTGTAGAAAAAGTAGATCATTTCCGATCGGTAATCACCTGAGAAAGAATGTTTATATTATATTTAGTCCATGCAATAAGCTCCGGTGTTTTAAAAAATGGAGGAGGAGTGGGACTAAACCATAAAGGGGCATTTGGAGACAAAGCGTCCTTAGGGTAATGCTCACAACTAAGACCGGCCTCCCAGCCTCGCATAGTAGTAAGCATTGAAGAAGTCACCCGATATGGTACCCTAGGGCCCCTAAATAAAAGAGCCTTAAGAGCATCCATAGAGCCCACTACTACCCCTTCCAGCCGGGTAGAGGAGTTATATATATATATATATATCAGGATTTAGCCACCATGCGGCCGCAACCAGCTAGGTGACCAAAAAGTATTTATATAAATCCGGGAAAGCTAGACCTTCCTGGTCACTAGGACGCATCAGGGTAGTTCATTTATACCCGGGGTTCTTTGTTCCCCATAGAAACAAGGACAAAAGTTGGTTTCATTTAGTAAAAAAGGACATAGGGAGCCACTGGGGAGAGTGTCTAAATAAGTACCGTAATTGTCTGATTAGGAGTTCATTTGGAAAACTTGACATTCACCCCCAGAAAACCTGAGTTATGCTGTGGACGGCTCTGATAACCACTTGGACCACACTTTCCGGTACTTTTTAGGACAACCTCCATGGATATATGTGTCCATGTAGAGGGGTTAGGCTCTTATTCGCCAGGAAGCACTTGTGGGTGGGGCCGGTTTCTTCCAGTAAAGACTGGTGGCTTTTCTGGCATAGAACAGTAGTAGACTCACCATAGTGCACCCCGCCACAGTGGGGATCAACTGCTCAACAAGTCCTAACAGGCATACCGACATGGAAGGCCGTAGCGGGATATTACTGACTAAGCGAATGTATGAAAAAATACTTCTTCCCAGAACCCCGTGATAGCTGGGCAGGTCCAGAAAATGTGGGTAAAGTCTCCCCAACATCGCTGGAGCTCATTTTGTGTAGCCTGTACGGGGTATAGTAGGCCCGGTGGATCAGCTTAAACTTTAATAAGTGTTCTCTGAGGGAAACTAAGGACTGGAATGGGAAGTCCTAGATATCATCCCAGTCATCACTGTCAAGTTCCGGGACGTCCTGGAGCCAACGGGCCCTGAGTTTTTCCATAGCTGGTAGTGAAACTCTAATGCCGCGTACACACGGTCGGAATTTCCGATGGAAACAGTCCAATGGGAGCTTTTCATCGGATTTTCCGACCGTGTGTATGCCCATCGGTCTTTTTCTGTCGGAATTTCCGACGGACTTTGGATTTAGAACCTGTTCTTAATTTTCCTGACGAAAAACCTTTCTATCGGATTTTCCGATCGTGTGTATGCAATTCCGACACGCAAAATTCCGACGCATGCTCGGAAACAATTTGACGCATGCTCAGAAGCACTAAACTTCCCTTTTATAGTGAAGTCGAACGTGTTGTATGCCGCGGTGTTATTGACTGTCGGAATTTGGTGTGACCGTGTGTAGGCAAGACAGTTTGAGCGAAATTCCGTCGGCATTCCGACGGGAAAACCATCAAAGCTTTTTCCGACGAGAATTCCGACCGTGTGTACGCGGCATAAGGAGATGAGAGTATATCTGGGAAGTACTTTTTTGTACAGTCAAGCCGAAGGACATCTTCCAGAAAAGCCGGTAAAAGCCGGGGGGTTAGAGTGGGGGAATCGGCAGCTGAAGGCATGGGAGAGTTGTAGATATCAAAAGAAATATGATTCTGGAATAGAGTGGAGGAGAGATAGCGAAATCAAGGAGTTGTCTTCTACTATTTGGGAAAGTGTTTTAACGTTGAATTTGGTCCAGGCATAAGGTTCTGGTATCGTGTAGAATTGGGCTAGATTGGGATTACACCATAGTGGGGAGTTCTTTGGGATATTGTTCAAGTTTTAGACCCGCTCCCCGTGCCCGCACGGTAGTTGTCATAGACGGGGTTAGTGTATATGGAGAATGGGGGACACGGAAAAGTACGAATTTTAGGGCCTCTAGGGACTGCACCACTGCCACTTCCAGTAGCACCGCAGAGCTGGTAGCATCTGGGTTCAGCCACCACGCCGCCGTGACCAATTGAGTGGCCAAGAAGTACTTATAGAGGTCTGGGAATGCCAGGCCTCCCTGTGAGGCCGGGTGCATCAAAGTGGTCCACCTATATCTTGGGGATTGACGAGTACTAAAACTTAACTCTGAAGGATCCACAGCATATTGGCTTGTTTTCTCCTCCACCAAAGGATGTGGAGGAAATAGGATGTGGATGTCTTCTGATGAAGGTAGAGAATAATGGCGGGATAACAGGTATTGGCTGCTCCTGTCACATGACTAGCGGAGGACCTGAGTCACACTGAATGTTCGGCCATTACCTGCATGCATGGATCACATGTTGAACCACGGCTGGATCTTCAGAAGTCCCGCCCATGTCTTCCCACCCCTCATCAATACACACACACATCGGTCTTTGCCATATTTTATTGGAAGCAGTACAGGTGCAGCAGGTCAGGTGATCAGAGGGGGCGGAGCCATTCCCATATGACCCAGAGGAGTGCGGGAAAGTGGTGGATGGGGCAACAGCGGGGTGCCTGGGGCCGTCAGAAGATGACTTGGGGGACAGTCAAAAAATCAGAGAGCAGATCTGAAACTGGGATGGAAAGTAACAGCTCAGAGGGTGACTGAGATGTCTCAGTGGAAGTAGACAAAGGGGCAGATTGAAAGAAATGACCCCAGGTTCAGGAGAGCGGGAAGAGGAGGAATCCAGTAAAGATGCTATCGGCCCCATCAGTCCCCAGCAGGTTGTTCTTCTCGGTAGTCTCCAGCCATACGGTCTCGTCTTTCTGCACCTCCAGTACCACACCACCTGTGGTCACCTGGAAGAGGTTGAGGACCTGGTCACAGAAGTTCACCACCTTCTGCTTGCTGGCGCCGGGTTTGCCCCTCATGATGTTGACGCAGAGGTGACCCCTGGAGGTGACATGGTAGGTGAAGTAGTAGATGCCCGGGTACTGGCAGGTGAATTTCCCTGTCAGGGTATTATACTGGTTGTTGACATTGATGAGGCCCTGATCAAAGCGGACAGGCTGTTCTCTCCGGGGTAAGCCTGGGGACATCTTCTTTACAGAGAAGGCGGAGTAGCCCTCTGTCTTGTATTCTCCAGAGTCCCCCTTCCTCCCTTTCTGACCTAGTGGCCCAGGGGGTCCTGGGGGCCCCATTGGACCTTTAGGTCCAACTTTTCCAGGGTTTCCTGCAGGCCCTGGGTCTCCACGATGTTCCTCCTTGTTCCAACCTTCAAAGATACCAGGTGGCCCTACAAGACAGAAGACATTTAATGGAGGAGGTAATTTTCACCATCAACCCTATTCCTGATTGGATGGATTGTCCTCACCCACGTCACCCTTCTCGCCATCTACTCCATCATTTCCATCTGGTCCAGGAATGCCAGGGACACCTGGTAACCCTGGCATGTTGGCCTGGCAGCTCTGTGCCTCTGAGAAGGGGATGGACAAAAGAATGAGGCCCAGTCTGAGAAGCCTCCCCCAGGTCTCCATCATAGAGTCCAAGCAGAACAGCTGCGGAAAAGAGAAGACATGGGTGCAATTAATATCTTCAGAGACCCCCGTAATGAAGGATTTCCTTCCCTCCCAACCCAAATAATGGAGAGTAACGCCTCAGAAACATGCCATGCCTCACCTGGACAGAGGGAGGATTGGGGTATAATAGGGGGACAGAGGGAGGATTGGGGTATAATAGAAGGACAGAGGGGGGATTGGGGTATAATAGAGGGACAGATAGGGGATTGGGGTATAATAGAAGAAGGACAGAGGGGAATTGGGGTATAATAGAAGGACAGAGGGGGTATTGGGGTGTAATAGAGGGACAGAGGGGGGATTGGGGTATAATAGGGGGACAGAGGGAGGATTGGGGTACAATAGAAGGACAGAGGGGGGATTGGGGTATAATAGAGGGACAGATAGGGGATTGGGGTATAATAGAAGAAGGACAGAGGGGAATTGGGGTATAATAGAAGGACAGAGGGGGTATTGGGGTGTAATAGAGGGACAGAGGGGGGATTGGGGTATAATAGAAGGACAGAGGGGGGATTGGGGTATAATAGAAGGACAGAGGGGGGATTGGGGTATAATAGAAGGACAGAGGGGAGGATTGGGGTATAATAGATGGACAGAGGGGGGATTGGGGTATAATAGAAGGACAGAGGGGGGATTGGGGTATAATAGAAGGACAGAGGGGGGGTTGGGGTATAATAGAAGGACAGAGGGGGGGTTGGGGTATAATAGAAGGACAGAGGGGGGGTTGGGGTATAATAGAAAGACAGAGGGGGGATTGGGGTATAATAGAAGGACAGAGGGGGGATTGGGGTATAATAGAAGGACAGGGGGGGGTTGGGGTATAATAGAAGGACAGAGGGGGGATTGGGGTATAATAGAAGGACAGAGGGGGGATTGGGGTATAATAGGGGGACAGAGGGGGGGATTGGGGTATAATAGAAGGACAGAGGGGGGGATTGGGGTATAATAGAAGGACAGAGGGAGGATTGGGGTATAATAGAAGGACAGAGGGAGGATTGGGGTATAATAGAAGGACAGAGGGGGGATTGGGGTATAATTGAGGGACAGAGGGGGGATTGGGGTATAATAGAAGGACAGAGGGGGATTGGTGTATAATAGAAGGGCAGAGGGAGGATTGGGGTATAATAGAAGGACAGAGGGGGGATTGGGGTATAATGGAAGGACAGAGGGGGGATTGGGGTATAATAGGACAGAGGGGGGATTGGGGTATAATAGAAGGACAGAGGGGGGATTGGGGTATAATAGAAGGACAGAGGGGGATTGGTGTATAATAGAAGGGCAGAGGGAGGATTGGGGTATAATAGAAGGACAGAGGGGGGATTGGGGTATAATAGAAGGACAGAGGAGGGATTGGGGTATAATAGAAGGGCAGAGGGGGGATTGGGGTATAATAGAAGGACAGAGGGGGGTTGGGGTATAATAGAAGGACAGAGGGGAGGAATGGGGTATAATAGAAGGACAGAGGGGGGGTTGGGGTATATTAGAAGGACAGAGGGGAGGATTGGGGTATAATAGAAGGACAGAGGGAGGATTGGGGTATAATAGAAGTAGAGAGGGAGGATTGGGGTATAATAGAAGGACAGAGGGAGGATTGGGGTATAATAGAAGTAGAGAGGGAGGATTGGGGTATAATAGAAGGACAGAGGGGGGATTGGGGTATAATAGGGGGACAGAGGGGGGGTTGGGGTATAATAGAAGGACAGAGGGGGGGTTGGGGTATAATAGAAGGACAGAGGGGGGATTGGGGTATAATAGAAGGACAGAGGGAGGATTGGGGTATAATAGAAGGACAGAGGGGGGATTGGGGTATAATAGAAGGACAGGGGGGGGATTGGGGTATAATAGAAGGACAGAGGGGGGATTGGGGTATAATAGAAGGACAGAGGGGGGATTGGGGTATAATAGAAGGACAGAGGGAGGATTGGGGTATAATAGGGCGACAGAGGGGGGATTGGGGTATAATAGGGGGACAGAGGGAGGATTGGGGTATAATAGGGGGACAGAGGGGGGGTTGGGGTATAATAGAGGGACAGAGGGGGGATTGGGGTATAATACAAGGACAGAGGGGGGATTGGGGTATAATACAAGGACAGAGGGGGGATTGGGGTATAATAGAAGGACAGAGGGGGAGGATTGGGGTATAATAGAAGGACAGAGGGGGGATTGGGGTATAATAGAAGGACAGAGGGGGGGTTGGGGTATAATAGGGGGACAGAGGGGGGATTGGGGTATAATAGGGGGACAGAGGGAGGATTGGGGTATAATAGAAGGACAGAGGGAGGATTGGGGTATAATAGGGGGACAGAGGGGGTGGTTGGGGTATAATAGAGGGACAGAGGGGGGATTGGGGTATAATAGGGGGACAGAGGGGGGATTGGGGTATAATAGGGGGACAGAGGGAGGATTGGGGTATAATAGGGGGACAGAGGGGGGGGGGTTGGGGTATAATAGAGGGACAGAGGGGGGATTGGGGTATAATAGGGGGACAGAGGGGGGGGTTGGGGTATAATAGAGGGACAGAGGGGGGATTGGGGTATAATAGGGGGACAGAGGGGTGATTGGGGTATAATAGAAGGACAGAGGGGGGATTGGGGTATAATAGAAGGACAGAGGGGAGGATTGGGGTATAATAGAGGGACAGAGGGGGGATTGGGGTATAATAGAGGGACAGAGGGGGGATTGGGGTATAATAGGGGGACAGAGGGGGGGGGGGGGTTGGGGTATAATAGGGGGACAGAGGGGGGATTGGGGTATAATAGAGGGACAGAGGGGGGATTGGGGTATAATAGAAGGACAGAGGGGTGATTGGGGTATAATAGAAGGACAGAGGGGGGATTGGGGTATAATAGAAGGACAGAGGGGGGATTGGGGTATAATAGGGGGACAGAGAGGGGGGATTGGGGTATAATAGGGGGACATAGGGGGGATTGGGGTATAATAGAAGGACAGAGGGGGGGATTGGGGTATAATAGAAGGACAGAGGGGGGATTGGGGTATAATAGAAGGACAGAGGGGGGGGGTTGGGGTATAATAGAGGGACAGAGGGGGGATTGGGGTATAATAGGGGGACAGAGAGGGGGGATTGGGGTATAATAGAAGGACAGAGGGGGGATTGGGGTATAATAGAGGGACAGAGGGGGGATTGGGGTATAATAGGGGGACAGAGAGGGGGGGTTGGGGTATAATAGATGGACAGAGGGGGGGTTGGGGTATAATAGATGGACAGAGGGGGGGTTGGGGTATAATAGATGGACAGAGGGGGGGTTGGGGTATAATAGAGGGACAGAGGGGGGATTGGGGTATAATAGGGGGACAGAGAGGGGGGGTTGGGGTATAATAGAGGGACAGAGGGGGGGTTGGGGTATAATAGGGGGACAGAGAGGGGGGGTTGGGGTATAATAGATGGACAGAGGGGGGGTTGGGGTATAATAGAAGGACAGAGGGGGGATTGGGGTATAATAGATGGACAGAGGGGGGGTTGGGGTATAATAGGGGGACAGAGGGGGGGTTGGGGTATAATAGGGGGACAGAGGGGGGATTGGGGTATAATAGGGGGACAGAGGGGGGATTGGGGTATAATAGAAGGACAGAGGGGGGATTGGGGTATAATAGAAGGACAGAGGGGGGATTGGGGTATAATAGAGGGACAGAGGGGGGATTGGGGTATAATAGAAGGACAGAGGGGTGATTGGGGTATAATAGAAGGACAGAGGGGGGATTGGGGTATAATAGAAGGACAGAGGGGGGATTGGGGTATAATAGGGGGACAGAGAGGGGGGATTGGGGTATAATAGGGGGACATAGGGGGGATTGGGGTATAATAGAAGGACAGAGGGGGGATTGGGGTATAATAGAAGGACAGAGGGGGGATTGGGGTATAATAGAAGGACAGAGGGGGGGTTGGGGTATAATAGAGGGACAGAGGGGGGATTGGGGTATAATAGGGGGACAGAGAGGGGGGATTGGGGTATAATAGAAGGACAGAGGGGGGGATTGGGGTATAATAGAGGGACAGAGGGGGGATTGGGGTATAATAGGGGGACAGAGAGGGGGGGTTGGGGTATAATAGATGGACAGAGGGGGGGTTGGGGTATAATAGATGGACAGAGGGGGGGTTGGGGTATAATAGATGGACAGAGGGGGGGTTGGGGTATAATAGAGGGACAGAGGGGGGATTGGGGTATAATAGGGGGACAGAGAGGGGGGGTTGGGGTATAATAGAGGGACAGAGGGGGGGTTGGGGTATAATAGGGGGACAGAGAGGGGGGGTTGGGGTATAATAGATGGACAGAGGGGGGTTGGGGTATAATAGAAGGACAGAGGGGGGATTGGGGTATAATAGATGGACAGAGGGGGGGTTGGGGTATAATAGGGGGATAGAGGGGGGGTTGGGGTATAATAGGGGGACAGAGGGGGATTGGGGTATAATAGGGGGACAGAGGGGGGATTGGGGTATAATAGGGGGACAGAGGGGGGATTGGGGTATAATAGGGGGACAGAGGGGGGATTGGGGTATAATAGGGGGACAGAGGGGGGGTTGGGGTATAATGATAGTTTGGTGACAATCCTTCCATAATCTGTCACAAATCGATCGCTTTTTGTCATTATCTCTGCGATTTTTCTGTGTTTTATTGATAACCCCCCAAATAATTGTTTTCTTCCCCAATTCTCGGAAATTTGTGGCCCCCCAAGCCGTCTCCTGGTGGCCCCTGGGAGCGCGGACCCCGTAGCGGTGAAGAGGAAATGAGAAGATTTTATGGGGATATTAATGGAATGTGGATCTGGAGATGATTGGAGGGGCGCCGCGACGTCACCGGGAAGTGTTGGAAATGAACAGTCGGTGTTTTGTGTCTGTTGAGTCACTTAGAATGCTGCGGTCCAATGGGGTGCAGGGATTGGTTCCTGGGACCCCAAATAAAGCTCCACCCATAAGCAAGCTCTCTAGGGGTCCTTCAATAGGATTACTGGACAGGAATGACAATTACATTTGCTGGTCAGGAGGGGGCACTCCGAACAACACACCTGTGGACAGGTACCCTCCAGGTAAAGGACTCCTCCCCTGAGGATCCGGGTCAGGTGACTGACTGGGGAGGAGCAAGAAACATCCCCAAAGAAAGAAGATCTCCGCTTCCCTCTGTGATTTATGGGGCTCCGACTGACACCCCCATATATCTATCCTGCTAATTACTACACATCTACCAGACTGGGGCTGGATGAGATGAAGACCAACCGGAAATACCACCACTACCCCCGACAGGTGAGGGGGGTACATGACTATACACACAGACAGATGAGGGGGGTACATGACTATACACACAGACAGATGAGGGGGGTACATGACTATACACACAGACAGATGAGGGGGGTACATGACTATACACACAGACAGATGAGGGGGGTACATGACTATACACACAGACAGATGAGGGGGGTACATGACTATACACACAGACAGATGAGGGGGGTACATGACTATACACACAGACAGATGAGGGGGGTACATGACTATACACACAGACAGATGAGGGGGGTACATGACTATACACACAGACAGATGAGGGGGGTACATGACTATACACACAGACAGATGAGGGGGGGGTACATGACTATACACACAGACAGATGAGGGGGGTACATGATGATACACACAGACAGGTGAGGGGGGTACATGACTATACACACAGACAGATGAGGGGGGTACATGACTATACACACAGACAGATGAGGGGGGGTACATGACTATACACACAGACAGATGAGGGGGGTACATGACTATACACACAGACAGGTGAGGGGGGTACATGATGATACACACAGACAGGTGAGGGGGTACATGACTATACACACAGACAGGTGAGGGGGGTACATGACGATACACACGGACAGGTGAGGGGGGTACATGACTATACACACAGACAGATGAGGGGGGTACATGACTATACACACAGACAGATGAGGGGGGTACATGACTATACACACAGACAGATGAGGGGGGTACATGACTATACACACAGACAGATGAGGGGGGTACATGACTATACACACAGACAGATGAGGGGGGTACATGACTATACACACAGACAGATGAGGGGGTACATGACTATACACACAGACAGATGAGGGGGGGGTACATGACTATACACACAGACATATGAGGGGGGTACATGATGATACACACAGACAGGTGAGGGGGTACATGACTATACACACAGACAGATGAGGGGGGTACATGACTATACACACAGACAGATGAGGGGGGTACATGACTATACACACAGACAGATGAGGGGGGGGTACATGACTATACACACAGACAGATGAGGGGGGTACATGATGATACACACAGACAGGTGAGGGGGGTACATGACTATACACACAGACAGATGAGGGGGGTACATGACTATACACACAGACAGATGAGGGGGGGTACATGACTATACACACAGACAGATGAGGGGGGTACATGACTATACACACAGACAGGTGAGGGGGGTACATGATGATACACACAGACAGGTGAGGGGGTACATGACTATACACACAGACAGGTGAGGGGGGTACATGACGATACACACGGACAGGTGAGGGGGGTACATGACTATACACACAGACAGATGAGGGGGGTACATGACTATACACACAGACAGATGAGGGGGGTACATGACTATACACACAGACAGATGAGGGGGGTACATGACTATACACACAGACAGATGAGGGGGGTACATGACTATACACACAGACAGATGAGGGGGGTACATGACTATACACACAGACAGATGAGGGGGGTACATGACTATACACACAGACAGATGAGGGGGGGGTACATGACTATACACACAGACAGATGAGGGGGGTACATGATGATACACACAGACAGGTGAGGGGGTACATGACTATACACACAGACAGATGAGGGGGGGTACATGACTATACACACAGACAGATGAGGGGGGTACATGACTATACACACAGACAGATGAGGGGGGTACATGACTATACACACAGACAGATGAGGGGGGTACATGATGATACACACAGACAGGTGAGGGGGTACATGACTATACACACAGACAGATGAGGGGGGGTACATGACTATACACACAGACAGATGAGGGGGGTACATGACTATACACACAGACAGATGAGGGGGGTACATGACTATACACACAGACAGATGAGGGGGGGTAAATGACTATACACACAGACAGATGAGGGGGGGACATGACTATACACACAGACAGATGAGGGGGGTACATGACTATACACACAGACAGATGAGGGGGGGGGGTACATGACTATACACACAGACAGATGAGGGGGGTACATGATGATACACACAGACAGGTGAGGGGGTACATGACTATACACACAGACAGATGAGGGGGGGGTACATGACTATACACACAGACAGATGAGGGGGGTACATGATGATACACACAGACAGGTGAGGGGGGTACATGACTATACACACAGACAGGTGAGGGGGTACATGACTATACACACAGACAGATGAGGGGGGTACATGATGATATACACAGACAGATGAGGGGGGTACATGATGATACACACAGACAGGTGAGGGGGTACATGACTATACACACAGACAGATGAGGGGGGGGGTACATGACTATACACACAGACAGGTGAGGGGGGTACATGATGATACACACAGACAGGTGAGGGGGGTACATGACTATACACACAGACAGGTGAGGGGGGTACATGATGATACACACAGACAGGTGAGGGGGGTACATGACTATACACACAGACAGGTGAGGGGGGTACATGACTATACACACAGACAGGTGAGGGGGTACATGACTATACACACAGACAGGTGAGGGGGGTACATGACGATACACACAGACAGGTGAGGGGGGTACATGACGATACACACAGACAGGTGAGGGGGGTACATGACTATACATACAGACAGATGAGGGGGGTACATGACGATACACACAGACAGGAGAGGGGGGTACATGACTATACACACAGACAGATGAGGGGGGTACATGACGATACACACAGACAGGAGAGGGGGGTACATGACTATACACACAGACAGATGAGGGGGGGTACATGACTATACACACAGACAGATGAGGGGGGTACATGACGATACACACAGACAGGAGAGGGGGGTACATGACTATACACACAGACAGATGAGGGGGGGAACATGACTATACACACAGACAGATGAGGGGGGAACATGATGATACACACAGACAGGTGAGGGGGGTACATGACTATACACACAGACAGGTGAGGGGGTACATGACTATACACACAGACAGGTGAGGGGGGTACATGACGATACACACAGACAGGTGAGGGGGGTACATGACAATACACACAGACAGGTGAGGGGGGTACATGACTATACACACAGACAGGTGAGGGGGGTACATGACGATACACACAGACAGGTGAGGGGGTACATGACTATACACACAGACAGATGAGGGGGGTACATGACGATACACACAGACAGGTGAGGGGGTACATGACTATACACACAGACAGATGAGGGGGGGTACATGACTATACACACAGACAGGTGAGGGGGTACATGACGATACACACAGACAGGTGAGGGGGTACATGACGATACACACAGACAGATGAGGGGGGGTACATGGCTATACACACAGACAGATGAGGGGGGTACATGACGATACACACAGACAGGTGAGGGGGGTACATGACTATACACACAGACAGGTGAGGGGGGTACATGACTATACACACAGACAGGTGAGGGGGGTACATGACTATACACACAGACAGGTGAGGGGGGGTACATGACTATACACACAGACAGGTGAGGGGGGTACACGCCATTCAGGTGGGTGGGTTTTGGTGACTTACCTCTGTGGCAGGACGCGGGCAGTGGTCGGGGGTTGGTTCGCGCCTCGCACTCCGATGGCTGTCAGGGAAAAGCAGAAGTGAGATGTTTGTTGAGATTTGGGGAATAATTCGGATTGTAAAGAAGAAGCAGATCTGACATTTCACAATCTTCTTCCTCTTCCTGGAATCCCCCAAAGAGGAAATGAAGATATTTATATAACGGCTGAACTAAAGGGCCCCGACCTGCACCCCTCCCCCCCCCCCCGATTCAGTAAGATGAAGTTCTGTCTCTGGAGGGAAGATATTTTCCTGCACACCACAGACTTCCTGTCCACCAATCCCACCAAATCACTCAGGAGGGGGAATAGAAATCTGCTGCACACATATACACAATACTCCTATCTCCGGGAATACTCTCATCTCCGGGAATACTCTCATCTCCGGGAATACTCTCATCTCCGGGAATACTCTCATCTCTGGGAATACTCTCATCTCCGGGAAAACTCCTATCTCCGGGAATACTCCTATCTCCGGGAATACTCCTATCTCCGGGAATACTCCTATCTCTGGGAATACTCCTATCTCCGGGAATACTCCTATCTCTGGGAATACTCCTATCTCCGGGAATACTCCTATCTCCGGGAATACTCCTATCTCCGGGAATACTCCTATCTCCGGGAATACTCTCATCTCCGGGAATACTCTCATCTCCGGGAAAACTCCTATCTCCGGGAATACTCCTATCTCCGGGAATACTCCTATCTCCGGGAATACTCTCATCTCCGGGAATACTCCTATCTCCGGGAATACTCCTATCTCTGGGAATACTCTCATCTCCAGGAATACTCTCATCTCCGGGAAAACTCCTATCTCCGGGAATACTCCTATCTCCGGGAATACTCCTATCTCCGGGAATACTCTCATCTCCGGGAATACTCCTATCTCCGGGAATACTCTCATCTCCGGGAATACTCCTATCTCCGGGAAAACTCCTATCTCCGGGAATACTCTCATCTCCGGGAATACTCCTATCTCCGGGAATACTCCTATCTCTGGGAATACTCTCATCTCCGGGAATTCTCCTATCTCCGGGAATACTCTCATCTCCGTGAATACTCTCATCTCCGGGAATACTCCTATCTCCGGGAATACTCTCATCTCCGGGAATACTCCTATCTCCAGGAATACTCCTATCTCCAGGAATACTCCTATCTCCGGGAATACTCCCATCTCCGGGAATAATCTCATCTCCGGGAATACTCTCATCTCCGGGAATACTCCTATCTCTGGGAATACTCCTATCTCCGGGAATACTCCCATCTCCGGGAACACTCTCATCTCCGGGAATACTCCTATCTCCGGGAATACTCCAATCTCAGGGAATACTCTCATCTCCGGGAATACTCCTATCTCTGGGAATACTCCTATCGAATACTCCTATCTCCGTGAATACTCCTATCTCCGGGAATACTCTCATCTCCGGGAATACTCCTATCTCCGGGAATACTCCTATCTCCGGGAATACTCTCATCTCCGGGAATACTCCTATCGAATACTCCTATCTCCGGGAATACTCCTATCGAATACTCCTATCTCCGGGAATACTCCTGTCTCCGGGAAAACTCTCATCTCTGGGAATACTCTCATCTCCGGGAATACTCCTATCTCCGGGAATACTCCTATCTCCGGGAATACTCTCATCTCCGGGAATACTTCTATCTCTGGGAATACTCCTATCTCCGGGAATACTCCTATCTCCGGGAATACTCTCATCTCTAGGAATACTCCCATCTCTGGGAATACTCCTATCTCCGGGAATACTCTCATCTCCTGGAATACTCCTATCTCCGGGAATACTCTCATCTCTTGGAATACTCTCATCTCCGGGAATACTCCTATCTCCGGGAATACTCTTATCTCCGGGAATACTCTCATCTCCGGGAATACTCTCATCTCTGGGAATACTCTCATCTCTGGGATTACTCCTATCTCCGGGAATACTCCTATCTCTGGGAATACTCCTATCTCTGGGAATACTCCTATCTCTGGGAATACTCCTATCTCTGGGAATACTCTCATCTCCGGGAATACTCCTATCTCTGGGAATGCTCTCATCTCCGGGAATACTCTCATCTTCGGGAACACTCTCATCTCTGGGAATACTCTCATCTCTGGGAATACTCCTATCTCCGGGAATACTCCTATCTCCGGGAATACTCCTATCTCGGGAATACTCCTATCTCTGGGAATACTCTCATCTCCGGGAATACTCTCATCTCCGGGAATACTCTCATCTCCGGGAATACTCTCATCTCCGGGAATACTCTCATCTCCGGGAATACTCTCATCTCCGGGAATTCTCCTATCTCCGGGAATACTCTCATCTCCGGGAATACTCTATCTCTGGGAATACTCCTATCTCCGGGAATACTCCTATCTCCGGGAATACTACTATCTCTGGGAATACTCTCATCTCCGGGAATACTCCTATCTCTGGGAATACTCTCATCTCCGGAAATACTCTCATCTCCGGGAATACTCTCATCTCCGGGAATACTCCTATCTCCGGGAATACTCCTATCTCTGGGAATACTCTCATCTCCGGGAATTCTCCTATCTCCGGGAATACTCTCATCTCCGGGAATACTCTCATCTCCGGGAATACTCCTATCTCCGGGAATACTCCTATCTCCGGGAATACTCCTATCTCTGGGAATACTCTCATCTCCAGGAATACTCCTATCTCCAGGAATACTCCTATCTCCGGGAATACTCTCATCTCCGGGAATACTCTCATCTCCGGGAATACTCCTATCTCCGGGAATACTCTTATCTCTGGGAATACTCCTATCTCCGGGAATACTCTCATCTGTCAGAATACTCCTATCTCTGGGAATACTCTCATCTCCGTGAATACTCCTATCTCTGGGAATACTCTCATCTCTGGGAAAGGGAATACTCTCATCTCCGGGAATACTCCTATCTCAGGGAATACTCTCATCTCCGGGAATACTCCTATCTCCAGGAATACTCCTATCTCCAGGAATACTCCTATCTCCGGGAATACTCCCATCTCCGGGAATAATCTCATCTCCGGGAATACTCTCATCTCCGGGAATACTCCTATCTCTGGGAATACTCCTATCTCCGGGAATACTCCCATCTCCGGGAATACTCTCATCTCCGGGAATACTCCTATCTCCGGGAATACTCCTATCTCTGGGAATACTCTCATCTCCGGGAATACTCTCATCTCCGGGAATACTCTCATCTCTGGGAATACTCCTATCTCCGGGAATACTCCTATCTCCGGGAATACTCTCATCTCCGGGAATACTCCTATCTCTGGGAATACTCCTATCTCTGGGAATACTCCCATCTCCGGGAATACTCTTATCTCCGGGAATTCTCCTATCTCTGGGAATACTCTCATCTCCGGGAATACTCCTATCTCCGGGAATACTCCAATCTCCAGGAATACTCCAATCTCTGGGAATACTCCTATCGAATACTCCTATCTCCGGGAATACTCCTATCGAATACTCCTATCTCCGGGAATACTCCTGTCTCCGGGAAAACTCTCATCTCTGGGAATACTCTCATCTCTGGGAATACTCCTATCTCCGGGAATACTCCTATCTCCGGGAATACTCTCATCTCCGGGAATACTCCTATCTCTGGGAATACTCCTATCTCTGGGAATACTCTCATCTCTAGGAATACTCCCATCTCTGGGAATACTCCTATCTCTTGGAATACTCTCATCTCCTGGAATACTCCTATCTCCGGGAATACTCTCATCTCTTGGAATACTCTCATCTCCGGGAATACTCCTATCTCCGGGAATACTCTTATCTCCGGGAATACTCTCATCTCCGGGAATACTCTCATCTCTGGGAATACTCTCATCTCTGGGAATACTCCTATCTCTGGGAATACTCCTATCTCTGGGAATACTCCTATCTCTGGGAATACTCCTATCTCTGGGAATACTCTCATCTCCGGGAATACTCCTATCTCTGGGAATGCTCTCATCTCCGGGAATACTCTCATCTTCGGGAACACTCTCATCTCTGGGAATACTCTCATCTCTGGGAATACTCCTATCTCCGGGAATACTCCTATCTCCGGGAATACTCCTATCTCTGGGAATACTCCTATCTCTGGGAATACTCTCATCTCCGGGAATACTCCTATCTCTGGGAATACTCTCATCTCCGGAAATACTCTCATCTCTGGGAATACTCTCATCTCTGGGAATACTCCTATCTCCGGGAATACTCCTATCTCTGGGAATACTCTCATCTCCGGGAATTCTCCTATCTCCGGGAATACTCTCATCTCCGGGAATACTCCTATCTCTGGGAATACTCCTATCTCCGGGAATACTCCTATCTCTGGGAATACTCCTATCTCTGGGAATACTCTCATCTCCGGGAATACTCCTATCTCTGGGAATACTCTCATCTCCGGAAATACTCTCATCTCTGGGAATACTCTCATCTCTGGGAATACTCCTATCTCCGGGAATACTCCTATCTCTGGGAATACTCTCATCTCCGGGAATTCTCCTATCTCCGGGAATACTCTCATCTCCGGGAATACTCCTATCTCTGGGAATACTCCTATCTCCGGGAATACTCCTATCTCTGGGAATACTCCTATCTCTGGGAATACTCTCATCTCCAGGAATACTCCTATCTCCAGGAATACTCCTATCTCCGGGAATACTCTCATCTCCGGGAATACTCTCATCTCCGGGAATATTCCTATCTCCGGGAATACTCTCATCTCCAGGAATACTCTCATCTCTGGGAATACTCTCATCTCCGGTAATTCTCTCATCTCCAGGAATATTCCTATCTCCGGGAATACTCCTGTCTCCGGGAATACTCCTATCTCTGTGAATACTCTTATCTCCGGGAATACTCCTATCTCTGGGAATACTCTCATCTCTGGGAATACTCCTATCTCTGGGAATACTCTCATCTGTCAGAAAACTCCTATCTCTGGGAATACTCTCATCTCTGGGAAAGGGAATACTCTCATCTCCGGGAATACTCTTATCTCTGGGAATACTCCTATCTCCGGGAATACTCTCATCTGTCAGAAAACTCCTATCTCTGGGAATACTCTCATCTCCGTGAATACTCCTATCTCTGGGAATACTCTCATCTCTGGGAAAGGGAATACTCTCATCTCCGGGAATACTCCTATCTCCAGGAATACTCTCATCTCCGGGAATTCTCCTATCTCCGGGAATACTCCTATCTCCAGGAATACTCTCATCTCCAGGAATACTCCCATCTGCGGGAATACTCCTATCTCCGGGAATACTCCCATCTCCGGGAATACTCTCATCTCCGGGAATACTCCTATCTCCGGGAATACTCCAATCTCCAGGAATACTCCAATCTCCGGGAATACTCCTATCTCCGGGAATACTCCTATCTCCGGGAATACTCCCATCTCCGGGAATACTCTCATCTCCGGGAATACTCTCATCTCTGGGAATACTCCTATCTCTGGGAATACTCCTATCTCCGGGAATACTCTCATCTCCGGGAATACTTCTATCTCTGGGAATACTCCTATCTCTGGGAATACTCCTATCTCTGGGAATACTCCTATCTCTGGGAATACTCTCATCTCTAGGAATACTCCCATCTCTGGGAATACTCCTATCTCCGGGAATACTCTCATCTCCTGGAATACTCCTATCTCCGGGAATACTCTCATCTCTTGGAATACTCTCATCTCCGGGAATACTCCTATCTCCGGGAATACTCTTATCTCCGGGAATACTCTCATCTCCGGGAATACTCTCATCTCTGGGAATACTCTCATCTCTGGGAATACTCCTATCTCTGGGAATACTCCTATCTCTGGGAATACTCCTATCTCCGGGAATACTCTCATCTCCGGGAATACTCCTATCTCTGGGAATACTCTCATCTCCCGGAATACTCTCATCTTCGGGAACACTCTCATCTCTGGGAATACTCTCATCTCTGGGAATACTCCTATCTCCGTGAATACTCCTATCTTCGGGAATACTCCTATCTCTGGGAATACTCCTATCTCTGGGAATACTCTCATCTCCGGGAATACTCCTATCTCTGGGAATACTCTCATCTCCGGGAATACTCTCATCTCTGGGAATACTCTCATCTCTGGGAATACTCCTATCTCCGGGAATACTCCTATCTCCGGGAATACTCTCATCTCCGGGAATTCTCCTATCTCCGGGAATACTCTCATCTCCGGGAATACTCCTATCTCTGGGAATACTCCTATCTCCGGGAATACTCTTATCTCTGGGAATACTCTCATCTCCAGGAATACTCCTATCTCCAGGAATACTCTTATCTCTGGGAATACTCTCATCTCCGGGAATACTCTCATCTCCGGGAATATTCCTATCTCCGGGAATACTCTCATCTCCAGGAATACTCTCATCTCTGGGAATACTCTCATCTCCGGGAATACTCTCATCTCCAGGAATATTCCTATCTCCGGGAATACTCCTATCTCCGGGAATACTCCTATCTCTGGGAATACTCTCATCTCCGGGAATACTCCTATCTCTGGGAATACTCTCATCTCTGGGAATACTCCTATCTCTGGGAATACTCTCATCTGTCAGAAAACTCCTATCTCTGGGAATACTCTCATCTCCGTGAATACTCCTATCTCTGGGAATACTCTCATCTCTGGGAAAGGGAATACTCTCATCTCCGGGAATACGCTCATCTCTGGGAATACTCCTATCTCCGGGAATACTCTCATCTGTCAGAAAACTCCTATCTCTGGGAATACTCTCATCTCCGTGAATACTCCTATCTCTGGGAATACTCTCATCTCTGGGAAAGGGAATACTCTTATCTCCGGGAATACTCCTATCTCCGGGAATACTCTTATCTCTGGGAATACTCCTATCTCCAGGAATACTCTCATCTCCAGGAATACTCCCATCTGCGGGAATACTCCTATCTCTAGGAATACTCTACTTTCTAGGAATACTCTCACCTCTGGGAATACTCCTGTCTCTGGGAATACTCACATTTCTAGGAATACTCTCATCTCTAGGAATAACCTCATCTCTGGGAATACTCACATTTCTAGGAATACTCTCATCTCTAGGAATACTCTTATATCTGGAAATACTCTCGTCTCTGGGAATAATCTCTTTACTGGGAATACTCGTATCTCTGGGAATATTTCTATCTCTAGGAATACTCTTATCTGTGGGAATATTCTTATCACTGGGAATACTTCTATCTCTAGGGATACTCTTATCGCTGAGAATGCTCTCATCTCCAGGAATGCGCCTATCTTTGGGAATACTCTCATCTCTGGGAAGAACCTCATCTCCGGGAATACTCTCATCTCCGGGAATATTCCTATCTCCGGGAATACTCTCATCTCCAGGAATACTCTCATCTCTGGGAATACTCTCATCTCCGGTAATTCTCTCATCTCCAGGAATATTCCTATCTCCGGGAATACTCCTGTCTCCGGGAATACTCCTATCTCTGTGAATACTCTTATCTCCGGGAATACTCCTATCTCTGGGAATACTCTCATCTCTGGGAATACTCCTATCTCTGGGAATACTCTCATCTGTCAGAAAACTCCTATCTCTGGGAATACTCTCATCTCTGGGAAAGGGAATACTCTCATCTCCGGGAATACTCTTATCTCTGGGAATACTCCTATCTCCGGGAATACTCTCATCTGTCAGAAAACTCCTATCTCTGGGAATACTCTCATCTCCGTGAATACTCCTATCTCTGGGAATACTCTCATCTCTGGGAAAGGGAATACTCTCATCTCCGGGAATACTCCTATCTCCAGGAATACTCTCATCTCCGGGAATTCTCCTATCTCCGGGAATACTCCTATCTCCAGGAATACTCTCATCTCCAGGAATACTCCCATCTGCGGGAATACTCCTATCTCCGGGAATACTCCCATCTCCGGGAATACTCTCATCTCCGGGAATACTCCTATCTCCGGGAATACTCCAATCTCCAGGAATACTCCAATCTCTGGGAATACTCCTATCTCCGGGAATACTCCTATCTCCGGGAATACTCCCATCTCCGGGAATACTCTCATCTCTGGGAATACTCTCATCTCTGGGAATACTCCTATCTCCGGGAATACTCCTATCTCCGGGAATACTCTCATCTCCGGGAATACTTCTATCTCTGGGAATACTCCTATCTCCGGGAATACTCCTATCTCTGGGAATACTCCTATCTCTGGGAATACTCTCATCTCTAGGAATACTCCCATCTCTGGGAATACTCCTATCTCCGGGAATACTCTCATCTCCTGGAATACTCCTATCTCCGGGAATACTCTCATCTCTTGGAATACTCTCATCTCCGGGAATACTCCTATCTCCGGGAATACTCTTATCTCCGGGAATACTCTCATCTCCGGGAATACTCTCATCTCTGGGAATACTCTCATCTCTGGGAATACTCCTATCTCTGGGAATACTCCTATCTCTGGGAATACTCCTATCTCCGGGAATACTCTCATCTCCGGGAATACTCCTATCTCTGGGAATACTCTCATCTCCCGGAATACTCTCATCTTCGGGAACACTCTCATCTCTGGGAATACTCTCATCTCTGGGAATACTCCTATCTCCGTGAATACTCCTATCTTCGGGAATACTCCTATCTCTGGGAATACTCCTATCTCTGGGAATACTCTCATCTCCGGGAATACTCCTATCTCTGGGAATACTCTCATCTCCGGGAATACTCTCATCTCTGGGAATACTCTCATCTCTGGGAATACTCCTATCTCCGGGAATACTCCTATCTCCGGGAATACTCTCATCTCCGGGAATTCTCCTATCTCCGGGAATACTCTCATCTCCGGGAATACTCCTATCTCTGGGAATACTCCTATCTCCGGGAATACTCTTATCTCTGGGAATACTCTCATCTCCAGGAATACTCCTATCTCCAGGAATACTCTTATCTCTGGGAATACTCTCATCTCCGGGAATACTCTCATCTCCGGGAATATTCCTATCTCCGGGAATACTCTCATCTCCAGGAATACTCTCATCTCTGGGAATACTCTCATCTCCGGGAATACTCTCATCTCCAGGAATATTCCTATCTCCGGGAATACTCCTATCTCCGGGAATACTCCTATCTCTGTGAATACTCTCATCTCCGGGAATACTCCTATCTCTGGGAATACTCTCATCTCTGGGAATACTCCTATCTCTGGGAATACTCTCATCTGTCAGAAAACTCCTATCTCTGGGAATACTCTCATCTCCGTGAATACTCCTATCTCTGGGAATACTCTCATCTCTGGGAAAGGGAATACTCTCATCTCCGGGAATACGCTCATCTCTGGGAATACTCCTATCTCCGGGAATACTCTCATCTGTCAGAAAACTCCTATCTCTGGGAATACTCTCATCTCCGTGAATACTCCTATCTCTGGGAATACTCTCATCTCTGGGAAAGGGAATACTCTTATCTCCGGGAATACTCCTATCTCCGGGAATACTCTTATCTCTGGGAATACTCCTATCTCCAGGAATACTCTCATCTCCAGGAATACTCCCATCTGCGGGAATACTCCTATCTCTAGGAATACTCTACTTTCTAGGAATACTCTCACCTCTGGGAATACTCCTGTCTCTGGGAATACTCACATTTCTAGGAATACTCTCATCTCTAGGAATAACCTCATCTCTGGGAATACTCACATTTCTAGGAATACTCTCATCTCTAGGAATACTCTTATATCTGGAAATACTCTCGTCTCTGGGAATAATCTCTTTACTGGGAATACTCGTATCTCTGGGAATATTTCTATCTCTAGGAATACTCTTATCTGTGGGAATATTCTTATCACTGGGAATACTTCTATCTCTAGGGATACTCTTATCGCTGAGAATGCTCTCATCTCCAGGAATGCGCCTATCTTTGGGAATACTCTCATCTCTGGGAAGAACCTCATCTCTAGGAATACTCTTATCTCTGTGAATACTCTTAGCTGTGGGAATTCTCTTATTTCCAGGAATACTCCTCTCTCTAGGAATACCCTTATCTCTAGGAATACTCCTATCTCTAGGAATACTCTTATCTCTAGGAATACCCCTATCTCTAGGAATACTCTTATCTCTAGGAATACTCTTATCTCTAGGAATACCCTTATCTCTAGGAATACTCCTCTCTCTAGGAATACCCTTATCTCTAGGAATACTCTTATCTCTAGGAATACTCCTCTCTCTAGGAATACCCCTATCTCTAGGAATACTCTTATCTCTAGGAATACCCTTATCTCTAGGAATACCCTTATCTCTAGGAATACTCTTATCTCTAGGAATACCCTTATCTCTAGGAATACTCTTATCTCTAGGAATACACTTATCTCTAGGAATACTCCTCTCTCTAGGAATACCCTTATCTCTAGGAATACCCTTATCTCTAGGAATACTCTTATCTCTAGGAATACCCTTATCTCTAGGAATACTCTTATCTCTAGGAATACTCTTATCTCTAGGAATACCCTTATCTCTAGGAATACTCTTATCTCTAGGAATACCCTTATCTCTAGGAATACTCCTCTCTCTAGGAATACCCTTATCTCTAGGAATACCCTTATCTCTAGGAATACTCCTCTCTCTAGGAATACCCTTATCTCTAGGAATACTCTTATCTCTAGGAATACCCTTATCTCTAGGAATACTCTTATCTCTAGGAATACTCCTCTCTCTAGGAATACCCTTATCTCTGGGAATACTCCTCTCTCTAGGAATACTCTTATCTCTTGGAATACCCTTATCTCTAGGAATACCCTTATCTCTGGGAATACTCCTCTCTCTAGGAATACCCTTATCTCTGGGAATACCCTTATGTCTGGGAATTCCCTTATCTCTAGGAATACTCATCTCTCTATGAATACCCTTATCTCTAGGAATACTCTTATCTCTAGGAATTCTCCTCTCTCTAGGAATACCCTTATCTCTAGGAATACTCCTCTCTCTAGGAATACCCTTATCTCTGGGTATACTCTTATCTCGGGGAATACCATTATCTCTAGGAATACCCTTATCTCTAGGAATACCCTTATCTCTGGGAATACTCCTCTCTCTAGGAATACCCTTATCTCTAGGAATTCTCCTATCTCTAGGAATACTCTTATCTCTGGGAATACTCCTCTCTCTAGGAATACCCTTATCTCTGGGAATACTCTTATCTCTAGGAATACTCTTATCTCTGGGAATACTCCTCTCTCTAGGAATACCCTTATCTCTAGGAATTCTCCTATCTCTAGGAATACTCTTATCTCTGGGAATACTCCTCTCTCTAGGAATACCCTTATCTCTGGGAATACTCTTATCTCTAGGAATACTCTTATCTCTGGGAATACTCCTCTCTCTAGGAATACCCTTATCTCTGGGAATACTCCTATCTTTAGGAATACTCTTATCTCTGGGAATACTCCTCTCTCTAGGAATACCCTTATCTCTAGGAATACTCTTATCTCTAGGAATACCCTTATCTCTAGGAATACTCTTATCTCTGGGAATACTCTTATCTCTGGGAATACTCTTATCTCTAGGGATACTCTCATCTCTAGGAATACTCTTATCTCTAGGAATACCCTTATCTCTAGGAATACTCCTCTCTCTAGGAATACCCTTATCTCTAGGAATACTCTTATCTCTGGGAATACTCTTATCTCTAGGGATACTCTCATCTCTAGGAATACTCTTATCTCTAGGAATACTCTTATCTCTGGGAATACTCCTCTCTCTAGGAATACCCTTATCTCTGGGAATACTCCTATCTTTAGGAATACTCTTATCTCTGGGAATACTCCTCTCTCTAGGAATACCCTTATCTCTAGGAATACTCTTATCTCTAGGAATACCCTTATCTCTAGGAATACTCTTATCTCTGGGAATACTCTTATCTCTAGGAATACTCCTCTCTCTAGGAATACCCTTATCTCTAGGAATACTCTTATCTCTAGGAATTCTCCTATCTCTGGGAATACTCCTCTCTCTAGGAATACCCTTATCTCTAGGAATACTCTTATCTCTAGGAATTCTCCTATATCTAGGAATACTCCTCTCTCTAGGAATACCCTTATCTCTGGGAATACTGTTATCTCTAGGAATACCCTTATCTCTAGGAATACTCTTATCTCTAGGAATACCCTTATCTCTAGGAATACTCTTATCTCTGGGAATACTCTTATCTCTGGGAATACTCTCATCTCTAGGAATACTCCTATCTCTATGAATACTCCTATCTCCTATACTCTTATCTCTAGGAATACCCTTATCTCTGGGAATACTCCTATCTCTAGGAATACTCCTCTCTCTAGGAATACCCTTATCTCTGGGAATACTCTTATCTCTAGGAATACCCTTATCTCTAGGAATACTCCTCTCTCTAGGAATACCCTTATCTCTGGGAATACTCTTATCTCTAGGAATACCCTTATCTCTGGGAATACTCTTATCTCTAGGAATACCCTTATCTCTAGGAATACTCCTCTCTCTAGGAATACCCTTTTCTCTGGCAATACTCTTCCTTTATGTCTGGAGTAATCATTTCTCCTTGTAGTAGATCAGCTGTATGTAAATGAGATAAATATTTCCCATCTGGGGATGATGGCAATCAGAGGGTTAATTTCCAGGAGGTATTAGTCATCTGATGATTGATTGGTTTCTATAAACATTTTTGTCTCTCTCCGGCTCGCCTGTAATTGGACGACATTCCTGCCCGCTTGGAGGAATTTTTGGTTAAACACAATTAAACTTCCCTCACTCAGCGGTGAGTATTTCCCAGCATGACTTCATGTTTTATTTATCCATTCAGATGATTCAGTTCCCATCAGGGTGAAGTGATAATATGAGCGTTGTCAGTCAATCATCGTATGGAAGGTGGTGGGGGGTCATTGCGTGGATTTTGGTGATGGGGGGTCATCGTATGGAAGGTGGTGGGGGACATTGCATGGGAGACGGTGGGGGTCATTGCATGGTAGGTGGTGAGGGGTCATCGCATGGGAGATGGTGAGGGGTCATCGCATGGGAGATGGTGAGGGGTCATTGCATGGGAGATGGTGGGGGGGTCATTGCATGGGAGATGGTGGGGGGGTCATTGCATGGGAGATGGTGGGGGGTCATTGCATGGAAGGTGGTGAGGGGTCATCGTATGGAAGGTGGTGGGGGGTCATCGTATGGTAGGTGGTGAGGGGTCATCGTATGGAAGGTGGTGAGGGGTCATTGCATGGTAGGTGGTGAGGGGTCATCGTATGGAAGGTGGTGAGGGGTCATCGTATGGAAGGTGGTGAGGGGTCATCGTATGGGAGGTGGTGGGGGGTCATTGCATGGTAGGTGGTGAGGGTCATCGTATGGAAGGTGGTGAGGGGTCATTGCATGGGAGGTGGTGGGGGGGTCATCGTATGGAAGGGGGTGGGGGTCATCGTATGGAAGGTGGTGAGGGGTCATCGTATGGAAGGTGGTGGGGGTCATCGTATGGAAGGTGGTGAGGGGTCATCGTATGGAAGGTGGTGAGTGGTCATTGCATGGGAGGTGGTGGGGGGTCATCGTATGGAAGGTGGTGGGGGGCCATCGTATGGAAGGTGGTGGGGGGTCATTGTATGGAAGGTGGTGGGGGGTCATTGCATGGGAGGTGGTGGGGGGTCAATGCATGACAGGTGGTGAGGGGCCATCGTATGGAAGGTGGTGGGGGGTCATTGCATGGTAGGTGGTGAGGGGTCATCGTATAGAAGGTGGTGAGGGGTCATCGTATGGAAGGCGGTGAGGGGTCATCGTATGGAAGGTGGTGGGGGTCATCGTATGGAAGGCGGTGGGGGGTCATCGTATGGAAGGTGGTGAGGGGTCATCGTATGGAAGGTGGTGAGGGGTCATCGTATGGAAGGTGGTGGGGGGTCATCGTATGGAAGGTGGTGAGGGGTCATCGTATGGAAGGTGGTGAGGGGTCATTGCATGACAGGTGGTGAGGGGCCATCGTATGGAAGGTGGTGAGGGGCCATCGTATGGAAGGTGGTGAGGGGTCATTGCATGGTAGGTGGTGAGGGGTCATCGTATGGAAGGTGGTGAGGGGTCATCATATGGAAGGTGGTGAGGGTCATCATATGGAAGGTGGTGGGGGGTCATCATATGGAAGGTGGTGGGGGGTCATCGTATGGAAGGTGGTGGGGGGTCATCATATGGAAGGTGGTGGGGGGTCATCGTATGGAAGGTGGTGGGGGGTCATTGCATGACAGGTGGTGAGGGGCCATCGTATGGAAGGTGGTGAGGGGCCATCGTATGGAAGGTGGTGAGGGGTCATTGCATGGTAGGTGGTGAGGGGTCATCGTATGGAAGGTGGTGAGGGGTCATCGTATGGAAGGTGGTGAGGGGTCATCGTATGGAAGGTGGTGGGGGGGTCATTGCATGGGAGATGGTGGGGGGGTCATTGCATGGGAGATGGTGGGGGGTCATTGCATGGAAGGTGGTGAGGGGTCATTGCATGGGAGATGGTGGGGGGGTCATTGCATGGGAGATGGTGGGGGGGTCATTGCATGGGAGATGGTGGGGGGTCATTGCATGGAAGGTGGTGAGGGGTCATCGTATGGAAGGTGGTGAGGGGTCATTGCATGTTAGGTGGTGAGGGGTCATCGTATGGAAGGTGGTGGGGGTCATTGCATGGTAGGTGGTGAGGGGTCATCGTATGGAAGGTGGTGAGGGGTCATTGCATGGGAGGTGGTGGGGGGGTCATCGTATGGAAGGTGGTGGGGGTCATCGTATGGAAGGTGGTGAGGGGTCATCGTATGGAAGGTGGTGAGGGGTCATCGTATGGAAGGTGGTGGGGGGTCATCGTATGGAAGGTGGTGAGGGGTCATCGTATGGAAGGTGGTGGGGGGTCATCGTATGGAAGGTGGTGAGGGGTCATCATATGGAAGGTGGTGGGGGGTCATCATATGGAAGGTGGTGAGGGGTCATTGCATGGGAGGTGGTGGGGGGGGGTCATCGTATGGAAGGTGGTGGGGGGCCATCGTATGGAAGGTGGTGGGGGGTCATTGTATGGAAGGTGGTGGGGGGGTCATTGCATGGGAGGTGGTGGGGGGTCAATGCATGACAGGTGGTGAGGGGCCATCGTATGGAAGGTGGTGGGGGGTCATTGCATGGTAGGTGGTGAGGGGTCATCGTATAGAAGGTGGTGAGGGGTCATCGTATGGAAGGCGGTGAGGGGTCATCGTATGGAAGGTGGTGGGGGTCATCGTATGGAAGGCGGTGGGGGGTCATCGTATGGAAGGTGGAGAGGGGTCATCGTATGGAAGGTGGTGAGGGGTCATCGTATGGAAGGTGGTGAGGGGTCATCGTATGGAAGGTGGTGGGGGGTCATCGTATGGAAGGTGGTGAGGGGTCATCGTATGGAAGGTGGTGAGGGGTCATTGCATGACAGGTGGTGAGGGGCCATCGTATGGAAGGTGGTGAGGGGCCATCGTATGGAAGGTGGTGGGGGTCATCGTATGGAAGGTGGTGAGGGGCCATCGTATGGAAGGTGGTGGGGGGTCATCATATGGAAGGTGGTGAGGGGTCATCGTATGGAAGGTGGTGGGGGGTCATCGTATGGAAGGTGGTGGGGGGTCATCGTATGGAAGGTGGTGAGGGGTCATCGTATGGAAGGTGGTGAGGGGTCATTGCATGACAGGTGGTGAGGGGCCATCGTATGGAAGGTGGTGAGGGGCCATCGTATGGAAGGTGGTGAGGGGTCATTGCATGGTAGGTGGTGAGGGGTCATCGTATGGAAGGTGGTGAGGGGTCATCATATGGAAGGTGGTGAGGGTCATCATATGGAAGGTGGTGGGGGGTCATCATATGGAAGGTGGTGAGGGGTCATCATATGGAAGGTGGTGAGGGTCATCATATGGAAGGTGGTGAGGGGTCATCGTATGGGAGGTGGTGGGGGGTCATTGCATGGTAGGTGGTGAGGGTCATCGTATGGAAGGTGGTGAGGGGTCATTGCATGGGAGGTGGTGGGGGGGTCATCGTATGGAAGGTGGTGGGGGTCATCGTATGGAAGGTGGTGAGGGTCATCGTATGGAAGGTGGTGGGGGTCATCGTATGGAAGGTGGTGAGGGGTCATCGTATGGAAGGTGGTGAGTGGTCATTGCATGGGAGGTGGTGGGGGGTCATCGTATGGAAGGTGGTGGGGGGCCATCGTATGGAAGGTGGTGGGGGGTCATTGTATGGAAGGTGGTGGGGGGGTCATTGCATGGGAGGTGGTGGGGGGTCAATGCATGACAGGTGGTGAGGGGCCATCGTATGGAAGGTGGTGGGGGGTCATTGCATGGTAGGTGGTGAGGGGTCATCGTATAGAAGGTGGTGAGGGGTCATCGTATGGAAGGCGGTGAGGGGTCATCGTATGGAAGGTGGTAGGGGTCATCGTATGGAAGGCGGTGGGGGGTCATCGTATGGAAGGTGGTGAGGGGTCATCGTATGGAAGGTGGTGAGGGGTCATCGTATGGAAGGTGGTGGGGGGTCATCGTATGGAAGGTGGTGAGGGGTCATCGTATGGAAGGTGGTGAGGGGTCATTGCATGACAGGTGGTGAGGGGCCATCGTATGGAAGGTGGTGAGGGGCCATCGTATGGAAGGTGGTGAGGGGTCATTGCATGGTAGGTGGTGAGGGGTCATCGTATGGAAGGTGGTGAGGGGTCATCATATGGAAGGTGGTGAGGGTCATCATATGGAAGGTGGTGGGGGGTCATCATATGGAAGGTGGTGGGGGGTCATCGTATGGAAGGTGGTGGGGGGGTCATCATATGGAAGGTGGTGGGGGGTCATCGTATGGAAGGTGGTGGGGGGTCATTGCATGACAGGTGGTGAGGGGCCATCGTATGGAAGGTGGTGAGGGGCCATCGTATGGAAGGTGGTGAGGGGTCATTGCATGGTAGGTGGTGAGGGGTCATCGTATGGAAGGTGGTGAGGGGTCATCGTATGGAAGGTGGTGAGGGGTCATCGTATGGAAGGTGGTGGGGGGGTCATTGCATGGGAGATGGTGGGGGGGTCATTGCATGGGAGATGGTGGGGGGTCATTGCATGGAAGGTGGTGAGGGGTCATTGCATGGGAGATGGTGGGGGGGTCATTGCATGGGAGATGGTGGGGGGGTCATTGCATGGGAGATGGTGGGGGGTCATTGCATGGAAGGTGGTGAGGGGTCATCGTATGGAAGGTGGTGAGGGGTCATTGCATGTTAGGTGGTGAGGGGTCATCGTATGGAAGGTGGTGGGGGTCATTGCATGGTAGGTGGTGAGGGGTCATCGTATGGAAGGTGGTGAGGGGTCATTGCATGGGAGGTGGTGGGGGGGTCATCGTATGGAAGGTGGTGGGGGTCATCGTATGGAAGGTGGTGAGGGGTCATCGTATGGAAGGTGGTGAGGGGTCATCGTATGGAAGGTGGTGGGGGGTCATCGTATGGAAGGTGGTGAGGGGTCATCGTATGGAAGGTGGTGAGTGGTCATTGCATGGGAGGTGGTGGGGGGTCATCGTATGGAAGGTGGTGGGGGGTCATCGTATGGAAGGTGGTGAGAGGTCATCGTATGGTAGGTGGTGAGGGGCCATCGTATGGAAGGTGGTGAGGGGCCATCGTATGGAAGGTGGTGAGGGGTCATTGCATGGTAGGTGGTGAGGGGTCATCGTATGGAAGGTGGTGAGGGGTCATCATATGGAAGGTGGTGAGGGTCATCATATGGAAGGTGGTGGGGGTCATCGTATGGAAGGTGGTGAGGGGTCATCATATGGAAGGTGGTGGGGGGTCATCATATGGAAGGTGGTGGGGGGTCATCGTATGGAAGGTGGTGGGGGGTCATCGTATGGAAGGTGGTGGGGGGTCATCTTATGGAAGGTGGTGGGGGGTCATCATATGGAAGGTGGTGGGGGGTCATCGTATGGAAGGTGGTGGGGGGTCATTGCATGACAGGTGGTGAGGGGCCATCGTATGGAAGGTGGTGAGGGGTCATCGTATGGAAGGTGGTGAGGGTCATCATATGACAGGTGGTGAGGGGTCATCATATGGAAGGTGGTGAGGGTCATCATATGGAAGGTGGTGGGGGGTCATCATATGGAAGGTGGTGGAGGGTCATCGTATGGGAGATGGTGAGGGGCCATCATATGGAAGGTGGTGGGGGGTCATCATATGGAAGGTGGTGGGGGGTCATCGTATGGAAGGTGGTGGGGGGTCATCGTATGGAAGGTGGTGGGGGGTCATCGTATGGAAGGTGGTGGGGGGTCATCGTATGGAAGGTGGTGGGGGGTCATTGCATGGTAGGTGGTGAGGGGCCATCGTATGGAAGGTGGTGAGGGGCCATCGTATGGAAGGTGGTGGGGGGTCATCGTATGGAAGGTGGTGGGGGTCATTGCATGGTAGGTGGTGAGGGGTCATCGTATGGAAGGTGGTGAGGGGTCATCGTATGGAAGGTGGTGAGGGTCATCGTATGGAAGGTGGTGAGGGGCCATCGTATGGAAGGTGGTGGAGGGTCATCGTATGGGAGATGGTGAGGGGCCATCATATGGAAGGTGGTGGGGGGTCATCATATGGAAGGTGGTGGGGGGTCATCGTATGGAAGGTGGTGAGGGGTCATCGTATGGAAGGTGGTGGGGGTCATCGTATGGAAGGTGGTGGGGGGTCATTGCGTGGATTTTGGTGGTGAGGGGTCGTTGAAGCACATCTTCTCCCTTTACGCTTCATTTCTCTTTCCTCCCTGGTCATATCTGTTTTGTGGTATGGACGGTGTGCTCGGGTATGGCAGGACCTCTGGAGGGTCACATGACTGCGTCAGTGTCAGAACAAGGACTAGGACATTATTATGACCATTTTTACAATTAGTATAATGAATATTGTGTCCCCACAGATTCCCTTCCCCCGGTGCACACAGGATTCTCCTCCCCAATAAACATGGCTGCCCCCCCACCCCCCTCCCCCAACATCTTCAGGACTGTCAGTCCCCCGCAGGGTCCCCAGGAATAGGACACAATGGCACGTCTTACACATTTATTTACTGAAAAGACAAAATGTAACATTGTTTATAGAGGGTGAAATACAGACAATGCGGAGATAAGAGGGGGGAGGGGTCTGTGTTGAGGAGCTTACAATCTATCCCAATAATAATAACTAGTAATAGGAAAGTAAGGCACTGGGCAAGCTCCACCCATGTCATATCTGTCTCCACCCACTTACACCCTTCACAGACCACCCATGTGACTGAAGCTCCACCCATGTCATATCTGTCTCCACCCACTTACACCCTTCACAGACCACACATGTGACTGAAGCTCCGCCCACATAGTCCTCCTTAACCTGGGAAGACCAGGAAGCCGGTGAAGACGCTGTCGTTGTTTTCGATGCCCACCATGCCGTTGTAGTCATTGGCGACCAGCCACACCTCCTGCCCCTCCCTCAGTTGGAGGAGGACGCCCCCCGAGGTGACCTGATGAGCGTTGGAAAGGTGGTCGCAGAAGCTGGCCTTGATGTCGTCGTCCACGCGGAGGGTGACGCACAGGTTCTGGGACTGGGAGGTGTGGTACACGAAGTAGTAGAGCCCGGCGAGGCGGCACACAAACTTCCCCGTCTCCCGCTTGTAGTCGTCCTCGATGTTGGTGATGACTTCGTTGAACTTGATCGGGGCGTTGGGCTGCGGGAATTCCACCGTGTTTCTTTTCACAGTGAACGCCGACTGATACTGACTCTTGTAGTTACCGGGAATCCCATTGTCCCCTCGGGGGCCCCGCTCACCTTTCTCTCCTGGGGTCCCTGGGGGTCCCTTAGGGCCATTCTTCCCCAATGGGCCTCTTGGGCCTTCCATTCCCTTCTCCCCTTTCAGTCCGGGCATGTTCGATCGCGCGGGCAGACCTGCAAAGACAGAAGAGCTCAATCAGAGGAAAGGGTCATAGGGAACCGCGGGGGTGGGGCTAGATGGGCACTGGGCGGAGTTTATGACAATGAATGTTAAGGATTTTGAATTGTCCAACCTTGCCAGACAATGACCCTTCGAAGTGACGGAATAAATCTTCCACTATGGCCCCATTACAGATGGTAGAGACCACACCCCCGCTGATAGGCCACACCCACAAAATGTCACTTCAAATGTAGATTGATTATTGATAAGCGCACAAATATCTATCCTCATAATAACGTTGGCGGCATCTCCGTCCCTGGCGAGCCCGACTCTTACATGAGAACGATGGGATCTCGCCATATGGGCGCCACCCTGACATCTGTTATAGGTGATATGGGGCCCTTGAGGGCGGTAAGGACTCTGCCCTGGGTGGGGCTATCAGAAGCCTCTTGCCCCCCCCCCCCCCAGTATGAGATATTGTAGGGAGGAAATACCGATCCTTAATGATGCGAATCCTACGTGTGAGGGGCGTCCATCCAACGGATTCATTTCTATAATATCCCCCCCCCGGACCCCCCCGGACCCCCCTGGACCCCCCCGGGACCCCCCAGAACACATTAGAGGTTCAGCTTCGTCTTCTATGAAGAAATATTTCGACTTTGGCGCCATGGGCGTGGCCCGGAGGTGGGTGTGTCCTCTGTGATGGCGATATAAATGGTCATTGGATCTTACCTTTCTCTCCTTTGGCTCCTCTCAGGCCGTCCCGCCCGTCTCTGCCCGGAGTTGCGGGAATCCCGGGGAGACCTGGGATGGGGGAGGAGCATGGCGGTTCTGCGCTGTCCACCAATAGGAGGAGGGAGAGGAGGAGGAGCCCCACAATCATCTTCACACAGTCTGGAGGAAAAGAGAGAGAGGGAGGGGCGTCAGCAATGACATCATAGAGCGCCGTATGACCTCACCGTCTGCATCCCCCACAATCCCTCCTCCAACCTGGAACATGGCGGCTCCTGGCTGGACACGCCCCCTCCGGGGGCGCCGTGCGCAACAACGCTGGACATACGATAAGTGCACAATATGGCGTCCTCATTAAAGTGGAACTCTGAATCTTGGGGTGTCGATCGTCTGAACTCGCCCTACTTTACTTTAATAGCTGTGAGCGCCCCTCCCCCCAAATCTATCGCCCCGGGCAACGACCAACCCCAAAGATCCCCTCCCCCGCACTAATCTGCACACTTACCCCCAAGCGTACATCCCCCCCCAAAGATCCCCTCCCCCCACACTAATCTGCACACTTACCCCCAAGCGTACATCCCCCCCAAAGATCCCCTCCCCCCACACTAATCTGCACACTTACCCCCAAGTGTACATCGCCCCAAAGATCCCCTCCCCCACACTAATCTGCACACTTACCCCCAAGCGTACATCCCCCCCAAAGATCCCCTCCCCCGCACTAATCTGCACACTTACCCCCAAGCATACATCCCCCCCAAAGATCCCCTCCCCCCACACTAATCTGCACACTTACCCCCAAGCATACATTCCCCTCCCCCCAGTACCCCTGCCACTCCTTCCAGTACTCTTTGTAACGCCCCTCCCCCACCTCACATGATACCACAGCGCCCAGGGCAGCTGCCCCTCCTGCCCACCCCTTGTCCTGACCCTGACTCCGACTTCAGTAGTCACCAGACCTCCCCCGGCCTGTGATTGGACAATGGAGGAGCAGCAGTCTAAGGTCACATACACGATAGGATCTGATTGTACAATCTCCTCGTCTGTCCAATCAGCCCTGATTGTACAATCAGATTGGAAGGTGTGTGGTCAGCTGATAACGGTGAACACACAGCCATAGCACACAAGGCGACTACTATGGGGCCCGGGGCCCCGGCACTGTCTGGGTTAGTAAGTGATATATGGTGGACCTGATACGTCTATACAATTCCTTGGTTCTGACCCCGCCCCTCCTCCTCAGGAAGGAAGCTGATAGGAGGACAGATTCAGGTACTTCTACGAGCTGCCCGGAGCCCCACATTCATCAGAATAAAATCCTCCAATCAGCAGCCGCCTGTCACCTCCCTGACTGCTCTGCACTCATGAAAGCTGGAATGTGATTGGTTATTACAGATCAGCCTGGGATGGAGCCTACAGACAATGGGGGGCACTTACCTGGCGGGTGAGTCGTGGACGCGTCTCGTGAAGTGGAAATCTTCTGCTATAATCAGCTCTGCACTCCCCCCACCCCCCCCCAGGATTCATCACTTTCACTTCCCCATCCTTCCCGCATATCGCTGGCAATCCGCCCCCCCCCCCCCCACCACCGCCACCGCCACAGGGTCCCATGACCAATCACTTTCATTTCTGCTTTCTTCAGCCAGCCAAGGGGAAGGAAATCACAGATGTCCAGAAGAGTGAGGGGGGGCCCCAGGAGAGCCATGTACAGGGCCCCCGGTCATTGCTGAAGAGCCCCAGGCTCCATGGGCCCAGCTCTAACCAGTGGGGTCTCTGGCCTGGGGTGGAATATTGTCATGTGAGGTGATTGGTGGCCCCCCAGTCTGCAGATCAGGGTGGGTGGCAGGGCGATAGTTGGGGGTTCTCCCCAGTAATGGGGTCCTTTACTGACCAGTATATCGTCCACCTGTAGACATCGGCCATCATAGTAATAGTGAGGGCCCTCTGATGGGACCGTTCCGGAATTCATGACCTTTATGATGGGGCCCCCTGCAGGAAGAGATTTTAGGGGCCAGAAAGATCCCACCTCAGGGAAGGGTCCAATTCTTCACATTTCTTCCAATGATGCCACCCACCTATGACATGCCACCGGAAGGGTCCGTTCCCCACCCAAAGGAGAGATCCTCCACCCCCCACCTATGAAATGCCACAAGAAGGGTCCGTTCCCCACCCCAGGGAGCGTTCCTCCACCCCCCACCTATGACATGCCACAAGAAGGGTCCGTTCCCCACCCCAGGGAGCGTTCCTCCACCCCCCACCTATGACATGCCACCGGAAGGGTCCGTTCCCCACCCCAGGGAGTGTTCCTCCACCCCCTACCTATGAAATGCCACAAGAAGAGTCCATTCTCCACCCAAAGGAGAGATCCTCCACCCCCTACCTATGACATGCCACCGGAAGGGTCCGTTCCCCACCCCAGGGAGTGTTCCTCCACCCCCTACCTATGAAATGCCACAAGAAGAGTCCATTCTCCACCCAAAGGAGAGATCCTCCACCCCCTACCTATGAAATGCCACAAGAAGGGTCCGTTCTCCACCCCAAGGAGAGCTCCTCCCGCACTCTACCTATGACATGCCACTGGAAAGGGTCCGTTCTCCACCCCAAGGAGCGTTCCTCCACCATCTACCTATGACATGCCACCGGAAGGGTCCGTTCCCCACCCCAGGGAGCGTTCCTCCACCACCTACCTATGACATGCCACCGGAAAGGGTCCGTTCCCCACCCCAGGGAGCGTTCCTCCACCACCTACCTATGACATGCCACCGGAAAGGGTCCGTTCTCCACCCCAAGGAGCGTTCCTCCACCATCTACCTATGACATGCCACCGGAAGGGTCCGTTCCCCACCCCAGGGAGCGTTCCTCCACCCCCTACCTATGACATGCCACCAGAAGGGTCTTTTCCCCACCCCAGGGAGAGATCCTCCACCACCTACCTATGACATGCCACCAGAAGGGTCTGTTCCCCACCCCAGGGAGCGTTCCTCCACCCCCTACCTATGACATGCCACCAGAAGGGTCTGTTCCCCACCCCAGGGAGCGTTCCTCCACCACCTACCTATGACATGCCACCAGAAGGGTCTGTTCCCCACCCCAGGGAGCGTTCCTCCACCCCCTACCTATGACATGCCACCAGAAGGGTCTGTTCCCCACCCCAGGGAGCGTTCCTCCACCCCCCACCTATGACATGCCACCGGAAAGGGTCCGTTCCCCACCCCAGGGAGCATTCCTCCACCACCTACCTATGACATGCCACCGGAAAGGGTCCGTTCCCCACCCCAGGGAGCGTTCCTCCACCACCTACCTATGACATGCCACCGGAAGGGTCTGTCCTCCACCCCAAGGAGAGCTCCTTCTGCACTCTACCTATGAAATGCCACCAGAAGGGTCCAAACTCCACCCCAAGAAGAACTCTTCCCTCATCACACCTTTGAAATGCTACAAGAAGGGGCCATACTCCACCCCAAGGAGGGATCCTCAACCCTCCACCTATGAAATGCCACAAGAAGGGTCCATTCTTCACCCCAAGGAGAGATCCTCCACCCTCCCTCCTATGAAATGCCACAAGAAGGGGCCATTCTCCACCCCAAAGAAGGGATCCTCAACCCTCCACCTATGAAATGCCACCAGAAGGGTCCATTCTCCACCCCAAGGAGGCATCCTCCATCCTTCACCTATGAAATGCCACCAGAAGGGTCCATTCTCCACCCCAAGGAGGCATCCTCCATCCTTCACCTATGAAATGCCACAAGAAGGGTCCATTCCCCACCCCAAGGAGAGATCCTCCACCCTCCACCTATGAAATGCCACAAGAAGGGGCCATTCTCCACCCCAAGGAGTCATTCTCCACCCTCCACCTATGAAATGCCACAAGAAGGGGCCATTCTCCACCCTCCTGGACATTGGCCTGTTTTTTCTGACCTCAGATCCAGGCCTGGAGAAAAGTAGAGAGAAGCCCGACTGGTACTCAGTGGTAAATGCCCTCTGGGGAAATGTCGTGGGTTCTGCGCCCCACCATGTACAGACCTTTGTCATTCTGGGTACCCCGATGTGATCCTACTTTAGGGACTGGACTGGCTTGCAGGAATTATGGAGGAACTCTTCTCTCATATGTGTTGGTGATTGGTGGTGTGGCTGGATGAGAAGATATCAGGAGATGTTGTCTCACGTGGTCTCTGGGAATGTCGGCGCTCCTCTTCAGTCAATGACGTTTCATGAGAAGAACCCATATAAATGTATCCATCTCCTATCTTTTCAGTTATTGCTAATTTGGGGTGTATGAGCTGTGGAAGGAGCACTACGGGGCAGCAAAACAGGGATAGGAAGGTGGTGGGGGTTGGGGGAGCCCCGGGCAGCAGGACAGGAATAGGGAGGTGGTGGGGGTTGGGGGGGGCCCGGGGCAGCAGGACAGGGATAGGGAGGTGGTGGGGGTTGGGGGGTCGGGGCAACAAGACAGGGATAGGGAGGTGGTGGGGGTTGGGGGGGCCGGGGCAGCAGGACAGGGATAGGGAGGTGGTGAGGGTTGAGGGGGGGGCCCGGGGCAGCAGGACAGGGATAGGGAGGTGGTGGGGGTTGGGGTTGGGGGGCCCGGGGCAGCAGGACAGGGATAGGGAGGTGGTGGGGGTTGGGGGGGGCCGGGGCAGCAGGACATGGATAGGGAGGTGGTGGGGGTTGGGGGGGGGGCCGGGGCAGCAGGACAGGGAATGGGAGGTGGTGCGGGATGGGGGGGCCCGGGGCAGCAGGACAGGGATAGGGAGGTAGTGGGGGTTGGGGGGCCCGGGGCAGCAGGACAGGGATAGGGAGGTGGTGCGGGTTGGGGGGCCCGGGGCAGTAGGACAGGGATAGGGAGGTGGTGCGGGTTGGAGGGGCCCGGGGCAGCAGGACAGGGATAGGGAGGTGGTGAGGGTTGGGGGGCCCAGGGCAGCAGAACAGGGATAGGGAGGTGGTGGGGGTTGGGGGGCCCGGTGCAGCAGGACAGGGATAGGGAGGTGGTGGAGGTTGGGGGGGCCCGGGGCAGCAGGACAGGGATAGGGAGGTGGTGAGGGTTGGGGGGGCAGCAGGACAGGGATAGGGAGGTGGTGGGGTTGGGGGGCCCGGGGCAGCAGGACAGGGATAGGGAGGTGGTGGGGGTTGGGGGGGGCCCAGGGCAGCAGGACAGGGATAGGGAGGTGGTGGGGGTTGGGGGGGGCCCGGGGCAGCAGGACAGGGATAGGGAGGTGGTGGGGGTTGGGGGGGCCCGGGGCAGCAGGACAGGGATAGGGAGGTGGTGAGGGTTGGGGGGGCAGCAGGACAGGGATAGGGAGGTGGTGGGGTTGGGGGGCCCGGGGCAGCAGGACAGGGATAGGGAGGTGGTGGGGGTTGGGGGGGGGCCGGGGCAGCAGGACAGGGATAGGGAGGTGGTGGGAGTTGGGGGGCCCGGGGCAGCAGGACAGGGATAGGGAGGTGGTGGGGGTTGGGTGGCCCGGGGCAGCAAGACAGGGATAGGGAGGTGGTGAGGGTTGGGGGGCCCGGGGCAGCAGGACAGGGATAGGGAGGTGGTGAGGGTTGGGGGGGCCCGGGGCAGCAGGACAGGGATAGGGAGGTGGTGAGGGTTGGGGGGGCCCGGGGCAGCAGGACAGGGATAGGGAGGTGGTGGGGGTTGGGGGGCCCGGTGCAGCAGGACAGGGATAGGGAGGTGGTGGAGGTTGGGGGGGCCCGGGGCAGCAGGACAGGGATAGGGAGGTGGTGAGGGTTGGGGGGGCAGCAGGACAGGGATAGGGAGGTGGTGGGGTTGGGGGGCCCGGGGCAGCAGGACAGGGATAGGGAGGTGGTGGGGGTTGGGGGGGGCCCAGGGCAGCAGGACAGGGATAGGGAGGTGGTGGGGGTTGGGGGGGCCCGGGGCAGCAGGACAGGGATAGGGAGGTGGTGGGGGTTGGGGGGGGCCCGGGGCAGCAGGACAGGGATAGGGAGGTGGTGGGGGTTGGGGGGGGGGGCAGCAGGACAGGGATAGGGAGGTGGTGAGGGTTGGGGGGGCAGCAGGACAGGGATAGGGAGGTGGTGGGGTTGGGGGGCCCGGGGCAGCAGGACAGGGATAGGGAGGTGGTGGGGTTGGGGGGGGGCCGGGGCAGCAGGACAGGGATAGGGAGGTGGTGGGAGTTGGGGGGCCCGGGGCAGCAGGACAGGGATAGGGAGGTGGTGGGGGTTGGGGGGCCCGGGGCAGCAAGACAGGGATAGGGAGGTGGTGAGGGTTGGGGGGCCCGGGGCAGCAGGACAGGGATAGGGAGGTGGTGAGGGTTGGGGGGGCCCGGGGCAGCAGGACAGGGATAGGGAGGTGGTGGGGGTTGGGGGGGCCCGGGGCAGCAGGACAGGGATAATCTGTGCGGTCAGGATTGCGGTCCCCTGTGAAGGTGATATTCTGTGCGGTCAGGTCTGCGGTCCCCTGTGAAGGTGATATTCTGTGCGGTCAGGTCTGCGGTCCCTTGTGAAGGTCATATTCTGTGCGGTCAGGTCTGCGGTCCCCTGTGAAGGTCATATTCTGTGTGGTCAGGTCTGCGGTCCCTTGTGAAGGTGATATTCTGTGCGGTCAGGTCTGCGGTCCCCTGTGAAGGTGATATTCTGTGCGGTCAGGTCTGCGGTCCCTTGTGAAGGTCATATTCTGTGCGGTCAGGTCTGCGGTCCCCTGTGAAGGTCATATTCTGTGTGGTCAGGTCTGCGGTCCCTTGTGAAGGTGATATTCTGTGCGGTCAGGTCTGCGGTCCCTTGTGAAGGTCATATTCTGTGCGGTCAGGTCTGCGGTCCCCTGTGAAGGTCATATTCTGTGCGGTCAGGTCTGCGGTCCCTTGTGAAGGTCATATTCTGTGCGGTCAGGTCTGCGGTCCCTTGTGAAGGTCATATTCTGTGCGGTCAGGTCTGCGGTCCCTTGTGAAGGTGATATTCTGTGCGGTCAGATCTGCGGTCCCCTGTGAAGAACTAAGACAGAGATTTATGAAATGAAACTGAGATTTATTTCTTTCAGATAAAATTCTGATTACAGAAAGCAGCCAGGCGGAGGGGAGGCCGGATGGAGCTGATTGGACAATAATCACAGAGCTCCGCCCAGGAGGATCACAGCGCCGATTCTTCTAGTGATTATTTCATACAAAATTGGAGCAAGAAATCAGAGGGGCGACAGATCCCCTTGTGGGCGGAGCAGCCAATCGCATTCATGCAGCAGGGGGAGGTGTTCAGTGGGCGGAGCTCAGTCTATGCGGGGGAAGAGCAGGAATCCGCTGAAGACGCTGCTGCTGGCGTCTTTGCTGGCGATTCTGCGGCTCTTGGCGTCGGTCTCGATCCAGACCTGGTCATTGCGGTTGAGGTTGAGGACGGCTCCTCCGGAGTTGACCTGGTTGCGGTTGTTGATGTTTCGGTCACAGAAGCTGAGTAGTTTCTTGCCGTTGGCCGCGCCGATTTTGGCCCAGATGTGGAGGCAGAGATCTCCGGCAGAGACGGCCTGGAAGGTGAAATAATAGTAGCCGGGCTCGGCACAGAGGAAGCGCCCCGAGGAGCCGTCATACACCCCCTCCTGGTTGGTGAGGATATCCCCGAACAGCAGCGTGTTCTCCTTCATGCCGGTGTAGACCGCCGAGAATGCCGGCCGCCGCTGGTTCTTGCCATCCGCCATCGCTCCTTTGGATCCAGCTAGGCCGGGCTCTCCTGGAGGCCCTGGGGGCCCCTCTGGACCCTTGTATCCTACAGAGCCAGGCTCGCCTGGGGCCCCGGGGTCTCCGGCATCACCTTTCCTCGTTGTTAGTCCAGAAAGTCGTCCGCCGTCCCCTGAAAGAGGAAGAAGAGGAAATGTTGGGGGTCTGAGGAAGGCGAAGTCCGATCATCAATCGACTCCACCTTTCTGTACGACCAACTAAGGACAACCCATGAGGATGTCACCTGACACAGAAGCCAATCCTAAAACAGGGTGCAATTACCTGACAACCCCACCTACTTCTATACCTCCACCTTCTACCCCAACTCCACCTACTTCTATACCTCCACCTGCCATAACTCCACCTACTTCTATACCTCCCCCTGCCATAACTCCACCTACTTCTATACCTCCCCCTTCTACCCCAACTCCACCTACTTCTATAAATCCACCTCCTACCACAACACCACCTACTTCTATACTTTCACCTCTTACCCCAACTCCTCCTACTTCTATGCCGCCACCTCCTACCCCAACTCCTCCTACTTCTATATCGCCACCTCCTACCTCAACTCCTCCTACTTCTATAACTCCACCTTCTACCACAACTCCACCTACTTCTATACCTCCCCCTTCTACCCCAACTCCGCCTACTTCTATAAATCCACCTATTATCCCAACTCCTCCTACTTCTATGCTGCCACCTCCTACCCCAACTCCACCTACTTCTATACTTTCACCTCTTACCCCAACTCCTCCTACTTCTATACTTTCACCTCTTACCCCAACTCCTCCTACTTCTATACCTTCACCTCTTACCCCAATTCCTCCTACTTCTATACCTTCACCTCTTACCCCAACTCCACCTACTTCTATACTTTCACCTCTTACCCCAACTCCTCCTACTTCTATACCTTCACCTCTTACCCCAACTCCTCCTACTTTTATACCTTCACCTCTTACCCCAACTCCACCTACTTCTATACCTTCACCTCTTACCCCAACTCCTCCTACTTTTATACGTTCACCTCTTACCCCAACTCCACCTACTTCTATACTTTCACCTCTTACCACAACTCCACCTACTTCTATACCTTCACCTCTTACCCCAACTCCTCCTACTTCTATACCTTCACCTCCTACCCCAACTCCTCCTACTTCTATACCGCCACCTCCTACCTCAACTCCTCCTACTTCTATAACTCCACCTTCTACCACAACTCCACCTACTTCTATACCTCCCCCTTCTACCCCAACTCCCCCTACTTCTATAAATCCACCTCTTACCCCAACTCCTCCTACTTCTATACCTTCACCTCTTACCCCAACTCCACCTACTTCTATACCTTCACCTCTTACCCCAACTCCTCCTACTTCTATACCTTCACCTCTTACCCCAACTCCTCCTACTTCTATACCTTCACCTCTTACCCCAACTCCACCTACTTCTATACCTTCACCTCCTACCCCAACTCCTCCTACTTCTATGCCGCCACCTCCTACCCCAACTCCTCCTACTTCTATACCGCCACCTTCTACCTCAACTCCTCCTACTTCTATAACTCCACCTTCTACCACAACTCCACCTACTTCTATACCTCCCCCTTCTACCCCAACTCCTCCTACTTCTATACCGCCACCTTCTACCTCAACTCCTCCTACTTCTATAACTCCACCTTCTACCACAACTCCACCTACTTCTATACCTCCCCCTTCTACCCCAACTCGGCCTACTTCTATAAATCCACCTATTACCCCAACTCCTCCTACTTCTATGCTGCCACCTCCTACCCCAACTCCGCCTACTTCTATACCTTCACCTCTTACCCCAACTCCTCCTACTTCTATACCGCCACCTCCGCCTACTTCTATACCTTCACCTCTTACCCCAAATCCTCCTACTTCTATGCCGCCACCTCCTACCCAACTCCTCCTACTTCTATGCCACCACCTCCCACCCAACTTCTCCTACTTCTATAACTCCACCTACTTCAATACCTCCCCCTCCTACCCCAACTTCGCCTACTTCAATACCTCCACCTGCTACAAGAACTCTGCCTATTTCCATACCTCCATCTCCTACACCAACTCCTCCTACTTCTCCTCCTCTATGCTTATTACCCCTGAGTATTATAAAAGTTGGGGTCAGGGTCATACCGGGGTCCCCTCGGTCTCCTTTCTGTCCGTGTCTTCCCTGACGCCCAGGATACCCAGGATGACCTTTCTCTCCATTGGGGGCCTTGCAGACATCTGATTGGTGGGATGGTGGGCACAGGAATCCAAGGAATAGGAGGCTGAGAAGCAGCCAGAGTCTCTCCATGGTATCACTCCCCTGAAGAGAAATATCAGTCAGTTAGTGCAGTAACCCATAGCAACCAGACAGCGCCCATCACTGACAGCGCTCTGCACTGAAAGATAGCCTATTCTTATAGCCTCTGCCATCTTTATGTAGAGCAACAATTCTTTTTATCAGATCCTCAGAGAGTTCTTTGCCATGAGGTGCCATGTTGTACTTCCAGTGACCAGTATGAGAGAGTGAGAGCGATAACACCAAATTTATCACACCTGCTCCCCATTCACACCTGAGACCTTGTAACACTAACGAGTCACATGACACCGGGGGAGGGAAAATGGCTAATTGGGCCAAATTTGGAGATTTTCACTTAGGGGTGTACTGACTTTTGTTGCCAGCGGTTTAGACATTAATGGCTGTGTGTTGAGTTATTTTGAGGGGACGGCAAATTTACACTGTTATACAAGCTGTACACTCACTACTTTACATTGTAGACAAGTGTCATTTCTTCAGTGTTGTCACATGAAAAGAGAGGAGAAACGATTTACACAAATGTCACTGAGGGGTGTACTTACTTTTGTCAGATACTGTGTGGGCTCTATGGGGTACATATAGCCTTTAGAGACTCACCTGTACTGGGATCAGTCTCTCTGTACTGGGATCAGCCTCTATACTGGGTTCAGCCTCTGCACTGGGATCAGTCTCTCTGTACTGGGATCAGTCTCTCTGTACTGGGATCAGCCTCCGTACTGGGATCAGTCTCTCTGTACTGGGATTCTGCGGAGTTCTGTGAGCACACTTCTCCTTTTCAGGGACTGTTCACCAGAAGAAGAGGAAGAGCCCCTCCGACTCATGGGAGTGCCCTGAGCAGAAGAGCTAACACTCTGTTGTATGATAGGGGGGGGGGGTGTTTCCTTTCTCAGACCCCCAGCAGTGGAGGTGGTGGGGGTTGGGATATGATAATTGTTTAATACACTACTACTAAAGGCTTGCTCCCTAAAAATTGTGTTCTGTGTCTAGGGATGGGCTGTCTGTTTGGGTCAAACATCGGGTGTTCGCCGAATAGGGAACAATTTGGGGTGTTTGCGGCAAATTCAAAAGCCGTGGAACACCCTTTAAAAGTCTATGTGAGAAATCAAAAGTGCTAATTTTAAAGGCTTATATGCAAGTTATTGTCATAAAAAGTGTTTTAGGACCGGGTCCTGCCCCCGGGGAGTGTTTGGGGACCCGGGTCCTGCCCCCGGGGAGTGTTTGGGGACCCGGGTCCTGCCCCAGGGGAGTGTTTGGGACCCGGGTCCTGCCCCAGGGGAGTGTTTGGGGACCCGGGTCCTGCCCCAGGGGAATGTTTGGGGACCCGGGTGCTGCCCCAGGGGAGTGTTTGGGGACCCGGGTCCTGCCCCAGGGGAGTGTTTGGGGACCCGGGTCCTGCCCCAGGGGAATGTTTGGGGACCCGGGTCCTGCCCCAGGGGAGTGTTTTGGGACCCGGGTCCTGCCCCAGGGGAGTGTTTGGGGACACGGGTCCTGCCCCAGGGGAGTGTTTTGGGACCCGGGTCCTGCCCCAGGGGAGTGTTTGGGGACCCGGGTCCTGCCCCAGGGGAGTGTATGGGGACCCGGATCCTGCCCCAGGGGACATGTATCAATGCAAAAAAAGTTTTAAAAACCTCAGTTTTTTTGGGAGCACTGATTTTAATAATGCTTAAAGTGAAACTATAAAAGTGAAATATTCCTTTAAATTTCGTACCTGGGGGTGTGTATAGTACGTCTGTAAAGGGGCGCATGTTTCCCGTGTTTAGAACAGTCCGAGAGCAAAATGACATTTCTAAAGGAAAAAAAGTCATTTAAAACTACTTCTACTGCTATAATAAATTGTCGGTCTGGCAATACACATAAAAGTCATTGAAAAAAATGGCCTGGGATTCCCCCACAGTCCATTACCAGGCCCTTCAGGTCTGGTATGGATTTTAAGGGGACAATAGAGTGCCCCCCCTCCTGAACCGTATCCAGCCACATGCCCTCAACATGGGGAGGATGACCCCATGTTCTTGCAGGGTGGTTGTGGAGGTGGTTGTGGGGGTCTGCGGGTGGGGGGCTTATTGGAATCTGGAAGCCCCCGTTTAACAAAGGGGCCCCCAGATCCCGCCCCCACTGTGTGAAATGGTAATTTGGTACCATTTCACAAAAAAGTGTCAAAAATTTAAAAAAGACAATAGCCGGTTTTTGACAATTCCTTTATTAATGTCTTCTTCTTTCCCCGCTTCTTCTTCCATCCTCTGGTTTTCATTTCGGTTTTCTTCCTCCATCTTGTTCTTCCCCCGCTTCTTCCTCTGCTTCTTCCTCTGATCCGTTTACGTAAACGGGTGACCCCACCCCCTCTGACACCAGGGGGAAAGCCATAGGGAATTCTCAGTGCGTCAGAGGGGGGAGGGATCACCGTCAGAAGAACAGAAGCGTCACACAACGGGAACCTCCCATGGATGCGGATCGTCCGGAGATCGAAGCGGGGGAAGAAGAAGCCGCGGGGGAAGATGCGGACGAGAAGGCTGAAGGAAGAAGCAGAGGATCGGAGGAAGAAGAGGAAGAAGCCGGGGGGGGGGGGAACGAGATGGAGGAAGAAAACCGAATAAAGACCAGAAGAAGATGGAAGAAGAAGCAGGGAAAGAAGAAGACATTAATAAAGTAATTGTCAAAAACCGGCTATTGTCTTTTTTAACATTTTTGATACTTTTTTTGTGAAATGGTAGGGTGCCCAATTACCATTTCACACAGGGGGGGGCCTGGGATCTGGGAGCCCCCTTGTTAAAGGGGGTTTCCAGATTCCAATAAGCCTCCTGCCCGCAGACCCCCACAACCACTGGCCAAGGGTTGTGGGGATGAGGCCCTTGTCCCCATCAACATGGGGACAAGGTGCTTTGGGGAAGCCGCTACCCCAAAGCACCCTCCCAATGTTGAGGGCATGTGACTTGATACGGTTCAGAAGGTTCAGGCGGGGGGGGCGCTCTCTCATCCCCCCTCTTTTCCTGCGGCCTGCCAGGTTGTGTGCTCGGATAAGAGTCTGGTATGGATTTTGAGGGGGACCCCCACGCCATTTTTTTTTCAATTTTGGTTCGGCTTTCCCCTTAATATTCATACCAGACCCAAAGGCCCTGGTAATGGACTGTAGGGGACTCCCATGCTGTTTTTATCAATGAACTTTTATGTGTATTGCCAGACAATTCATTACAGCCGTGAGTAGTTTTAAATGACTTTTTTTCCTTTAGAAATGTCATTTTGCTCTCGGACTGTTCTAAACACGGGAAATATGCGCCCCTTTACAGGCATATTATAGACACCCCCAGGTACGAAATTTAAAGGAATATATTACACTTTTTTGTTTCACTTTAAGCATTATTAAAGTCACTCAACTTGTTTTTGCATTGATACATGTCCCCTGGGGCAGGACCCGGGTCCCCAAACACTCCCCTGGGGCAGGACCCGGGTCCCCAAACACTCCCCTGGGGCAGGAACTGGGTCCCCAAACACTCCCTAGGGCAGGACCCGGGTCCCCAAACACTCCCCTGGGGCAGAACCCGGTTTCCCAAACACGCCCCTGGGGCAGGACCCGGGACCCCAAACACTCCCCTGGGGCAGGACCCGGTTCCCCAAACACTCCCCCGGGGCAGGACCCGGGTCCCCAAACACTCCCCCAGGGCAGGACCCGGGTCCCCAAACACTCCCCCAGGGCAGGACCCCCACAACCACTGGCCAAGGGTTGTGGGGATGAGGCCCTTGTCCCCATCAACATGGGGACAAGGTGCTTTGGGGAAGCCGCTACCCCAAAGCACCCTTCCAATGTTGAGGGCATGTGACTTGATACGGTTCAGAAGGTTCAGGCGGGGGGGGGGCGCTCTCTCATCCCCCCTCTTTTCCTGCAGCCTGCCAGGTTGTGTGCTCGGATAAGAGTCTGGTATGGATTTTGAGGGGACCCCCACGCCATTTTTTTTTTCAATTTTGGTTCGGCTTTCCCCTTAATATTCATACCAGACCCAAAGGGCCTGGTAATGGACTGTAGGGGACTCCCATGCTGTTTTTATCAATGAACTTTTATGTGTATTGCCGGACAGACAATTCATTACAGCCGTGAGTAGTTTTAAATGACTTTTTATGACAATAACTTGCATATAAGCCTTTAAAATTAGCACTTTTGTTTATTCATGTTTGTGTCCCATAGACTTTAACGGTGTTCAAACTAATTTTTTGCATGTTCTGCTGTGAACCGAACCGGGGAGGGGGGGGGGGGGTGTTTGGCCCATCCCTATCTGTGACAAAATAGCAAGAAAGGTGCTCTGTGCTGCGCTACTCATCATGTCAGTGCTATAAAATATTGGAATAAACAAGCAGAAGCAGATAAGAGGTCAGTGGTGTTGGGGGGGGGGGGCGGTGTCGGGTCACATCTGCATGGAGTTTGCATGCTCTCCCCTTGTCTGTGTGAATTTCCTCGGAGTGCTTCCCTTTCCTTCTACAAGTAGAAACATCACTACCCCAATTATCCTCCTCCACCCAAAACTCGCCCAGGCCGGGGAATGTGACTGCGCTACGTGATATGGAGGCGCTATATATAATTACAGGCAATCTACACACACATATATATATATAGTATACAGTAGTGTATATACATTGTATTTGTGTGGGCTCTGCTGGAAGATTGGTCATAGAGTGCCCTCTGCTGGAGGGAAAGCAGAATGATCAGAGACAATTCCTGGCCGCTGGTAGAGATAAACTCTTCTCACATTATTAAAGGAAGAGAAGTTTTATTGATCGTTCTGTGTGGAAATATCTGCCGCACACTGAGACAGCCATGATGACCAGAGATAGGGATGTGAGAATTATGTAACCAGAGCGAGGGATGCGCCAATACCCTTTTATTACCATGAGTACTGATCCTTTTTCTTAGTACTCGCCGATACCAATTACCGATATCTATTACCGATACCAATTTCCGATACCAATTACCGATACCAATTACCGATACCAATTTCCGATACCAATTACCGATACCAATTACCGATACCAATTACCGATATCTATTACCGATACCAATTTCCGATACCAATTACCGATACCAATTTCCGATACCAATTACCGATACCAATTTCCGATACCAATTTCCGATACCAATTACCGATACCAATTACCGATACCAATTACCGATACCAATTACCGATACCAATTTCCGATACCAATTACCGATACCAATTACCGATACCAATTTCCGATACCAATTACCGATACCAATTTCCGATACCAATTACCGATACCAATTTCCGATACCAATTACCGATACCAATTACCGATACCAATTTCCGATACCAATTACCGATACCAATTACCGATACCAATTACCGATACCAATTACCGATACCAATTTCCGATACCAATTTCCGATACCAATTTCCGATACCAATTACCGATACCAATTACCGATACCAATTTCCGATACCAATTACCGATACCAATTACCGATACCAATTTCCGATACCAATTACCGATACCAATTACCGATACCAATTTCCGATACCAATTACCGATACCAATTTCCGATACCAATTTCCGATACCAATTTCCGATACCAATTTCCGATACCAATTACCGATACCAATTACCGATACCAATTTCCGATACCAATTACCGATACCAATTTCCGATACCAATTACCGATACCAATTACCGATACCAATTTCCGATACCAATTACCGATACCAATTACCGATACCAATTTCCGATACCAATTACCGATACCAATTTCCGATACCAATTTCCGATACCAATTACCGATACCAATTTCCGATACCAATTACCGATACCAATTTCCGATACCAATTACCGATACCAATTTCCGATACCAATTACCGATACCAATTACCGATACCAATTTCCGATACCAATTTCCGATACCTGCCGGCGTCTGTCCTGTTTACACTTTAGCTGTCAGCAATGATACAAATCACTGAAAAGTTATTTACAAATAAAAGAAAAAATATTTTAAATGTTGCACTTTTTTCAATATAAAATGTGTAAATTCATGTTAAAGATGTAAACAAATTAATGAACAAAACAAAAAAAACGTTTTTATTATTAATAGTTTATAAAATAGAAGTGAACAAAAAGAAATCATCAGGAGAATAATAAATAAATGGAGAAGGAGAATAAGGAGTTAGGCTGCATTCACACCTGAGCGTTTTGTCGCCCTAATCCGCCGTAAGCCTGAAGCTACAAAGCGCTCGAGGGGAAAAAATACATTATTCTCTATGGAGATGGTTCACATCTCCACTCCAAAACACCTGAAGCCGAACGCCTGAAGCTCAAACAAGTTCCGGACCCTTTTTTGTCGCGCGAATCGGGCGTTTTTATTCACTTTACATTAGTGACCTTTTGCTCTGCAAAAAATTCGCGGCAAAACGCGGTAAAAAACGCCGCGAAAATCGCGGTAAAAAACGCCGCAAAAAACGCCGCAAAAACGCGCGATTTTGCTACGCTCAGGTGTGAATGCAGCCTTAAGGCTGATTAGAGTAAACTAAGGGTTAATAAGGGGTTCAAACGAGGAACATTTAATAAAAAACAAACAAAAAAAAATTTTTTTTTACTTGACAGATTGCTTCATCTGCAGGTGGAAGTTCTTCCCTTTGATCTGTAGATGAACAGAAAGATACAAAATGGAACAATGTTTCTTTTTGTCTTTCTGTGAGTGATGTTGTTGATAAACATTCCCCGCCTTTTTTTTACATCTTCAATTGCTGGGACTTCGTTTACACTCCAGCTGGAACCCCGCTGACAGCTGAATGATCATCGGTTGTAGGAAGTAAACTCTGGTATATATATATATATTTTTTCCTTCCTTGCAAAGTAAAGGCATAATGTGCTAGTATACATCACATACCAGCACATTATGTGACACATGGAAACAAAGCCCGTGTCCTCCCCGCTGGAGGCCGAATCCATCTTCTTCCGGTCTTCCATCCGGGGCCGTGGAGTCCGGCTGTGTGACTGTCCGGAGGCGCCTGACGTCACTCCCGCGCATGCGCACAGGAGCAGCCGGTCACGGCACTGACAGCCGATCCTTCAGAGAGCGATTGATGACATCATAGGCGCAGTATACAGTAAATATCTCCTAAATGGCGCACGGTTAGGAGATATTTAGAGAACCTATAGGAACAAGAAGGTTTACAATCTTTAACCACTTCAGCCCCGGAAGGATTTACCCCCTTAATGACTAGGCCATTTTTGCGATACGGCACTGCGTCGATTTTACTGACAATTACGCGGTCAAGCGACTCTTTTTTTTCCCACAAATAGAACTTTCTTTTGGTATTTTATCACCTCTGCGGTTTTTATTTTTTTTCTATAAACAAAAGAAGACAATTTTGAAAAAAATAACTATTTTTTACTTTCTGTTATAATAAATATCCCCAAAAAATAAAAAATGTATTTTCTTCCCCAGTTTTAGATCATTATCTTTTCTTCTACATATTTTTGGTAAAAAAATCCCAATAATCGTATATTGATTGGTTTGTACAAAAGTTATCACATCTACAAACTATGCGATCGATTCAGGGACTTTACATTTTTTACAAGTAATGGCGGCGATCTGCGATTTGTAGCGGAAAAATCTGACCCCAAATGACACTTTTTGGGGACCAGTGACATCATGACAATGATCAGTGCTATGAAATGCCGTTATCAATGGATAAATAACCCTGGCAGGGAAGGGGTTAACACTAGGGGGCGATCGAGGGGTTAACTGTTCTAACTGTGTGGGGGATGGGCTGCCAGGGACATGACGGAGATCGCTGTTCCCGATCACTGGGACATGACTGAGATCGCTGTTCCCGATCGCTGGGACATGACAGAGATCGCTGTTCCCGATCACTGGGACATGACAGAGATCACTGTTCCCGATCGCTGGGACATGACAGAGATCGCTGTTCCCGATCACTGGGACATGACAGAGATCGCTGTTCCCGATCACTGGGACATGACAGAGATCGCTGTTCCCGATCACTGGGACATGACAGAGATCACTGTTCCCGATCACTGGGACATGATAGAGATCGCTGTTCCCGATCACTGGGACATGACAGAGATCACTGTTCCCGATCACTGGGACATGACAGAGATCGCTGTTCCCGATCACTGGGACATGACAGAGATCTCTGTTCTCCGATCACTGGGACATGACAGAGATCACTGTTCTCCGATCACTGGGACATGACAGAGATCGCTGTTCCCAATCACTGGGACATGACAGAGATCGCTGTTCTCCGATCACTGGGACATGACAGAGATCACTGTTCCCGATCACTGGTACTTGACAGAGATCGCTGTTCCCGATCACTGGGACATGACAGAGATCACTGTTCTCCGATCACTGGGACATGACAGAGATCGCTGTTCCCGATCACTGGTACTTGACAGAGATCGCTGTTCCCGATCACTGGGACATGACAGAGATCGCTGTTCCCGATCACTGGGACATGACTGAGATCACTGTTCCCGATCACTGGGACATGACAGAGATCGCTGTTCCCGATCACTGGTACATGACAGAGATCGCTGTTCCCGATCACTGGGACATGACAGAGATCGCTGTTCCCGATCACTGGGACATGACTGAGATCACTGTTCCCGATCACTGGGACATGACAGAGATCGCTGTTCCCGATCACTGGGACATGACAGAGATCGCTGTTCCCGATCACTGGGACATCGTTAAGTGGTAAAGTGTGGCGGCTCCTTAACAACCAATGATTGCCGGACACATTTCACCTCTCGGGGGCGATACTCATGTAAATTCTTAGTATTGGCTCCGGTTCCGGTATCTGTGGAACCCAAACCAGAACTATTACTGGACCACGCAGAGCCTGAAATGACTTGAGGACATTCCTGAGTGCAGATCTTCTTTTCTACCACAAGATGGCAGTGGTGGGTATGTTCTATTATTGAAGTCAAAGTAAGGACTCGGAGACTTCTACAGGTAGACCGCCATGCAGGGAAAGACACCACATGTGTCGTATCGCCGTCTCCTATGGCAACAGTCTTAGAACAAGTTGTAACAAACTCCTTTACTTTCTTGTAGGTTCTCAACCCACTGAGCTCCCGGTCTCTCTCACTAGACCCACTGAGGTCCCGGTCTCTCTCACTAGACCCACTGAGGTCCCGGTCTCTCTCACTAGACCCACTGAGCTCCCGGTCTCTCTCACTAAACCCACTGAGCTCCCGGTCTCTCTCACTAGACCCACTGAGCTCCCGGTCTCTCTCACTAGACCCACTGAGGTCCCGGTCTCTCTCACTAGACCCACTGAGCTCCCGGTCTCTCTCACTAAACCCACTGAGCTCCCGGTCTCTCTCACTAGACCCACTGAGCTCCCGGTCTCTCTCACTGGACCCACTGAGCTCCCGGTCTCTCTCACTAGACCCACTGAGCTCCCGGTCTCGCTCACTGGACCCACTGAGCTCCCGGTCTCTCTCACTGGACCCACTGAGGTCCCGGTCTCTCTCACTAGACCCACTGAGGTCCCGGTCTCTCTCACTAGACCCACTGAGCTCCCGGTCTCTCTCACTACACCCACTGAGCTCCCGGTCTCTCTCACTCGACCCACTGAGCTCCCGGTCTCTCTCACTGGACCCACTGAGCTCCCGGTCTCTCTCACTAGACCCACTGAGCTCCCGGTCTCGCTCACTGGACCCACTGAGCTCCCGGTCTCTCTCACTGGACCCTCTGAGCTCCCGGTCTCTCTCACTAGACCCACTGAGCTCCCGGTCTCTCTCACTGGACCCTCTGAGCTCCCGGTCTCTCTCACTAGACCCACTGAGCTCCCGGTCTCTCTCACTGGACCCTCTGAGCTCCCGGTCTCTCTCACTAGACCCACTGAGCTCCCGGTCTCTCTCACTAGACCCACTGAGCTCCCGGTCTCTCTCACTAGACCCACTGAGGTCCCGGTCTCTCTCACTAGACCCACTGAGGTCCCGGTCTCTCTCACTAGACCCACTGAGCTCCCGGTCTCTCTCACTAAACCCACTGAGCTCCCGGTCTCTCTCACTAGACCCACTGAGCTCCCGGTCTCTCTCACTAGACCCACTGAGGTCCCGGTCTCTCTCACTAGACCCACTGAGCTCCCGGTCTCTCTCACTAAACCCACTGAGCTCCCGGTCTCTCTCACTAGACCCACTGAGCTCCCGGTCTCTCTCACTGGACCCACTGAGCTCCCGGTCTCTCTCACTAGACCCACTGAGCTCCCGGTCTCGCTCACTGGACCCACTGAGCTCCCGGTCTCTCTCACTTGACCCACTGAGGTCCCGGTCTCTCTCACTAGACCCACTGAGGTCCCGGTCTCTCTCACTAGACCCACTGAGCTCCCGGTCTCTCTCACTAAACCCACTGAGCTCCCGGTCTCTCTCACTGGACCCACTGAGCTCCCGGTCTCTCTCACTGGACCCACTGAGCTCCCGGTCTCTCTCACTAGACCCACTGAGCTCCCGGTCTCGCTCACTGGACCCACTGAGCTCCCGGTCTCTCTCACTGGACCCTCTGAGCTCCCGGTCTCTCTCACTAGACCCACTGAGCTCCCGGTCTCTCTCACTGGACCCTCTGAGCTCCCGGTCTCTCTCACTAGACCCACTGAGCTCCCGGTCTCTCTCACTGGACCCTCTGAGCTCCCGGTCTCTCTCACTAGACCCACTGAGCTCCCGGTCTCTCTCACTAGACCCACTGAGCTCCCGGTCTCTCTCACTGGACCCTCTGAGCTCCCGGTCTCTCTCACTAGACCCACTGAGCTCCCGGTCTCTCTCACTAGACCATCTGAGCTCCCGGTCTCTCTCACTGGACCCACTGAGCTCCCGGTCTCTCTCACTAAACCCACTGAGGTCCCGGTCTCTCTCACTAGACCCACTGAGCTCCCGGTCTCTCTCACTAGACCCTCTGAGCTCCCGGTCTCTCTCACTAGACCCACTGAGCTCCCGGTCTCTCTCACTAGACCCACTGAGCCCCCGGTCTCTCTCACTAGACCCACTGAGCTCCCGGTCTCTCTCACTGGACCCACTGAGCTCCCGGTCTCTCTCACTGGACCCACTGAGCTCCCGGTCTCTCTCACTAGACCCACTGAGCTCCCGGTCTCTCTCACTAGACCCACTGAGCTCCCGGTCTCTCTCACTGGACCCACTGAGCTCCCGGTCTCTCTCACTAGACCCTCTGAGCTCCCGGTCTCTCTCACTAAACCCACTGAGGTCCCGGTCTCTCTCACTAGACCCACTGAGCTCCCGGTCTCTCTCACTGGACCCACTGAGCTCCCGGTCTCTATCACTAAACCCACTGAGGTCCCGGTCTCTCACACTAGACCCACTGAGCTCCCGGTCTCTCTCACTAGACCCTCTGAGCTCCCGGTCTCTCTCACTAGACCCACTGAGCTCCCGGTCTCTCTCACTAGACCCACTGAGCTCCCGGTCTCTCTCACTAGACCCACTGAGCTCCCGGTCTCTCTCACTGGACCCACTGAGCTCCCGGTCTCTCTCACTAGACCCACTGAGCTCCCGGTCTCTCTCACTGGACCCTCTGAGCTCCCGGTCTCTCTCACTAGACCCACTGAGCTCCCGGTCTCTCTCACTAAACCCACTGAGCTCCCCGGTCTCTCTCACTGGACCCACTGAGCTCCCGGTCTCTCTCACTAGACCCACTGAGCTCCCGGTCTCGCTCACTGGACCCACTGAGCTCCCGGTCTCTCTCACTGGACCCTCTGAGCTCCCGGTCTCTCTCACTAGACCCACTGAGCTCCCGGTCTCTCTCACTAGACCCACTGAGCCCCCGGTCTCTCTCACTAGACCCACTGAGCTCCCGGTCTCTCTCACTGGACCCACTGAGCTCCCGGTCTCTCTCACTGGACCCACTGAGCTCCCGGTCTCTCTCACTAGACCCACTGAGCTCCCGGTCTCTCTCACTAGACCCACTGAGCTCCCGGTCTCTCTCACTGGACCCACTGAGCTCCCGGTCTCTCTCACTAGACCCTCTGAGCTCCCGGTCTCTCTCACTAAACCCACTGAGGTCCCGGTCTCTCTCACTAGACCCACTGAGCTCCCGGTCTCTCTCACTGGACCCACTGAGCTCCCGGTCTCTATCACTATACCCACTGAGGTCCCGGTCTCTCTCACTAGACCCACTGAGCTCCCGGTCTCTCTCACTAGACCCTCTGAGCTCCCGGTCTCTCTCACTAGACCCACTGAGCTCCCGGTCTCTCTCACTAGACCCACTGAGCTCCCGGTCTCTCTCACTAGACCCACTGAGCTCCCGGTCTCTCTCACTGGACCCACTGAGCTCCCGGTCTCTCTCACTAGACCCACTGAGCTCCCGGTCTCTCTCACTGGACCCTCTGAGCTCCCGGTCTCTCTCACTAGACCCACTGAGCTCCCGGTCTCTCTCACTAAACCCACTGAGCTCCCCGGTCTCTCTCACTGGACCCACTGAGCTCCCGGTCTCTCTCACTAGACCCACTGAGCTCCCGGTCTCGCTCACTGGACCCACTGAGCTCCCGGTCTCTCTCACTGGACCCTCTGAGCTCCCGGTCTCTCTCACTAGACCCACTGAGCTCCCGGTCTCTCTCACTGGACCCTCTGAGCTCCCGGTCTCTCTCACTAGACCCACTGAGCTCCCGGTCTCTCTCACTGGACCCTCTGAGCTCCCGGTCTCTCTCACTAGACCCACTGAGCTCCCGGTCTCTCTCACTAGACCCACTGAGCTCCCGGTCTCTCTCACTGGACCCTCTGAGCTCCCGGTCTCTCTCACTAGACCCACTGAGCTCCCGGTCTCTCTCACTAGACCATCTGAGCTCCCGGTCTCTCTCACTGGACCCACTGAGCTCCCGGTCTCTCTCACTAAACCCACTGAGGTCCCGGTCTCTCTCACTAGACCCACTGAGCTCCCGGTCTCTCTCACTAGACCCTCTGAGCTCCCGGTCTCTCTCACTAGACCCACTGAGCTCCCGGTCTCTCTCACTAGACCCACTGAGCCCCCGGTCTCTCTCACTAGACCCACTGAGCTCCCGGTCTCTCTCACTGGACCCACTGAGCTCCCGGTCTCTCTCACTGGACCCACTGAGCTCCCGGTCTCTCTCACTAGACCCACTGAGCTCCCGGTCTCTCTCACTAGACCCACTGAGCTCCCGGTCTCTCTCACTGGACCCACTGAGCTCCCGGTCTCTCTCACTAGACCCTCTGAGCTCCCGGTCTCTCTCACTATACCCACTGAGGTCCCGGTCTCTCTCACTAGACCCACTGAGCTCCCGGTCTCTCTCACTGGACCCACTGAGCTCCCGGTCTCTATCACTAAACCCACTGAGGTCCCGGTCTCTCTCACTAGACCCACTGAGCTCCCGGTCTCTCTCACTAGACCCTCTGAGCTCCCGGTCTCTCTCACTAGACCCACTGAGCTCCCGGTCTCTCTCACTAGACCCACTGAGCTCCCGGTCTCTCTCACTAGACCCACTGAGCTCCCGGTCTCTCTCACTGGACCCACTGAGCTCCCGGTCTCTCTCACTAGACCCACTGAGCTCCCGGTCTCTCTCACTGGACGCTCTCAGCTCCCGGTCTCTCTCACTAGACCCACTGAGCTCCCGGTCTCTCTCACTGGACCCTCTAAGCTCCCGGTCTCTCTCACTAGACCCACTGAGCTCCCGGTCTCTCTCACTAGATCCACTGAGCTCCCGGTCTCTCTCACTAGACCCACTGAGATCCCGGTCTCTCTCACTGGGCTCTCTTGTCAGGGCTGGGCTCTATTGTCAGGGCTGGGCTCTATTGTCAGGGCTGGGCTCTCTTGTCAGGGCTGGGCTCTCTTGTCAGGGCTGGGCTCTATTGTCAGGGCTGGGCTCTATTGTCAGGGCTGGGCTCTATTGTCAGGGCTGGGCTCTCTTGTCAGGGCTGGGCTCTATTGTCAGGGCTGGGCTCTATTGTCAGGGCTGGGCTCTCTTGTCAGGGCTGGGCTCTCTTGTCAGGGCTGGGCTCTATTGTCAGGGCTGGGCGCTCTTGTCAGGGCTGGGCTCTCTTGTCAGGGCTGGGCTCTATTGTCAGGGCTGGGCTCTCTTGTCAGGGCTGGGCTCTCTTGTCAGGGATGGGCTCTCTTGTCAGGGCTGGGCTCTATTGTCAGGGCTGGGCTCTCTTGTCAGGGCTGGGCTCTCTTGTCAGGGCTGGGCTCTATTGTCAGGGCTGGGCTCTCTTGTCAGGGATGGGCTCTCTTGTCAGGGCTGGGCTCTATTGTCAGGGCTGGGCTCTCTTGTCAGGGCTGGGCTCTATTGTCAGGGCTGGGCTCTCTTGTCAGGGCTGGGCTCTCTTGTCAGGGCTGGGCTCTCTTGTCAGGGCTGGGCTCTATTGTCAGGGCTGGGCTCTCTTGTCAGGGCTGGGCTCTATTGTCAGGGCTGGGCTCTCTTGTCAGGGCTGGGCTCTATTGTCAGGGCTGGGCTCTATTGTCAGGGCTGGGCTCTCTTGTCAGGGCTGGGCTCTATTGTCAGGGCTGGGCTCTCTTGTCAGGGCTGGGCTCTATTGTCAGGGCTGGGCTCTATTGTCAGGGCTGGGCTCTCTTGTCAGGGCTGGGCTCTATTGTCAGGGCTGGGCTCTATTGTCAGGGCTGGGCTCTATTGTCAGGGCTGGGCTCTCTTGTCAGGGCTGGGCTCTATTGTCAGGGCTGGGCTCTATTGTCAGGGCTGGGCTCTATTGTCAGGGCTGGGCTCTCTTGTCAGGGCTGGGCTCTATTGTCAGGGCTGGGCTCTCTTGTCAGGGCTGGGCCCTGACAATAGAGCCCAGCCCTGACAATAGAGCCCAACCCTGTGCCGTTTGTGTGGACCAGCTTCCTGGGTGGTTTGACTGCTTTGTGACTCTGAATACTGTATTTGAACTTCTGCCTGACTACTCTCTAGCCTGCTCGTGTATGACCTTTGCCTGCCTGACCAATCTATGAATTTCCATCGTGTACCGCTTTACCTGATCTGACTTCTATTATACCCCAATCCCCCCCTCTGTCCTTCTATTATACCCCAATCCCCCCTCTGTCCCTCTATTATACCCCAATCCTCCCTCTGTCCCTCTATTATACCCCAATCCCCCCTCTGTCCTTCTATTATACCCCAATCCCCCCTCTGTCCTTCTATTATACCCCAATCCCCCCTCTGTCCTTCTATTATACCCCAATCCCCCCTCTGTCCTTCTATTATACCCCAATCCTCCCTCTATTATACCCCAATCCTCCCTCTGTCCTTCTATTATACCCCAATCCCCCCTCTGTCCTTCTATTATACCCCAATCCTCCCTCTATTATACCCCAATCCTCCCTCTGTCCTTCTATTATACCCCAATCCCCCCTCTGTCCTTCTATTATACCCCAATCCTCCCTCTGTCCTTCTATTATACCCCAATCCCCCCTCTGTCCTTCTATTATACCCCAATCTTCCCTCTGTCCTTCTATTATACCCCAATCCTCCCCTCTGTCCTTCTATTATACCCCAATCCCCCCTCTGTCCCCCTATTATACCCCAATCCCCCCCTCTGTCCCTCTATTATACCCCAATCCTCCCCTCTGTCCTTCTATTATACCCCAACCCTCCCTCTGTCCTTCTATTATACCCCAATCCCCCCCTCTGTCCCCCTATTATACCCCAATCCCCCTCTGTCCCTCTATTATACCCAATCCCCCCTCTGTCCCTCTATTATACCCCAATCCTCCCTCTGTCCTTATATTATACCCCAATCCTCCCCTCTGTCCTTCTATTATACCCCAATCCCCCCTCTGTCCTTCTATTACACCCCAATCCCCCCTCTGTCCCTCTATTATACCCCAATCCCCCCTCTGTCCCTCTATTACACCCCAATCCCCCCTCTGTCCCTCTATTATACCCCAATCCTCCCTCTGTCCTTCTATTATACCCCAATCCTCCCCTCTGTCCTTCTATTATACCCCAATCCCCCCTCTGTCCTTCTATTATACCCCAATCCCCCCTCTGTCCTTCTATTACACCCCAATCCTCCCTCTGTCCCTCTATTATACCCCAATCCTCCCTCTGTCCTTCTATTATACCCCAATCCCCCGTCTGTCCCTCTATTATACCCCAATCCCCCCTCTGTCCCTCTATTATACCCCAATCCCCCCTCTGTCCTTCTATTATACCCCAATCCCTCCTCTGTCCTTCTATTATACCCCAATCCTCCCCTCTGTCCTTCTATTATACCCCAATCCTCCCTCTGTCCCTCTATTATACCCCAATCCTCCCCTCTGTCCTTCTATTATACCCCAATCCTCCCTCTGTCCTTTTATTATACCCCAATCCCCCCTCTGCCCTTCTATTATACCCCAATCCCCCCTCTGTCCCTCTATTATACCCCAATCCTCCCTCTGTCCTTCTATTATACCCCAATCCCCCCTCTGTCCTTCTATTATACCCCAATCCTCCCTCTGTCCCTCTGTTATACCCCAATCCCCCCTCTGTCCTTCTATTATACCCCAATCCCCCCTCTGTCCCCCTATTATACCCCAATCCTCCCTCTGTCCCCCTATTATACCCCAATCCCCTCTCTGTCCTTCTATTATACCCCAACCCTCCCCTGTCCTTCTATTATACCCCAATCCCCCTCTGTCCTTCTATTATACCCCAATCCTCCCTCTGTCCTTCTATTATACCCCAATCCCCCCTCTGTCCTTCTATTATACCCCAATCCCCCCTCTGTCCTTCTATTATACCCCAATCCCCCCTCTGTCCTTCTATTATACCCCAATCCCCCCTCTGTCCTTCTATTATACCCCAATCCCCCCTCTGTCCTTCTATTATACCCCAATCCCCCCTCTGTCCTTCTATTATACCCCAATCCCCCCTCTGTCCTTCTATTATACCCCAATCCCCCCTCCCTCTGTCCTTCTATTATACCCCAACCCTCCCCTGTCCTTCTATTATACCCCAATACCCCCCCTCTGTCCTTCTATTATACCCCAATCCCCCCTCTGTCCTTCTATTATACCCCAATCCTCCCTCTGTCCTTCTATTATACCCCAACCCTCCCCTGTCCTTCTATTATACCCCAATCCTCCCTCTGTCCTTCTATTATACCCCAATCCTCCCTCTGTCCCCCTATTATACCCCAATCCTCCCTCTGTCCTTCTATTATACCCCAATCCCCCCTCTGTCCTTCTATTATACCCCAATCCTCCCTCTGTCCCTCTATTATACCCAAATCCTCCCTCTGTCCTTCTATTATACCCCAATCCCCCCTCTGTCCTTCTATTATACCCCAATCCTCCCTCTGTCCCCCTATTATACCCCAATCCTCCCTCTGTCCTTCTATTATACCCCAATCCTCCCTCTGTCCCTCTATTATACCCCAATCCCCCCTCTGTCCTTCTATTATACCCCAATCCTCCCTCTGTCCTTTTATTATACCCCAATCCCCCCTCTGTCCTTCTATTATACCCCAATCCCCCCTCTGTCCCTCTATTATACCCCAATCCTCCCTCTGTCCTTCTATTATACCCAAATCCCCCCTCTGTCCTTCTATTATACCCCAATCCCCCCTCTGTCCCTCTATTATACCCCAATCCTCCCTCTGTCCTTCTATTATACCCAAATCCCCCCTCTGTCCTTCTATTATACCCAAATCCCCCTCTGTCCTTCTATTATACCCCAATCCCCCTCTGTCCCTCTATTATACCCCAATCCTCCCTCTGTCCTTCTATTATACCCCAATCCTCCCTCTGTCCCTCTGTTATACCCCAATCCCCCCTCTGTCCTTCTATTATACCCCAATCCCCCCTCTGTCCCCCTATTATACCCCAATCCCCCCTCTGTCCCCCTATTATACCCCAATCCCCCCTCTGTCCTTCTATTATACCCCAATCCCCCCTCTGTCCTTCTATTATACCCCAATCCCCCCTCTGTCCCCCTATTATACCCCAATCCCCCCTCTGTCCCTCTATTATACCCCAATCCTCCCTCTGTCCCCCTATTATACCCCAATCCTCCCTCTGTCCCTCTATTATACCCCAATCCTCCCTCTGTCCTTCTATTATACCCCAATCCTCCCTCTGTCCATCTATTATACCCCAATCCCCCCTCTGTCCTTCTATTATACCCCAATCCTCCCTCTGTCCTTCTATTATACCCCAATCCCCCCTCTGTCCTTCTATTATACCCCAATCCCCCCTCTGTCCTTCTATTATACACCAATCCCCCCTCTGTCCTTCTATTATACCCCAATCATCCCTCTGTCCTTCTATTATACCCCAACCCCCCCCCCCCCCCCCTCTGTCCTTCTATTATACCCCAATCCCCCCTCTGTCCTTCTATTATACCCCATTCCCCCCTCTGTCCTTCTATTATACCCCAATCCTCCCTCTGTCCTTCTATTATACCCCAATCCCCCCTCTGTCCTTCTATTATACCCCAATCCTCCCTCTGTCCTTCTATTATACCCCAATCCCCCCTCTGTCCTTCTATTATACCCCAATCCCCCCTCTGTCCTTCTATTATACCCCAATCCCCCCTCTGTCCTTCTATTATACCCCAATCCTCCCTCTGTCCTTCTATTATACCCCAATCCCCCCTCTGTCCTTCTATTATACCCCAATCCCCCCTCTGTCCTTCTATTATACCCCCATCCCCCCTCTGTCCTTCTATTATACCCCAATCCCCCCTCTGTCCTTCTATTATACCCCAATCCTCCCTCTGTCCCCCTATTATACCCCAATCCCCGCTCTGTCCTTCTATTATACCCCAACCCTCCCCTGTCCTTCTATTATACCCCAATCCCCCCTCTGTCCTTCTATTATACCCCAATCCTCCCTCTGTCCTTCTATTATACCCCAATCCCCCCTCTGTCCTTCTATTATACCCCAATCCCCCCTCTGTCCTTCTATTATACCCCAATCCCCCCTCTGTCCTTCTATTATACCCCAATCCCCCCTCTGTCCTTCTATTATACCCCAATCCCCCCTCTGTCCTTCTATTATACCCCAATCCCCCCTCTGTCCTTCTATTATACCCCAATCCCCCCCTCTGTCCTTCTATTATACCCCAATCCTCCCTCTGTCCTTCTATTATACCCCAATCCCCCCCTATGTCCTTCTATTATCCCCCAACCCCCCCCTGTCCTTCTATTATACCCCAATCCCCCCTCTGTCCTTCTATTATACCCCAATCCTCCCTCTGTCCTTCTATTATACCCCAACCCTCCCCTGTCCTTCTATTATACCCCAATCCCCCCTCTGTCCTTCTATTATACCCCAATCCCCCCTCTGTCCCCCTCTGTCCTTCTATTATACCCCAATCCCCCCTCTGTCCTTCTATTATACCCCAATCCCCCCTCTGTCCTTCTATTATACCCCAATCCCCCCTCTGTCCTTCTATTATACCCCATTCCCCCCTCTGTCCTTCTATTATACCCCAATCCTCCCTCTGTCCATCTATTATACCCCAATCCCCCCTCTGTCCTTCTATTATACCCCAATCCTCCCTCTGTCCTTCTATTATACCCCAATCCCCCCTCTGTCCTTCTATTATACCCCAATCCCCCCTCTGTCCTTCTATTATACCCCAATCCCCCCTCTGTCCTTCTATTATACCCCAATCATCCCTCTGTCCTTCTATTATACCCCAACCCCCCCTCTGTCCTTCTATTATACCCCAATCCCCCCTCTGTCCTTCTATTATACCCCAATCCCCCCTCTGTCCTTCTATTATACCCCAATCCTCCCTCTGTCCTTCTATTATACCCCAATCCCCCCCTCTGTCCTTCTATTATACCCCAATCCTCCCTCTGTCCTTCTATTATACCCCAATCCCCCCTCTGTCCTTCTATTATACCCCAATCCCCCCTCTGTCCTTCTATTATACCCCAATCCCCCCTCTGTCCTTCTATTATACCCCAACCCTCCCCTGTCCTTCTATTATACCCCAATCCTCCCTCTGTCCTTCTATTATACCCCAATCCTCCCTCTGTCCTTCTATTATACCCCAACCCTCCCCTGTCCTTCTATTATACCCCAATCCTCCCTCTGTCCCTCTATTATACCCCAATCCCTCCCTCTGTCCTTCTATTATACCCCAATCCCCCGTCTGTCCCTCTATTATACCCCAATACCCCCCCCTCTGTCCCTCTATTATACCCCAATCCCCCCTCTGTCCTTCTATTATACCCCAATCCTCCCCTCTGTCCTTCTATTATACCCCAATCCTCCCTCTGTCCCTCTATTATACCCCAATCCTCCCCTCTGTCCTTCTATTATACCCCAATCCTCCCTCTGTCCCTCTATTATACCCCAATCCTCCCCTCTGTCCTTCTATTATACCCCAATCCTCCCTCTGTCCCTCTATTATACCCCAATCCTCCCCTCTGTCCTTCTATTATACCCCAATCCTCCCTCTGTCCCTCTATTATACCCCAATCCCCCCTCTGTCCTTCTATTATACCCCAATCCTCCCTCTGTCCTTCTATTATACCCCAATCCCCCCTCTGTCCTTCTATTATACCCCAATCCCCCCTCTGTCCTTCTATTATACCCCAATCCCCCCTCTGTCCCCCTATTATACCCCAATCCCCCCTCTGTCCTTCTATTATACCCCAATCCCCCCTCTGTCCTTCTATTATACCCCAATCCCCCCTCTGTCCTTCTATTATACCCCAATCCCCCCTCTGTCCTTCTATTATACCCCAATCCCCCCTCTGTCCCCCTATTATACCCCAATCCCCCCTCTGTCCCTCTATTATACCCCAATCCTCCCTCTGTCCCCCTATTATACCCCAATCCTCCCTCTGTCCCTCTATTATACCCCAATCCTCCCTCTGTCCTTCTATTATACCCCAATCCTCCCTCTGTCCATCTATTATACCCCAATCCCCCCTCTGTCCTTCTATTATACCCCAATCCCCCCTCTGTCCTTCTATTATACCCCAATCCCCCCTCTGTCCTTCTATTATACCCCAATCATCCCTCTGTCCTTCTATTATACCCCCCCCCCCCCCTCTGTCCTTCTATTATACCCCAATCCCCCCTCTGTCCTTCTATTATACCCCAATCCCCCCTCTGTCCTTCTATTATACCCCAATCCTCCCTCTGTCCTTCTATTATACCCCAACCCTCCCCTGTCCTTCTATTATACCCCAATCCCCCCTCTGTCCTTCTATTATACCCCAATCCTCCCTCTGTCCTTCTATTATACCCCAACCCTCCCCTGTCCTTCTATTATACCCCAATCCCCCCTCTGTCCTTCTATTATACCCCAATCCCCCCTCTGTCCCCCTATTATACCCCAATCCCCCCTCTGTCCTTCTATTATACCCCAATCCCCCCTCTGTCCTTCTATTATACCCCAATCATCCCTCTGTCCTTCTATTATACCCCAACCCCCCCTCTGTCCTTCTATTATACCCCAATCCCCCCTCTGTCCTTCTATTATACCCCAATCCCCCTCTGTCCTTCTATTATACCCCAATCCTCCCTCTGTCCTTCTATTATACCCCAATCCCCCCTCTGTCCTTCTATTATACCCCAATCCCCCCTCTGTCCTTCTATTATACCCCAATCCCCCCTCTGTCCTTCTATTATACCCCAATCCCCCCTCTGTCCTTCTATTATACCCCAATCCTCCCTCTGTCCTTCTATTATACCCAATCCCCCCTCTGTCCTTCTATTTATACCCCAATCCCCCCTCTGCCCTTCTATTATACCCCAATCCCCCCTCTGTCCTTCTATTATACCCCAATCCCCCCTCTGTCCTTCTATTATACCCCAATCCCCCCTCTGTCCTTCTATTATACCCCAATCCTCCCCCCTCTGTCCTTCTATTATACCCCAACCCTCCCCTGTCCTTCTATTATACCCCAATCCCCCCTCTGTCCTTCTATTATACCCCAATCCCCCCTCTGTCCTTCTATTATACCCCAATCCCCCCTCTGTCCTTCTATTATACCCCAATCCCCCCTCTGTCCTTCTATTATACCCCAATCCCCCCTCTGTCCTTCTATTATACCCCAATCCCCCCCTCTGTCCTTCTATTATACCCCAATCCCCCCTCTGTCCTTCTATTATACCCAATCCCCCCTCTGTCCTTCTATTATACCCCAATCCTCCCTCTGTCCTTCTATTATACCCCAACCCCCCCTGTCCTTCTATTATACCCCAATCCCCCCTCTGTCCTTCTATTATACCCCAATCCCCCCTCTGTCCCCCTATTATACCCCAATCCCCCCTTTGTCCTTCTATTATACCCCAATCCCCCCTCTGTCCTTCTATTATACCCCAATCATCCCTCTGTCCTTCTATTATACCCCAACCCCCCCTCTGTCCTTCTATTATACCCCAATCCCCCCTCTGTCCTTCTATTATACCCCAATCCCCCCTCTGTCCCTCTATTATACCCCAATCCCCCCTCTGTCCCCCTATTATACCCCAATCCCCCCTCTGTCCTTCTATTATACCCCAATCCCCCCTCTGTCCCTCTATTATACCCCAATCCCCCCTCTGTCCCCCTATTATACCCCAACCCCCCCTCTGTCCTTCTATTATACCCAATCCCCCCTCTGTCCTTCTATTATACCCCAATCCTCCCTCTATTATACCCCAATCCCCCCTCTGTCCTTCTATTATACCCCAATCCCCCCTCTGTCCTTCTATTATACCCCAACCCCCCCTCTGTCCTTCTATTATACCCCAATCCCCCCTCTGTCCTTCTATTATACCCCAATCCTCCCTCTGTCCTTCTATTATACCCCAATCCCCCCTCTGTCCTTCTATTATACCCCAATCCCCCCTCTGTCCCTCTATTATACCCCAATCCCCCCTCTGTCCCCCTATTATACCCCAATCCCCCCTCTGTCCTTCTATTATACCCCAATCCCCCCTCTGTCCCTCTATTATACCCCAATCCCCCCTCTGTCCCCCTATTATACCCCAACCCCCCCTCTGTCCTTCTATTATACCCCAATCCCCCCCTCTGTCCTTCTATTATACCCCAATCCTCCCTCTATTATACCCCAATCCCCCTCTGTCCTTCTATTATACCCCAATCCCCCCTCTGTCCCTTCTATTATACCCCAATCCTCCCTCTATTATACCCCAATCCCCCCTCTGTCCTTCTATTATACCCCAATCCCCCCTCTGTCCTTCTATTATACCCCAATCCCCCCTCTGTCCTTCTATTATACCCCAATCCTCCCTCTGTCCTTCTATTATACCCCAATCCCCCCTCTGTCCTTCTATTATACCCCAATCCCCCCTCTGTCCCTCTATTATACCCCAATCCCCCCTCTGTCCCCCTATTATACCCCAATCCCCCTCTGTCCTTCTATTATACCCCAATCCCCCCTCTGTCCCTCTATTATACCCCAATCCCCCCTCTGTCCCCCTATTATACCCCAACCCCCCCTCTGTCCTTCTATTATACCCCAATCCCCCCTCTGTCCTTCTATTATACCCCAATCCTCCCTCTATTATACCCCAATCCCCCCTCTGTCCTTCTATTATACCCCAATCCCCCCTCTGTCCCTTCTATTATACCCCAATCCTCCCTCTATTATACCCCAATCCCCCCTCTGTCCTTCTATTATACCCCAATCCCCCCTCTGTCCTTCTATTATACCCCAATCCCCCCTCTGTCCTTCTATTATACCCCAATCCCCCCTCTGTCCTTCTATTATACCCCAATCCTCCCTCTGTCCTTCTATTATACCCCAATCCCCCCTCTGTCCTTCTATTATACCCCAATCCCCCCTCTGTCCCTCTATTATACCCCAATCCCCCTCTGTCCCCCTATTATACCCCAATCCCCCCTCTGTCCTTCTATTATACCCCAATCCCCCCTCTGTCCCTCTATTATACCCCAATCCCCCCTCTGTCCCCCTATTATACCCCAACCCCCCTCTGTCCTTCTATTATACCCCAATCCCCCCTCTGTCCTTCTATTATACCCCAATCCTCCCTCTATTATACCCCAATCCCCCCTCTGTCCTTCTATTATACCCCAATCCCCCCTCGCCCCTTTCCCCCTTTTATTTTCTATCATTCACTCCCAATTTTCTTGGAGTGGAAGTAGAAGCCTCCTATCCTGGAACTGTAATGCAGTGCAAATATTAAACACCAGGTGGTAGCAGAGTCACATGTTCAGATCTGCCCCAGGTGGATTGTGTCCAGAAGCACTCGGCTGCAGATTTAACCCTTAGTGAGCTAAATATGAGTGTCAGTAAGTTAACCCCTTCCCTGCCAAGGTAATGGAAGAGCCCAGGTGCCCTGAGAGGCTTCTAAGTGAACCTGTGAGGACAGAAATATGGAAGCTGCCACCCCCATACTGGTGTTACTGACTCAGAACAAGCATGCAGCCAGTGTTACTATGTTCCAATAGCCGAGGTGTAATATGTGACTCCGAAGGGATTTCCGTATCTGAGGACTCCGGAGGTTTTTCCGTGTAGCACCCTGGGGGTTAGTCAGGGAGATCCTCACCAAATTCCTTGTCAGGGGTAGTTACATAGTATTATATAGTTACATAGTAGGTGAGGTTGAAAAAAGACACAAGTCCCTCCTCTGTGTGATTATATGTCAGTATTACATTGTATATCCCTGTATGTTGCAGTCATTCAGGTGATTATCTAATAGTTTCTTGAAACGATCGATGCCCCCCGCTGAGACCACCGCCTGTGGAAGGGAATTCCACATCCTTGCCGCTCTTACAGTAAAGAACCCTCTACATAGTTTAAGGTTAAACCTCTTCTCTTATAATATTAATGAGTGGCCACGTGTCTTGTTAAACTCCCTTCTGTGGAAAAGTTTCCTCCCTATTGTGGGGTCACCAGTCTGGTATTTATATATTGTGGGGTCACAAGTCCGGTATTTATATATTGTGGGGTCACCAGTCCGGTATTTATATATTGTGGAGGTCACCAGTCCGGTATTTATATATTGTGGGGTCACCAGTCCGGTATTTATATATTGTGGGGTCACCAGTCTGGTATTTATATATTGTGGGGTCACCAGTCCGGTATTTATATATTGGTGGGTCACCAGTCCGGTATTTATATATTGTGGGGTCACCAGTCCGGTATTTATATATTGTGGAGGTCACCAGTCTGGTATTTATATATTGTGGGGTCACCAGTCCGGTATTTATATATTGTGGGGTCACCAGTCCGGTATTTATATATTGTGGGGTCACCAGTCCGGTATTTATATATTGTGGTGTCACCAGTCCGGTATTTATATATTGTGGGGTCACCAGTCTGGTATTTATATATTGTGAGGTCACCAGTCCAGTATTTATATATTGTGAGGTCACCAGTCCAGTATTTATATATTGTGGGGTCACCAGTCCGGTATTTATATATTGTGGGGTCACCAGTCCCCTTTTTAATGCCAATATTCTGTTTGCTTTGTTAGCAGCAGCTTGGCATTGCTGAGCCCATCATCTACTAGGACCCCCAGGTCCTTCTCCATCCTAGATCCCCCCCAGAGGTTCTCCCCCCAGTCTATAGATTGCATTCAGATTTTTGCCACCCAAATGCATTATTTTACATTTTTCTACATTGAACCTCATTTGCCATGTAGTTGCCCCTCCCCCCCCCCATTCATTTGTTCAGATCTTCTTGCAAGGTTTCCACATCCTGCGGAGAAGTTATTGCCCTGCTTAGCTTAGTATCGTCCGCAAATACAGAGATTGTTTCCCCCACCCCCATCCTCCAGGTCGTCCTCCGGGTCAGGTTATGGGTATATGGGGTATCTCAGCCAAAGGCACAGCTCCTAACTGTCCCTGATTTGTTCCTCTGTCCCTCATTCCTCCTCGTTTGTCCCTCATGTTGCTCTGATCTATATTGTTGTATATAAAATGCACTTTTTATCTTTCAAAAAGTGTTTTCCAGCACTAAACGTTTCATCTGATTTCTTAATTGCTGCATTTGTAAATTCCAAAACCCAATATAAAGGAATAGGAGTGGTAAAAAAGCACTTGTGGGTTTAACCAATTTTCTTTTTCTTTTTTGGACAATTCTCCTTTAAGGGGGCGTGGTAAGGGGTGTGTCCTATGCCTGCATACTTTTGCTGGTAGGTGTCCCTCATTCCCATCTCAAAAATTTGGGAGGTATGCAATGGGCAGGGGTTTTCTTGAATTCCTTGGCTTGCTGGGAGAACCTATATATTCGGGTGGAGTCAGGTGATCGATGTTCTGTGCCACTCGGACTGGCGTCTGGGTGGATGTGTGTCGTACACCCCGGGCTGCTAGGCCGGAGATTGGGCCTATCCCGGGGGCATCAGGCTGCCAGGCTGTGTGAGGGCCTATCCAGAAGTAAGAGGGCAGCGTAGGGTTGGGAGGTCCAACCAAAAGTGACGGCTCTGCTGCTGGAGAACGCGCCGTGGTCGGAGGTAGAGGGAAAGCTGTCGCCACGAAGGGGCCAACCACCTTCACCAGGGACCACAGTGAGTAGCTGAAGAAAGTACCAGAGTAACATTCTCACCAACCGGGGACGGTGGAGAATCGGGAAACTTCAGATGGTGATCGAGCCGGTCAGTGGGGTGAAGCTTGAAGGTATCTGAAGTGCCAATCCATGGACCCAGCAGGGAAGCGGGGGTGACGCTTGAGGGAGATACCACCACAAAGGCCTTGAGGAGCTCACGGGATTCGGAGTCAGTGAATCAGAGGGTCCAGTGAGAGACCAGGAGCTCAAGGGGCTGAAGAACTACAAGGAGAAGTTGTAGTATAGCAGAGAGAACTGTTGCTTTGAGTTAGGAACTGTTAAGTACTGTTGCCATAGGAGACAACAATCCTGCACATACAGAGGTGGCACCTTGCTGGGGGCTTTCCGTGTACAGCTGTCCTCCTGTTGAAGTCTCGGCGTCTGACTATTAGCATTTCAACTACCTAAGGGTGTCCTGGCCCTAACCCTCTTTCCCTTGAAAAAATATAAAAGGACTGTTTAAAAGAAATAAACCTCTTTTGCATCCAAGAAGTGTCTGGCGCCCAATGACTTTTGCCACCTTTGCACCCACTATGCCTCACAACCCACCACATATTGAAGGATGTCATTGATTCATGACCTCAAAGGTTCTCATTAGACTGGAAGAGGTCAGAGATTCTGCTACATCTGTGTCTGAGGACTCCGGAGGGATTTTCATGCTGAAGACAAGCAGACTAAGGACATGGATTACTGGAACCACGTCCTGTGGTCTGATGAGACCAAGATAAAGGTATTTGGTGTCAGATGGTGACAGGCGTGTGTGGGGGCAACCAGGTGAGGAGGACAAAGACAAGTGTGTCTTGTCTACAGTCAGGCATGGTGGGGGGAGTGTCATGGTGGTGGGGAGTGTCATGGTGGTGGGAGGGTCATGGTGGGGGGAGTGTCATGGTGGTGGGGGTGTCATGGTGGGGGGAGTGTCATGGTGTGGGGGAGTGTCATGGTGGGGGGGAGTGTCATGGTGGTGGGAGTGTCATGGTGGTGGGGGTGTCATGGTGGGGGGAGTGTCATGGTGGGGGGAGTGTCATGGTGGTGGGAGTGTCATGGTGGTGGGAGTGTCATGGTGGGGGGAGTGTCATGGTGGTGGGAGTGTCATGGTGGTGGGGGAGTGTCATGGTGGTGGGAGTGTCATGGTGGTGGGAGTGTCATGGTGGTGGGGGTGTCATGGTGGGGGGGAGTGTCATGGTGGGGGGAGTGTCATGGTGGTGGGAGTGTCATGGTGGTGGGAGGAGTGTCATGGTGGTGGGAGTGTCATGGTGGGGGGAGTGTCATGGTGGTGGGAGTGTCATGGTCTGGGGGTGCATGAGTGCTGCCGGCACTGGGGGGCTACAGATCATTGAGGGAACCATGAATGCCAACATGTACTGTGACATACTGAAGCAGAGCATGTTGGGGATAAGAAGAGATAAGGGGAGTAGAGAAGAGAAGACGAAGAAGAAGCAGAGAGAGAAGGTGAAGCGTAGAGGAGGGGGTGGAGCAGAAGATGAGAGGGTGTCTAGAGGAAAGAAGAGTAGTGTGAAGAAGAAGAGAGAGGAGGAAAAGGGGGTGGCATGGATGAAAGCGAGGGGGGGCAGAGTATAAAGAGAGAGAGAAGTAAAAGAAGGAAGAGAGTGTTAGAAGAGAGAGAGAGAGTAGAAGAGAGAGAGAAAGAGTGAGAGAGAGTAGAAAGAATGAGAGTAGAGAGAGAAGAAAGAGAGAGAGTAGAAGAAGAGTAGTGAGAGAGAAGAGAGAGAGAAGAGACTAGGAGAGATTGAGAGAGAGATGGAGATAGAAGGAGAGAGAGAAGAGATAAGGTCAGGGGGGGGGGGGGTGAGAGAGAGAAGTGAAAAGAGTGAGGAGAGGGGGGGGGGGGTAATGAGAGTAGTAGAAGAGAAGAGCGTAGGAGTGAGAGTGAGGAGTGTCATAGAAGGAGAGAGTAGTAGAGAAGTAGTGCAAGAGAGAAAGAGAGAGAGAAGATAAGAGTAGAGCAGAGGAGGAGTGAGAGAGAGGAGAGAGAAGAAGAGAGCAGAGAGAGAGAGAGAGCTAGAGGAGCAAGGAGAGGAGAAGAGAGAAGAGAAAGAGAGATAGAGAGTGTAAGATAAGATGAGAGAAGAGTAGAAGAAGATGAGGAGAAGAAGTGAAAGAGGAGAAGAGTAGAAAAGAGAGAGAGTGTAAAAAGTAAGTAGAGTAGAGTATGGAGAGAGAGAGAAGAGAGAGTAGAGTGAGGTGTCGAGAGAAGAGAAGGTCTGTAGTTGTGAAACTACAAAAAAGAGAGTGGTCAGAGTAGGATGGTATTGATGTAGAAGAGAGTTGATGAAGAGAGAGAAGAGGAGGGAGAGTAGAGAGAGAGAAGAGTGTCAGAGGAAAGAGAGAGTAGAAAGAGTGTAAGAAGGTTTTTTTTTAGATAGAGGAGTTAGAGAGAGAAGAAGAGAGAGAGAGAGAGAGAGAGTGAGAGAGAAAATAGAAGTGTAAATGAGAGAAGTAGAGAGAATGAGGAGAGAGAGAGAAGAGTGAAGTAGAGAGTAGAGAGAGTTGAGAAGAGAGTGGAGAGGGGCAGAGATCAGATGATAGCAGAGAGTAGAGAAGTGAAGAAGAAGTGATAAGAGTAAAAGTAGTAGATGCGGTAGAGAGAGAAGGAGAGAGTAAGAGAGAAGATGAAGAGAGAGATGGTATGAATAAGGAGTAGTGAGAGAGAAAGCTGTGTATGAGAAGTAGAGAGTGAAGAGAGAGAGAGAGTAGTAAAGTAAAAGAAAGAGAGAGATGGAGTATCAGTAAGGAAGAGTGTGAGATATTGAGAGAGAGGGCAGAGAGATGTAGAAGTGTAGAGTGGAAGAAGAGTAGAGATAGTTAGTAGTTAGAGAGGAAGAGTAGGTTAGAAGAGAGAGTAAGAGTAGAAAGAGAAGAAGGGAGAGAGATGTAAGAGCAAGGATGAGTAAGGAGAGAAGATAGAGATAACGAGAGAGAGAGGTATGAGTGAGAGAAGTGAGAAGAGATATAAAAGAGAGAGAGAGAAGAGTGTCAGAGAAAGTGTAGAGAGAGAGATGAGTAGAAGAGTTAAATAAAGAGAGAGTGTCCAAGTAAGTGATTGGAGAGTCGAGGGTAGCAAGGAGTGAGTAGAGGACTAGAGAGTGAAAGTGAGTGAGTAGTGAGAAGAGAGATGTAAGAGAGGTAGAAGTGTAGAGATGAGTAGAGAGAGAGATAGAGAAGAGAGAGGTGAGTGTGAGAGAGGAGTGAGAGGTGTAAGGTGAGAGTGTAGAGATAGAAGTGCAAAAGAATAGAGGAGAGTGTCATAGATGTGAATGAGTTGTTGTAGTGAGAGAGTGAGAGAGAGTGAGCAAAGAAGCGAGTAGGAGAGAGAGAGTAAGTAATAGTGTCAGTGAGAGAGAGAGTGTCAAAGAGAGGTTAAAGAAGGGAGTGTCATGGTGGGGGGAGTGTCGTGTAAATGGTGGTGGGGGAGGGTCTTGGAGAGTGGGGGAGGGTGAGATGGTGGGGGGTAGAGAAGAGGAGAAGAGAGGGGGTGTAAGAGAAAGATGGTGGTGAGAAGAGAGAGAAAGGGAGTGTCATGGATGGGGGGAGTGTAATGGATAGGGTGTTAGAGGATAGTTGAGAATGAAGAGTGGTGATGAGAGTAGAGAGGGGGAGTGTCTAGAGAGACAGGAGGTGGTGGGAGTGTCATGTGTGGTGTGGGAAAACGTGTCATGAAGGAGAGTGAGGGGGAGTGGTATTTTGTTCTTTGGTGTTAAAGAGAAGTAGAGCAAGAAAAGAGTAGAGAAGTAGAGAAGTGAAGTGTTGTGAGAGGAAGGCATGGGGTAGTGTCATGGTGGTGGGAGTGTCATGGTGGTGAGGAGTGTCATAGGTGGGGGGAGAGAGCAGAGTGTCATGGTGGTGGGAGTGTCATGGTGGTAGAAAGGAGCGAGTGTCATGGTGGTGGAGTGAGTGTCATGGTGAAGAATAGAGGAAGAGTAGAGTGGGAGTGGGACGTGTCATGGTGGTGGTGGGGGGGGAGGAGTGTCATGGTGGTGGTGGAGGGTCATGGTGGTGGGAGTGTCATGGTGGTGGGGAGTGTCATGGGGGGCGGAGTAGTGAGTTAGTTCATGGTGGGGGGAGTGTCATGGTGGTGGGGGGAGTGTCATGGTGGTGGGAGGGAGTGTCATGGTGGTGGGAGGAGTGTCATGGTGGGGGGGAGTGTCTGAAGCAGAGCATGACCCCCTCCCCTCAGAGACTGGGCCGCAGGGCAGTATTCCAACATGATAACCACCCCAAACACACCTCCGAGACCACCACTGCCTTGCTAAAGAAGCTGAGGGTAAAGGTGATGGACTGCCCAAGCATGTCTCCAGACCTAAACCCTATTGATCATCTGTGGGGGATCCTCAAACGGAAGGTGGAGGAGAGCAAGGTCTCCAACATCCACCAGCTCCATGATGTCATCATGGAGGAGGGGAAGAGGACTCCAGTGACAACCTGTGAAGCTCTGGTGAACTCCATGCCCAAGAGGGTTAAGGCAGTGCTGGAAAAAAAAGGTGGCCACACATAAAAAAAGGACACTTAATGGTGGCCACACAAAATATTGACACTTTGGGCCCAATTTGGAGATTTTCACTTAGGGGTGTCCTGACTTTTGTTGCCAGCGGTTTAGACATTAATAGCTGTGTGTTGAGTTATTTTGAGGGGACGGCAAATTTACACTGTTATACAAGCTGTACACTCACTACTTTACATTGTAGACAAGACCAGGGCTGGAAGTGCAGAGATTCCTACCCGCCCCTAGACACAATTCCTATCCTCCCCTAGTGTCCCGGTGACTCCCCGGGGTAATCTTGGTGTCGTCCACCTCCGGTGTCCCGGTGACTCCCTGGGGTAATCTCGGTGTCGTCCACCTCCGGTGTCCCGGTGACTCCCCGGGGTAATCTCGGTGTCGTCCACCTCCGGTGTCCCGGTGACTCCCCGGGGTAATCTCGGTGTCGTCCACCTCCGGTGTCCCGGTGACTCCCCAGGGTAATATCGGTGTCGTCCACCTCCGGTGTCCCGGTGACTCCCCGGGGTAATCTCGGTGTCCCGTGACTCCCCGGGGTAATCTCGGTGTCGTCCACCTCCGGTGTCCCGGTGACTCCCCGGGTAATCTCGGTGTCGTCCACCTCCCGTGTCCCGGTGACTCCCGGGGTAATCTCGGTGTCCCGGTGACTCCCCGGGGTAATCTCGGTGTCGTCCACCTCCGGTGTCCCGGTGACTCCCGGGGTAATCTCGGTGTCGTCCACCTCCGGTGTCCCGGTGACTCCCGGGGTAATCTCGGTGTCGTCCACCTCCCGTGTCCCGGTGACTCCCCGGGGTAATCTCGGTGTCCCGGTGACTCCCCGGGGTAATCTCGGTGTCGTCCACCTCCGGTGTCCCGGTGACTCCCCGGGGTAATCTCGGTGTCCCGGTGACTCCCCGGGGTAATCTCGGTGTCGTCCACCTCCGGTGTCCCGGTGACTCCCCAGGGTAATCTCGGTGTCGTCCACCTCCGGTGTCCCGGTGACTCCCCGGGGTAATCTCGGTGTCCTGGTGACTCCCCGGGGTAATCTCGGTGTCCCGGTGACTCCCCGGGGTAATCTCGGTGTCCCGGTGACTCCCCGGGGTAATCTTGGTGTCGTCCACCTCCGGTGACACCTCCTCTTTTCCTGTAGACGGAGCTGGAAACAGGAGAGGAACTCGGGGGAATCTCCGGAATCATTTGTCTCCGGCGGTGTCTTCATTATTGTCTGGATATGAAGCTGTCGGCGTGGATGAGCACACAATACGATCGTCTGTGACTCCATTTGTTTGTCCCTCAAGGACCGTCACAAGTGTAACGAGCTGACACCAGAGCGGATTTCACCCGCCGCAGGCAGCTGATTTGCGCGGCTTCCCTCTGGATTGGCGCCGGCGTCCCGGAGGAATGATTAGGAGGAGAGATGGAGAGTTTGGCCACTAATGAGCGATTTTCAGTGCTCGGGGCGCCGCGCGCTCTGGTCAGGATGGTGGCTGCCGGCACCTCTCATCTTCCAGAATATCGCAGCAAGAGAATGGAGACCGCACAGTATGAGGATGAGACCAATATGGAGCCCGGAGACCGCACAGTATGAGGATGAGACCAATATGGAGCCCGGAGACCGCACAGTATGAGGAGGAGACCAATATGGAGCCCGGAGACCGCACAGTATGAGGAGGAGACCAACATGGAGCCCGGAGACCGCACAGTATGAGGAGGAGACCAATATGGAGCCTGGAGACCGCACAGTATGAGGATGAGACCAACATGGAGCCCGGAGACCGCACAGTATGAGGATGAGACCAACATGGAGCCCGGAGACCGCACAGTATGAGGATGAGACCAACATGGAGCCCGGAGACCGCACAGTATGAGGAGGAGACCAATATGGAGCCTGGAGACCGCACAGTATGAGGATGAGACCAACATGGAGCCCGGAGACCGCACAGTATGAGGAGGAGACCAATATGGAGCCCGGAGACCGCACAGTATGAGGAGGAGACCAATATGGAGCCTGGAGACCGCACAGTATGAGGATGAGACCAATATGGAGCCCGGAGACCGCACAGTATGAGGAGGAGACCAATATGGAGCCTGGAGACCGCACAGTATGAGGAGGAGACCAATATGGAGCCCGGAGACCGCACAGTATGAGGATGAGACCAATATGGAGCCCGGAGACCGCACAGTATGAGGAGGAGACCAATATGGAGCCCGGAGACCGCACAGTATGAGGAGGAGACCAATATGGAGCCCGGAGACCGCACAGTATGAGGAGGAGACCAATATGGAGCCCGGAGACCGCACAGTATGAGGAGGAGACCAATATGGAGCCCGGAGACCGCACAGTATGAGGAGGAGACCAATATGGAGCCCGGAGACCGCACAGTATAAGGATGAGACCAACATGGAGCCCGGAGACCGCACAGTATGAGGATGAGACCAATATGGAGCCCGGAGACCGCACAGTATGAGGATGAGACCAATATGGAGCCCGGAGACCGCACAGTATGAGGAGGAGACCAATATGAAGCCCGGAGACCGCACAGTATGAGGATGAGACCAATATGGAGCCCGGAGACCGCACAGTATGAGGAGGAGACCAATATGGAGCCCGGAGACCGCACAGTATGAGGAGGAGACCAATATGGAGCCCGGAGACCGCACAGTATGAGGATGAGACCAATATGGAGCCCGGAGACCGCACAGTATGAGGATGAGACCAATATGGAGCCCGGAGACCGCACAGTATGAGGATGAGACCAATATGGACCCCGGAGACCGCACAGTATGAGGAGGAGACCAATATGGAGCCCGGAGACCGCACAGTATGAGGAGGAGACCAATATGGAGCCTGGAGACCGCACAGTATGAGGATGAGACCAATATGGAGCCCGGAGACCGCACAGTATGAGGAGGAGACCAATATGGAGCCCGGAGACTGCACAGTATGAGGATGAGACCAATATGGAGCCCAGAGACCGCACAGTATGAGGAGGAGACCAATATGGAGCCCGGAGACTGCACAGTATGAGGATGAGATCAATATGGAGCCCGGAGACCGCACAGTATGAGGAGGAGACCAATATGGAGCCCGGAGACCGCACAGTATGAGGATGAGACCAATTTGGAGCCCGGAGACCGCACAGTATGAGGATGAGACCAATATGGAGACCGGAGACCGCACAGTATGAGGATGAGACCAACATGGAGCCCGGAGACCGCACAGTATGAGGATGAGACCAATATGGAGCCCGGAGACCGCACAGTATGAGGATGAGACCAATATGGAGCCCGGAGACCGCACAGTATGAGGAGGAGACCAATATGGAGCCCGGAGACTGCACAGTATGAGGAGGAGACCAATATGGAGCCCGGAGACCGCACAGTATGAGGAGGAGACCAATTTGGAGCCCGGAGACCGCACAGTATGAGGATGAGACCAATTTGGAGCCCGGAGACCGCACAGTATGAGGATGAGACCAATATGGAGACCGGAGACCGCACAGTATGAGGATGAGACCAACATGGAGCCCGGAGACCGCACAGTATGAGGATGAGACCAATATGGAGACCGGAGACCGCACAGTATGAGGATGAGACCAACATGGAGCCCGGAGACCGCACAGTATGAGGATGAGACCAATATGGAGACCGGAGACCGCACAGTATGAGGATGAGACCAACATGGAGCCCGGAGACCGCACAGTATGAGGATGAGACCAATATGGAGCCCGGAGACCGCACAGTATGAGGATGAGACCAACATGGAGCCCGGAGACCGCACAGTATGAGGATATTGGGATTGGAGGGATTGGAGGGATTGGAGGAATTGGAATTGGAGTGATTGGAGGGATTGGTGGGATTGGAGGGATTGGAGGGATTGGTGGGATTGGAGGGATTGGTGGGATTGGAGGGATTGGAGGGATTGTAGGAATTGGAGGGACTGGTGGGATTGGAGGGATTGGAGGGATTGGAGGGATTGTAGGAATTGGAGGGACTGGTGGGATTGGTGGGATTGGAGGGATTGGTGGGATTGGTGGGATTGGAGGAATTGGAGGGATTGGAGGGATTGGAGGGATTGGTGGGATTGGAGGGATTGGAGGGATTGGTGGGATTGGTGGGATTGGAGGGACTGGTGGGATTGGAGGGATTGGAGGGATTGGTGGGATTGGTGGGATTGGAGGAATTGGAGGGATTGGAGGAATTGGAGGGATTGGAGGAATTGGAGGGACTGGAGGTATTGGAAGGATTGGTGGGATTGGAGGAATTGGAATTGGAGGGACTGGAGGGATTGGTGGGATTGGAGGGATTGGAGGAATTGGAATCGGAGGGATTGGATGGATTGGTGGGATTGGAGGAATTGGAGGGACTGGAGGGATTGGAGGGATTGGTGGGATTGGAGGGATTGGAGGGATTGGTGGGATTGGAGGGATTGGTGGGATTGGTGGGATTGGTGGGATTGGAGGGATTGGTGGGATTGGAGGAATTGGAGGGATTGGAGGAATTGGAGGGATTGGGGGGATTGGAGGAATTGGAGGAATTGGAATTGGAGGGATTGGTGGGATTGGAGGAATTGGAGGGACTGGAGGGATTGGAGGGATTGGTGGGATTGGAGGGATTGGTGGGATTGGAGGGATTGGAGGGATTGGAGGGATTGGTGGAATTGGAGGAATTGGAGGGATTGGAAGAATTGGAATTGGAGGGATTGGTGGGATTGGAGGGATTGGTGGGATTGGAGGAATTGGAGGGACTGGAGGGATTGGAGGGATTGGTGGGATTGGAGGTATTGGAGGGATTGGTGGGATTGGTGGGATTGGTGGGATTGGAGGAATTGGGGGGATTGGAGGGATTGGAGGGATTGGTGGAATTGGAGGGATTGGGGGGATTGGAGGAATTGGAGGAATTGGAATTGGAGGGATTGGTGGGATTGGAGGAATTGGAGGGACTGGAGGGATTGGTGGGATTGGAGGGATTGGTGGGATTGGAGGGATTGGAGGAATTGGAGGAATTGGAGGGATTGGAAGAATTGGAATTGGAGGGATTGGTGGGATTGGAGGGATTGGTGGGATTGGAGGAATTGGAGGGACTGGAGGGATTGGAGGGATTGGTGGGATTGGAGGTATTGGAGGGATTGGTGGGATTGGTGGGATTGGAGGAATTGGGGGGATTGGAGGAATTGGAGGAATTGGAGGGATTGGTGGAGGGATTGGAGGGATTGGAGGAATTGGAAGAATTGGAGGGATTGGAGGAATTGGAGGGATTGGTGGAGAGATTGGTGGGATTGGAAGGATTGGTGGGATTGGAGGAATTGAAAGGATTGGAGGAATTGGAGGGATTGGTGGAGGAATTGGAGGGATTGGTGGGATTGGAGGGATTGGAGGAATTGGAGGAATTGGAGGGATTGGAGGGATTAGTGGGATTGGTGGGATTGCAGGGATTGGTGGGATTAGAGGGATTGGTGGGATTGGAGGGATTTGTGGGATTGGAGGGATTGGAGGAATTGGAGGAATTGGAGGGATTGGTGGAGGAATTGGAGGGATTGGAGGGATTGGTGGGATTGGTGGGGTTGGAGGGATTGGTGGGATTGGTGGGATTGGAGGGATTGGAGGGATTGGTGGTGTGACAGACCTAGCCGGGACACAGGCTTTTTGAGAGGACTAAATGCGAGCCTCCTGCCAACCGATTATGGGCCCTGGATTTTAAGGGGCACAGGGTGAAGGAGAACCCCAGTCAGATTCAATGCTGTATATATGTGTATATATAATGTGTGTGGTCTCATACTGTTGGGACACACACCGTCAGATGCTAGTGTCATGAACTCAACATGTTAATTGAGAGAGCTGATCACATTGTCCTCTGCACAATGCAGGAGACGCTCCGTCTGTTACTGGTGGTCTCCTGCTATTGTGATAAAATGTCGTGTGGTTGTAATTATGATAATTTATAATCAACTTTGTTTAGCTCGGTGACCACAAGTCTGGCCTGTAGTGAAATCCTGATGAGTCACATCGGCTGCTTAAAGGAATTAGTTAATTAGCTTATGTTAAGTTGTTACAGGTGTATTGTTAGAGTAATATGAGCAGGAGGGGGACCTCCTCTCCTACTGTATATAAATACTTGTCATTTTGGTTCTAATAAAAAGAGTCCATGTCAGCACTAAGCAAGTCTCGTCTCGTTTAGTGCTTTGGGAGCGGTTGGAATATCTGATATCTATATCCAGACTGGGAGGAAGTGATATATGACGAACGCACTCAAGAGGAGTGTAGGGACGTTCCGTCACAGGTGGGATTGGAGGGATTGGTGGGATTGGAGGGATTGGTGGAGGGATTGGTGGGATTGGAGGGATTGGAGGGATGGATTGGAGGGATTGGTGGAGGGATTGGTGGGATTGGAAGGATTGGTGGGATTGGAAGGATTGGAGGGATTGGAGGAATTGGAGGGATTGGAGGGATTGGAGGGATTGGTGGGATTGGAGGAATTGGAGGGATTGGTGGAATTGGAGGGATTGGAGGGATTGGAGGGATTGGTGGGATTGGAGGGATTGGAGGGATTGGTGGGATTGGAGGGATTGGAGGGATTGGTGGAATTGGAGGGATTGGAGGGATTGGAGGGATTGGTGGGATTGGAGGGATTTGTGGGATTCGAGGGATTGGAGGAATTGGAGGGATTGGAGGGATTGGTGGGATTGGAGGAATTGGAGGGATTGGAGGGATTGCTGGGATTGGAGGAATTGGAGGGATTGGAGGGATTGATGGGATTGGAGGGATTGGAGGGATTGGTGGGATTGGTGGGATTGGAGGGATTGGTGGGATTGGAGGGATTGGTGGGATTGGTGGGATTGGAGGGATTGGAGGGATTGATGGGATTGGAGGGATTGGAGGGATTGGAGGGATTGGTGGGATTGGTGGGATTGGAGGGATTGGTGGGATTGGTGGGATTGGTGGGATTGGTGGGATTGGAGGGATTGGTGGGATTGGTGGGATTGGTGGGATTGGAGGGATTGCTGGGATTGGAGGGATTGGAGGGATTGGTGGGATTGGAGGGATTGGTGGGATTGGAGGGATTGATGGGATTGGAGGGATTGCTGGGATTGGTGGGATTGGTGGGATTGGAGGGATTGGTGGGATTGGTGGGATTGGTGGGATTGGAGGGATTGATGGGATTGGTGGGATTGGAGGGATTGGTGGGATTGGTGGGATTGGTGGGATTGGAGGGATTGGTGGGATTGGTGGGATTGGTGGGATTGGAGGGATTGTTGGGATTGGTGGGATTGGTGGGATTGGTGGGATTGGAGGGATTGGTGGGATTGGTGGGATTGGTGGGATTGGAGGGATTGGAGGGATTGGTGGGATTGGTGGGATTGGAGGGATTGATGGGATTGGTGAGATTGGAGGGATTGGTGGGATTGGTGGGATTGGTGGGATTGGTGGGATTGGAGGGATTGGTGGGATTGGTGGGATTGGTGGGATTGGAGGGATTGATGGGATTGGTGGGATTGGAGGGATTGGTGGGATTGGTGGGATTGGTGGGATTGGTGGGATTGGAGGGATTGGTGGGATTGGTGGGATTGGTGGGATTGGAGGGATTGATGGGATTGGTGGGATTGGAGGGATTGGTGGGATTGGTGGGATTGGAGGGATTGGAGGGATTGATGGGATTGGTGGGATTAGTGGGATTGGTGGGATTGGAGGGATTGGTGGGATTGGTGGGATTGGAGGGATTGGAGGGATTGATGGGATTGGTGGGATTAGTGGGATTGGTGGGATTGGAGGGATTGGTGGGATTGGTGGGATTGGTGGGATTGGAGGGATTGGTGGGATTGACAGGCAGAAGAAAATGATGGTAAAAATATATTTTATTATAAAAACACAATAAAAAAAATACAAATCAACGAAGAACATTATAAAATAAAAATACCCAAATAACCCAATCTGTGTGTCCGACACAAACCACCCATACATACTGGGGGGCTCTCTCTCATACATACTGGGGGGCTCTCTCTCGTACATACTGGGGGGGGGTACTCTGGGGGGCTCTCTCTCGTACATACTGGGGGTCGCTCTCTCTACATATGGGGGGCTCTCTCTCATATACTGGGGGGCTCGCTGTCGTACATACTGGGGGGTCTCTCTCGTATACACATCTCTCTCATACATACTGGGGGCTCTCTCTCGTACATACTGGGGGGCTCTCTCTGGTACATACTGGGAGGCTCTCTCTCGTACATACTGGGGGGCTCTCTCTCATACATACTGGGGGGCTCTCTCTCATACATACTGGGGGGCTCTCTCATACATACTGGGGGGTCTCTCTCGTATACACTGGGGGGCTCTCTCATACATACTGGGGGGTCTCTCTCGTATACACTGGGGGGCTCTCTCTCATACATACTGGGGGTCGCTCTCTCTCATACATACTGGGGGGCTCGCTCTCGCACATACTGGGGGGCTCTCTCTCATACATACTGGGGGTCGCTCTCTCGTATACACTGGGGGGCTCTCTCTCGTACATACTGGGGGGTCTCTCTCGTACATACTGGGGGGCTCTCTCTCATACATACTGGGGGGCTCTCTCTCATACATACTGGGGGGTCTCTCTCGTACATACTGGGGGGCTCTCTCTCATACATACTGGGGGGCTCTCTCTCATACATACTGGGGGGTCTCTCTCGTACATACTGGGGGGCTCTCTCTCATACATACTGGGGGGCTCTCTCTCATACATACTGGGGGGTCTCTCTCGTACATACTGGGGGGCTCTCTCGTACATACTGGGGGGCTCTCTCGTACATACTGGGGGGCTCTCTCTCGTACATACTGGGGGGCTCTCTCGTACATACTGGGGGGCTCTCTCTCGTACATACTGGGGGGCTCTCTCGTACATACTGGGGGGCTCTCTCTCGTACATAGTGGGGGGCTCTCTCGTACATACTGGGGGGGTCTCTCTCGTATATACTGGGGGGCTCGCTCTCGTACATACTGGGGGGGTCTCTCTCGTACATACTGGGGGGGTCTCTCTTGTATATACTGGGGGTCTCGCTGTCATACATACTGGGGGGTCTCTCTCATACATACTGGGGGGCTCTCTCTCATACATACTGGGGGGCTCTCTCATACATACTGGGGGCTCTCTCTCGTATACACTGGGGGGCTCTCTCTCATACATACTGGGGGTCGCTCTCTCGTATACACTGGGGGGCTCTCTCTCATACATACTGGGGGGCTCGCTCTCGCACATACTGGGGGGCTCTCTCTCAGACATACTGGGGGTCGCTCTCTCGTATACACTGGGGGGCTCTCTCTCGTACATACTGGGCGGCTCTCTCTCGTACATACTGGGGGGTCTCTCTCGTACATACTGGGGGGCTCTCTCTCGTACATACTGGGGGGTCTCTCTCGTACATACTGGGGGGCTCTCTCTCATACATACTGGGGGGCTCTCTCTCATACATACTGGGGGGTCTCTCTCGTACATACTGGGGGGCTCTCTCTCATACATACTGGGGGGTCTCTTTCGTACATACTGGGGGGCTCTCTCTCATACATACTGGGGGGCTCTCTCTCATACATACTGGGGGGCTCTCTCTCATACATACTGGGGGGTCTCTCTCGTACATACTGGGAGGCTCTCTCTCGTACATACTGGGGGGCTCTCTCGTACATACTGGGGGGTCTCTCTCATACATACTGGGGGGCTCTCTCTCATACATACTGGGGGGTCTCTCTCGTACATACTGGGGGGCTCTCTCTCATACATACTGGGGGGCTCTCTCTCATACATACTGGGGGGTCTCTCTCGTACATACTGGGGGGCTCTCTCGTACATACTGGGGGGCTCTCTCTCGTACATACTGGGGGGCTCTCTCGTACATACTGGGGGGCTCTCTCGTACATGGTGGGGGGCTCTCTCGTACATACTGGGGGGGTCTCTCTCGTATATACTGGGGGGCTCGCTCTCGTACATACTGGGGGGGTCTCTCTCGTATATACTGGGGGTCTCGCTGTCATACATACTGGGGGGGCTCTCTCGTACATACTGGGGGGCTCTCTCTCATACATACTGGGGGGCTCTCTCTCGTACATACTGGGGGGCTCTCTCGTACATGGTGGGGGTCTCGCTGTCATACATACTGGGGGGCTCTCTCATACATACTGGGGGGCTCTCTCTCGTACATACTGGGGGGCTCTCTCATACATACTGGGGGGCTCTCTCTCGTACATACTGGGGGGCTCTCTCGTACATACTGGGGGGCTCTCTCATACATACTGGGGGGCTCTCTCTCATACATACTGGGGGGCTCTCTCTCATACATACTGGGAGGCTCCCTGTCGTACATATTGGGGGGCTCTCTCTCGTACATACTGGGGGGCTCTCTCGTACATACTGGGGGGCTCGCTGTCGTACATACATACTGGGGGGCTCTCTCGTACATACTGGGGGGCTCGTTCACGTACATACTGGGGGGCTCTCTCTCGTACATACTGGGGGGCTCTCTTGTACATGGTGGGGGGCTCTCTCTCGTACATACTGGGGGGCTCTCTCGTACATATTGGGGGGCTCTCTTGTACATACTGGGGGGCTCTCTCTCGTACATACTGGGGGGCTCTCTCTCGTACATACTGGGGGGCTCTCTCTTGTATATACTGAGGGGCTCGCTGTCTTACATACTGGGGGGGTCTCTCTCGTACATACTGGGGGGGTCTCTCTCGTACATACTGGGGGGCTCTCTCTCATACATACTGGGGGGCTCTCTCTCGTACATACTGGGGGGCTCTCTCTCGTACATACTGGGGGGCTCTCTCGTACATACTGGGGGGGTCTCTCTCGTACATACTGGGGGCTCTCTCTCATACATACTGGGGGGCTCTCTCTCGTACATACTGGGGGGCTCTCTCTCGTACATACTGGGGGCTCTCTCTCGTACATACTGGAGGGCTCCCTCTCATACATACTGGGAGGCTCTCTCTCGTACATACTGGGGGGCTCTCTCTCATACATACTGGAGGGCTCTCTCTCATACATACTGGGGGGCTCTCTCTCATACATACTGGGGGGCTCGCTCTCATACATACTGGGGGGCTCTCTCTCATACATACTGGGGGGCTCTCTCTCATACATACTGGGGGGCTCTCTCTCGTACATACTGGGAGGCTCTCTCTCGTACATACTGGGGGGCTCTCTCATACATACTGGGGGGCTCTCTCATACATACTGGGGGGCTCTCTCTCGTACATACTGGGGGGCTCTCTCGTACATACTGGGGGGCTCTCTCTCGTACATACTGGAGGGCTCCCTCTCGTACATACTGGGGGGCTCTCTCATACATACTGGGGGGCTCTCTCATACATACTGGGGGGCTCTCTCTCGTACATACTGGAGGGCTCCCTCTCATACATACTGGGGGGCTCTCTCTCATACATACTGGGGGGCTCTCTCTCGTACATACTGGGAGGCTCTCTCTCGTACATACTGGGGGGCTCTCTCTCATACATACTGGGGGGCTCTCTCTCATACATACTGGGGGCTCCCTCTCATACATACTGGGGGCTCTCTCTCGTACATACTGGGGGCTCCCTCTCATACATACTGGGGGGCTCTCTCTCATACATACTGGGGGGCTCTCTCATACATACTGGGGGCTCTCTCATACATACTGGGGGGCTCTCTCTCGTACATACTGGGGGGCTCCCTCTCATACATACTGGGGGGCTCTCTCATACATACTGGGGGGCTCTCTCTCATACATACTGGGGGCTCCCTCTCATACATACTGGGGGCTCTCTCTCGTACATACTGGGGGCTCCCTCTCATACATACTGGGGGGCTCTCTCTCATACATACTGGGGGCTCCCTCTCTCATACATACTGGGGGACTCTCTCTCATACATACTGGAGGGCTCTCTCTCATACATACTGGGGGGCTCTCTCATACATACTGGGGGGCTCTCTCTCATACATACTGGGGGCTCCCTCTCATACATACTGGGGGCTCTCTCTCGTACATACTGGGGGCTCCCTCTCATACATACTGGGGGGCTCTCTCTCATACATACTGGGGGCTCCCTCTCATACATACTGGGGGCTCTCTCATACATACTGGGGGGCTCTCTCTCGTACATACTGGGGGGCTCCCTCTCATACATACTGGGGGGCTCTCTCTCATACATACTGGGGGACTCTCTCTCATACATACTGGAGGGCTCTCTCTCATACATACTGGGGGGCTCTCTCATACATACTGGGGGGCTCTCTCTCATACATACTGGGGGGCTCTCTCTCATACATACTGGGGGGCTCTCTCTCGTACATACTGGGAGGCTCTCTCTCGTACATACTGGGGGGCTCTCTCTCATACATACTGGGGGGCTCTCTCTCGTACATACTGGGGGGCTCTCTCTCATACATACTGGGGGGCTCTCTCTCGTACATACTGGGGGGCTCTCTCGTACATACTGGGAGGCTCTCTCTCGTACATACTGGGGGGCTCTCTCGTACATACTGGGGGGCTCTCTCTCGTACATACTGGGGGCTCCCTCTCATACATACTGGGGGGCTCTCTCTCATACATACTGGGGGGCTCTCTCATACATACTGGGGGCTCCCTCTCATACATACTGGGGGGCTCTCTCTCATACATACTGGGGGCTCTCTCATACATACTGGGGGGCTCTCTCTCATACATACTGGGGGGCTCTCTCTCATACATACTGGGGGGCTCTCTCTCGTACATACTGGGGGGCTCTCTCATACATACTGGGGGCTCCCTCTCATACATACTGGGGGGCTCTCTCATACATACTGGGGGCTCCCTCTCATACATACTGGGGGCTCTCTCATACATACTGGGGGGCTCTCTCTCATACATACTGGGGGGCTCTCTCTCATACATACTGGGGGGCTCTCTCTCGTACATACTGGGGGGCTCCCTCTCATACATACTGGGGGGCTCTCTCTCATACATACTGGGGGGCTCTCTCTCATACATACTGGAGGGCTCTCTCTCATACATACTGGGGGCTCTCTCATACATACTGGGGGGCTCTCTCGTACATACTGGGGGGCTCTCTCTCATACATACTGGGGGGCTCTCTCTCATACATACTGGGGGGCTCTCTCTCATACATACTGGGGGGCTCTCTCTCATACATACTGGGGGGCTCTCTCTCATACATACTGGGGGGCTCTCTCTCATACATACTGGGGGGCTCTCTCTCATACATACTGGGGGGCTCTCTCTCTAGTACATACTGGGGGGCTCTCTCTCTAGTACATACTGGGGGGCTCTCTCGTACATACTGGGGGGCTCTCTCATACATACTGGGGGGCTCTCTCTCATACATACTGGGGGGCTCTCTCTCATACATACTGGGGGGCTCTCTCTCATACATACTGGGGGGCTCTCTCATACATACTGGGGGCTCCCTCTCATACATACTGGGGGCTCTCTCATACATACTGGGGGGCTCTCTCTCATACATACTGGGGGGCTCTCTCTCATACATACTGGGGGGCTCTCTCTCGTACATACTGGGGGGCTCCCTCTCATACATACTGGGGGGCTCTCTCTCATACATACTGGGGGGCTCTCTCTCATACATACTGGAGGGCTCTCTCTCATACATACTGGGGGGCTCTCTCGTACATACTGGGGGGCTCTCTTGTACATACTGGGGGGCTCTCTCTCATACATACTGGGGGGCTCTCTCTCGTACATACTGGGGGGCTCGCTGTCGTACATACTGGGGGTCGCTCTCTCGTACATACTGGGGGCTCTCTCTCGTACATACTGGGGGTCGCTCTCTCGTACATACTGGGGGGCTCTCTCTCATACATACTGGGGGGCTCTCTCTCATACATACTGGGGGGCTCTCTCTCATACAAACTGGGGGGCTCTCTCTCATACATACTGGGGGGCTCTCTCTCGTACATACTGGGGGGCTCTCTCTCGTACATACTGGGGGGCTCTCTCTCATACATACTGGGGGGCTCTCTCTCATACATACTGGGGGGCTCTCTCTCATACATACTGGGGGGCTCTCTCTCATACATACTGGGGGGCTCGCTGTCGTACATACTGGGGGTCGCTCTCTCGTACATACTGGGGGGCTCGCTGTCGTACATACTGGGGGGCTCTCTCGTACATACTGGGGGGCTCGCTGTCGTACATACTGGGGGGCTCTCATACATACTGGGGGGCTCTCTCTCGCACATACTGGGGGGCTCGCTCTCTCGTATACACTGGGGGGCTCTCTCTCGTACATACTGGGGGGCTCTCTTGTACATGGTGGGGGGCTCGCTCTGGTTCATACTGGGGGTCGCTCTCTCGTACATACTGGGGGGCTCTCGTACATACTGGGGGGCTCTCTCTCATACATACTAGAACGCTGTGAGGGATCACCCCCCTCTGTGGCCCCCCAGGACTGTTGTGGCGGGTGAGGGGGAGTTCGGGGGCGGACGCAGGCGCGGCGTCTCATATGAAGGATAAGAAGACATCTTAGCGCCATATTAGCCATTCTGATTGGAAGTCCCCCATCCCCCGCCGCGCTGCACCCCACGTGGGCTGATGGATGCCGGGCAGACAGTATCCCCCTCCCCCCACCGGCTGCCAACACCACACTGCCCACTGCCCATTATTCTCCCATTTCCCTGAAAGTCTCTCTTTGCTGTTCCATATTGTCATGGCGGCAAAATCTGCATATCGAGGTGAGAGCGACCAATCCTGTACCACCCACCACGAGACCCCTCCCACAACACACCGAGGTGAGAGCGACCAATCCTGTACCACCCACCACGAGACCCCTCCCCCAACACACCGAGGTGAGAGCGACCAATCCTGTACCACCCACCACGAGACCCCTCCCACAACACAACACACCGAGGTGAGAGCGACCAATCCTGTACCACCCACCACGAGACCCCTCCCCCAACACAACACACCGAGGTGGGAACAACCAACCCAGGATCGCCCCCCCCCCCCAGGGGACCCTTTAAAAAGGGGGGCCCAAAATTTCCCCCCCCGGGGGCCCCTTTTAAAAACCCGGGGGGACCATTTCCCCCCCCGGGGGGGGCCCCCCAAACCCCCCCTTTGGGGGGGGGCTCTAAAAAACCCCCCTTACCCGGTCAAAACCCCCTGGGGGGGGGGGGGGGGCTCTTTTTAACCCCCTTTTCCCGGACCTTCATCTACACTTGGGGGAGGGGCCATTTTTAAACCCCCTTCCGCCCCCTCTTTTTAAAAAGGGGGGGGGATCATTTTAACCCCTTCCTGGACCCTATTTTAACCCCCCTTTTGGGGGGGATCATTTCCCCTTTTGGGAGCTTTTTTTACCCCCCCGGGGGGGACTTAATTAAGCCCCCCTTCTCATCATTTATGGGGGGGGGGGGGGCTCTTTTCCCCCTCCGGCCCCTTTTATCCCCCTTGGGGGGGGGCCTTTTAAACCCCTTTGCCGCCCTCTATCTTATCACCCTATGGGGGAGGGGCCATTATTAACCCTTTGCCGGACCTCTCTCTTATCCACTATGGGGGGGGGATTATTAAACCCTTCCCCCCGGACCTTTTATCCACTATGGGGGGGGGGATTTTTAAACCCCCTTTTCCTCCCCGGGGCCCTTCTTTATCCCCATGGGGGGGGGGTTTAAATAACCCTTCTGCCGGACCTCCATCTATCCCCTTTATGGGGGGAGGGGCTTTATTAACCCCTTCCCCCGGCCTTCTTTTTATCCAACAATATAGGGGGAGGGGCCTTATTAACCCTTCCCCCGGTCCATCTTAAAAAGGGGGGGGGAGGGGTTTTTATTCCCCCTTCCTCCCCGGCCCTTCATCTTATCACATTGGGGGGGGGGGGTTTTAAAACCCCCTTTTCCCCCCCCTTTCCCCCTTTATTAGGGGGGGGGTTTCTTTTAACCCCTTTCCCTGGGACCCATTTACCCTTTGGGGGGACTCATTTTAAACCCCCTTGGGCCCCACTTATACCTTGGGGGGGGGCTCATTTTAAACCTTTGGGGGGTTCATTTTCCCGGGGGGGGGGGAAATCATTTATACCCTTTTGGGGGGGCCTTTTATCCCCCTTGGGGGGATCTTTTAAACCTTTGGGGGACCCATTTAACCCTTGGGGGGATTTCTTTTTCCCCCCTTTGGATTCTTTATCCCCTTGGGGGGGGATTATTACCCCTTTGGGACCCTCTTTTTCCCCTTGGGGGGGACTCTTTATTACCCCTTTTGGGGGGCCTTATTTTAACCGGGGGGGGGAGGGGCCTTTTAAACCCTTGGGGGACCCTCTTATCCCTTTTTGGGGGGGGGGGCCATTTTTAACCCCCCAACCCCTTTTTTTCCACTTTTAGGGGGGGGGGATTTTAAAACCCCTTTCCCCCCCGGGCCCTCTCATTTCACATGGGGGGGGGGAAAATTTTTAAACCCCCTTTCCCTGCCCGGACCTCCCACCCTATCACCTATGGGGGGGGGAGGGGCCTTTTTAAAACCCCTTCGCCGGCCCTTTCTTATCACACTTGGGGGGGGGGGAAATTATTCCCCCCCTTCCTCCCGGCCCTCATCTTTTTTTGGGGGAGGGGTTTTTAAACCCCCTTCGGGGGGGTTATTTATCCATTGGGGGGAGGGGCATTTTAAAACCCTCCTCCCCGGACTTCATCTTTACTTTTTGGGGGGGGAGGGGCCATTTTTAAACCCCCTTCCTCCCCGGCCCCTCTCTTTTAAACTATGGGGGGGGGGGCCCATTTTAACCCCCTTCCCTGCCCGGCCCCTTCTTTACCCCGGGGGGGGGGGGGCCCCTTTTTCCCCCTTTTCCCCCCCGGAAACCCCTTTTTTCCCCAAAGGGGGGGGCCCCCTTTTAAAAACCCCTTCCCCGGACCCTCATCATCCCCTTTGGGGGGGGGGCCTTTTCCCCCCCCCCCCCCGGGCCCCTTTCCCACCCCGGGGGGGGGGGGTATTAAACCCCCCCCCGGAACCAAACCTAGGGGGGGAGGGGCCAATTAACCCCCCCCGCCGGGAACCTCCCTTTTTTCACCAAAAGGGGGGGGGGGGCCCTTTTTTAACCCTTCCTGCCCGGACCCAACCCAGGGGGGGGGACTTAAAACCCCTTTCGCCGGAAAAAATTTTGGGGGGGGGGGGGGCTAAATTTTTCCCCCTCCCGGCCCCCAAAATAGGGGGAGGGGAAATCCCCCCTTTTGGGGACCCCAACCAAATGGGGGGGGGGGGGCTTTTTTTAAACCCCCGCCGGCCCCCATCATCCACATGGGGGGGGGAAATTAAAAACCCCCGGGCCTTTTAACAAAAAGGGGGGAGGGGAATTTTAAACCCCCCGCCCGGACCCCCCTTAACCCTAGGGGGGGGGGGATTTTTTTAACCCCCCGGCCCCCTTTTTACCACGGGGGGGAGGGGCAATTAAAACCCCCTGCCCGGACCCCAACAACAGGGGGGAGGGGGAATTTAAACCCCCCCCGGATTCCATTTAACCAAATGGGGGGAGGGGAAAAACCCCCGCCCCCCCCACACACCATGGGGGGGGGAAAACCCCCGCCCCCCCCTTACATCCCCCCTTTGGGGGGGAGGGGTCAAAAAAACCCCCGCCCGGACCCCAAAACCCAGGGGGGGGGGGGCAAAACCCCTTCGCCCGGAACACCACAAGGGGGAGGGGTTTTAACCCCCCCGGGACCCACTTTCAACTAGGGGGGGGGGGGCCAAAACCCCCGCCCGGACCCCTTTTTACAAAGGGGGGAGGGGAAAAATTTTTAACCCCCGCCGGACCTCACTTTCCCAGGGGGGGGGCCCTTTTAACCCCCCCCCCGGGGGACCTTATTTTATCCCACTTTTGGGGGGGGGTTTTTCCCCTTTCCCTCCCACCTCTCTTTTTTCCCTTTTCCCCCTTTTCCCCTTCTCCCCCCCTTTTCCTATCCCTTTTCCCCCCATTTCCCTTCCTCCCCCCTTCTTTTTCTTACTTTTTCCCCCTCCCCCCCACCCCCCTTTTTATCCCCCGGGGGGGGGGGGGCCTTTTAAACCCCTTTCCCTGCCCCCCCCTCCTTTTTCCCTTGGGGGGGGGCCAAATTATTCCCTTTCCCTCCCCCTCCTCTTTCCCCCTTGGGGGGACATTTTTACCCCTTTGGGGACCCCTTTTTTAACCTTGGGGGGGGGAAATTTATAACCCCCTTTGGGGGGACCTTTTTACCCTTGGGGGGGATCATTTTACCCCCTTTGGGATTCATTTTCCCCTTTTGGGGGGGGGTTTTTTAAAACCCCTTTTGGGGGGGCCTTTTTTCCCCCGGGGGGGGGGGAGGGGCTTTTTTAACCCCCCGGGGGGATTAACTTTCACATTTTATGGGGGGGGGGGTTTTTCCCCTTCCCCCGGGAAATTTTTACCCCCGGGGGGGGGGGGGGGGAGGGGCCCCATTATACCCCTTCCTCCCGGGCCCCTTTCTTATACACTATGGGGGGGGGGGGGATTTTAACCCCTTCCGCCCCCTCTATCACCCCCGGGGGGGGGATTTTTTTTTCCCCCCCCTTTCCCTCCCGGATTCTTTTTATACCTTGGGGGGACTCATTTTAAACCCCTTGGGACCCTCATTTTCCCTTTGGGGGGGGGGGGCAAAAGGGGGGGGGGGGGAAAAAAAAAGGGGGGGGGGGGGGGGGCCCCATTATTCCCCCCTTTCCCTGCCCGGGCCCTCTTTTATCACACTATGGGGGGGGGGCTTTCCTTCCCCCCCGGATTTCCTCTTTCCCCCTTGGGGGGAGGGGCTCTTTTCCCCTTTTCTGCCGGCCTTCATTTTCCCCCTTGGGGGGGGGGCTCTTTTCCCCTTCCGCCCGGCCCTTTTTTTTTTCCCCTTGGGGGGACCCTTTTTCCCTCCTGCCCCTTCTCTTTCCCTATGGGGGGGGGGCTTTTCCCCCCCCCCGCCTTTCCCCCTATGGGGGGGGGCTCTTTTCCCTCCTCCCGGCCTCTCATTTACCCCTTTTGGGGGGGGGGGCTCTTTTCCCTTCCCCCGGGCCTCTATTTTCATTGGGGGGGGGGCTCTTTTCCCTTCCTGCCGGCTCTTTTATCCCTTGGGGGGGGGGGGGGTTTCTTTAAAACCCCTCTCCTGGGGGGCTCTATCTTTCAGGGGGGGTTTGGGGGGCGGGGTTTATTCCCTTTTCCCCCCGGCCTTTCCTTTTCAATGGGGGGGGGGTCATTTTAACCCCTTCGCCCGGACCCCCTTTTCCCCATGGGGGGGGGGTCTTTTCCCCTCCCCGGCCTTCCTTTCCCCTTGGGGGGGGGGGGCTCTTACCCTTTCCCCCCCCCGGGCCTTCCCTTTTTTGGGGGGGGGCCATTTTCCCCTTTCCTGCCCCCCCCTTTCTTTCCCGGGGGGGAGGGTTTTTTTCCCCCTTTCCGCCGGCCTTTCCCATCTTTAAACCTTTGGGGGGGGGGGGCCCTTTTTAACCCCTTCCCCCCCGGGCCTTTTCCCCCAATTGGGGGGGTTTTTCCCCTTCCTGCCCGGGCCTCCCCTTTTTCCCTTTTGGGGGGGGGGGGTCATTTCCCCTTTCCCCCCCCGATTTTCCTTTCCTCTAGGGGGGGGGGGCTCTTTTTAAATTTCTGCCCGGCCTCCCCCTTTTCACCTTGGGGGGGGGGGCTCTTTTTTAAACCCCCTTCCTGCCCGGCCCCCTTTTCCCAAAAGGGGGGGGGGTCTATTCCCCTTCCCCCCGGCCTCCCTTTATCCCTTTGGGGGGGGGGCTTTTTCCCCTCCTCCGGCCTCTCATTTTTTTCACCCTTGGGGGGGGGGCTCATTTTCCCCTTTTGCCCGGCTCTCTTTTTCCCTTGGGGGGGGGGGGCTTTTAAAAACCCCTTCCTGCCCGGCCCTCTCAAACCTTGGGGGGGGGCTTTTCCCCTTCCTCCCCGGGCCTCCTTTTTCCCTATGGGGGGGGGGGTTTTTTGGGGGGGGGGGGGGCCCCCCCGGGGGGGGGGGGAGGGGGGGGGGCTCTTTTCCCCCTTTCTGCCCTCTCTCACTTTCCCTTGGGGGGGGGGGCTTTTACCCTTCCCGCCGGCCTCCATCTTTTAAACCTTGGGGGGGGGGGGGCAAAAACCCCTCCTGCCCCTTCTCTTTCATTTTGGGGGGGGGGCTTAAACCCCCCCTGCCGGCCCTCTTTTCTTTCCATTGGGGGGGCTCTTTCCCCTTCTGCCCGGCCTTATTTTTCCCTATGGGGGGGGGGGGGCCCCCCCTTCCGGGGGGGGGCCTTTCCTTTCCCGGGGGGGGAGGGGCCTTTTTCCCTCCTGCCCGGCCTCCCCTTTTTCCCTTTGGGGGGGGGCTTTTCCCCTTCCTGCCCGGCCTCCTTTTCCCTTGGGGGGGGAGGGGTCAAAAAAACCCCTTTCCTGCCCGGCCTTCATTTTCCCTTTGGGGGGGGGGGGGGTCATTTTCCCCTTTGCCCGGCCCCTTTTTTCCTTTGGGGGGGGGGGTATTTTCCCCCTTCCCCCCGATTCCCCTTTTTCCCCTTGGGGGGGGGGGCTTTTTCCCTTTCTGCCGGCTCTCATTTCCCTTGGGGGGGGGAGGGTATTTTTCCCCTTCCCTCCCCGGGCCTCTATTTTCCCTTGGGGGGGGGGCCTTTTTCCCTTCGCCCGGACCTCTTTTCCCCTTGGGGGGGGGGAGGGGCTTTTTCCCTTCCCCCCGGCCCCTTTTTCCCCTTTGGGGGGGGGTCCTATTTTCCCCCTTTCCTCCCCGGGCCTCATTTTCCCCTTGGGGGGGGGGGGCCTTTTCCCTTCCCCCCCGGCCCTATCTTCAAATTGGGGGGGGGGGGGCTCTTTTCCCCCCCCCTGCCCCGGGTTTCCCTTTTAATTGGGGGGGGGGCCTTATTCCCCTTTTCCTCCCGGGGCCTCTCTTTTTCCACTTGGGGGGGGGGGGCTCTTTTTTCCCCTTCCTCCGGGGGCCCCCCTTTTTTTCCCCCCTTGGGGGGGGGGGTCTTTTACCCCTTTGCCGGCTCCCATTTTTTTCCCTTGGGGGGGGGGGCCCTTTTTCCCCTTTTGCCCCGGGACCTCCTTTTTCCCCTTGGGGGGGGGCTCTTTTAACCCCCCGGGGGCCTCCCATTTTATCCCTATGGGGGGGGGGCCCTTAAAACCCCCCTCCTCCGGCCCTCATCTTTCCCTTGGGGGGGGGCCCTTTTCCCCCCTTTCCCCCCGGCCTTCCTTTCCCTTTGGGGGGGGGGAGGGCTCTTTTCCCTTCTGGGCCTCTCATTTATCCCCTTGGGGGGGGGGCTCTTTCCCCCTTCCGGGCCCGGCCCCTCCTTCCCTATGGGGGGGAGGGGCCATTTCCCCTTTTCCGGGCCCGGCCCTTTTCCTTTTATCCAATGGGGGGGGGGGGCTCTTTTTCCCCTTTTCCTCCCCGGGGCTTCTCTTCCTTTGGGGGGGGGGCTAATTTCCCCCCTTTCCCTGCCGGGCCCCCAAATTTTTATCACCCTTGGGGGGGGTTTCTTTTCCCCTTTTTCTCCCCGGGGCCCCCTTTTTTCACCCGGGGGGGGACTCTTTTTTCCCCCTTCCTGCCCGGGGCCCCTTCTTTTCACACTTGGGGGGGGGGGCCCTTTTTCCCCTTTTGCCCCCTCCCCCTTTCCCTTGGGGGGGGGGTTTATTAACCCTTCCCGGGGGGGTCCCTTTCCCCCATGGGGGGGTTTTCCCCTTCCCCCCGGGCCTCTTCTTATCCCTTGGGGGGGGGGGCTTTACCCCCCTTTCTGCCGGGCCTTCTCTTTTTCCCCTTGGGGGGGGGGGGGCTCTTTTCCCCTTTTCCGGGCCCGGCCTCTTTTTTTCCCCTATGGGGGGGGGGGCTCTTTTTACCCTTCCTGCCCGGCCCTTCCTTTCCCCTATGGGGGGGGGGGGCTCTTTTCCCCTTTCTGCCGGCCTCTCTTCTTTCACCCTGGGGGGGGGAGGGGCCCCTTTTTAATTTTTCCCCCCCGGGCCCCCTTTTTTTCCCTTTGGGGGGGGGGGCCTTTTCCCTTCCCCCCCGGCCCCCTTCCCCTATGGGGGGGGGCCCCATTTTCCCCTTCCTCCCCGGCCCTTTTCCTTTACCCTTGGGGGGGGGCCCTCTTTTCCCTTCCTCCCGGCTCTTTTTTTTTCCCGGGGGGGAAAGGGCCAAAAAACCCTTCTGCCCGGCCCCAATCACCCTTTGGGGGGGGGGGTCTTTCCCCCTTCCCCCCCCGCTCCTTTTTTCCCCCTTGGGGGGGGGGGGCTTTTTAAACCCTTCCCCCCGGCCTTCTTTTTCCCCCTTGGGGGGGGGGCTCTTTTCCCCCTTCCCGGGCCGGGGTTCCTAATTTTTCCCCCTATGGGGGGGGGGGCCCTTTTTCCCCCTTCGCCCGGCCTTCACTTTCCCTTGGGGGGGTATTTTTAAAACCCCTTCCTGCCCCCCCCCCTCTTTTTAAAACCCCTTTGGGGGGGGGACCCCCATTTTTAACCCTTTTTTTCCCCCAAACCTTTCCACACCCCAAACAGGGGGGGGGGGGAAAAACCCCTTTCCCCCTCCACTTATCACCCCATGGGGGGGAGGGGCCATTTTAACCCTTTTTCCCCCCCCGGATCTTCTCTTATCACTATGGGGGGGGGGGGGGTCATTAAAACCCCCTTCCTGCCGGATTCATTTATAAACCCCTATGGGGGGGGGGGGTTTTTTCCCCCCCTTCCTCCCGGGGGGAATTTTATACCCTTTTGGGGGGGGGGGGCTCTTTTAAACCCCCTTTGGGGGGATTCCCCCCTTATCCCCCCTAGGGGGGGAGGGGCCTTATTAACCCTTCTCCCCGGGGACCTCTCTTTTTATCACCTAGGGGGGGGGGGGGCCCCTTTTTTTAAACCCCCCTTCCCTCCCCGGGCCTTTCCCTTATCACACTATGGGGGGGGGGGGGTTTATTTTTCCCCTTCCCCCGGACCCCTCATTTTATAAAATGGGGGGGGGGGGGGGGGGCCCGGGGGGGGGGGGGGGGGGGGGGGGGGGGAAAGGGAAAAAAGGGGGGGGGGGGGGGGGGGGGGGGGTTTTTTTGGGGGGGGAAAACCCATTGGGGGGGGGGGGGGGGGGGGGGGGGGGAAAAAAAGGGGGGGGGGGGGGGGGGGGGGGGGGGCCCCCCCCGGGGGGTTTTTTTTTGGGGGGGGGGGGGGGGGGGGGAAAAGGGGGGGGGGGGGGGGAAAAAGGGGGGGGGGGGGGGGGGGGGGGATTTTTTAAAAGGGGGGGGGGGGGGGGGGTTTTTTGGTTTTTTTTTGGGGGGGGGGGGGGGGGGGGGGGGGGGGGGCCCTTTCTTATAAACCTTTGGGGGGGAAACCCTTTTTAACCCCCTTTGGGGGGGGGACCTTCATTTATCACCTATGGGGGGGAGGGGCCCATTTTTAACCCCTTCCTCCCCCGGACCTTTCTTATACCTTGGGGGGGGGGGCATTTTTAAACCCCTTCCCCCCCGGACCTTCATCTTTTAACTTGGGGGGGAGGGGTCATTATTAACCCCCTTTCCCCGGACCTCTCATTTACCCCCCCTTGGGGGGGGGGGTATTTTTTAACCCCCTTCCTGGGACCCATTTATCCCCTTTTTTGGGGGGGGGGGCCATTTAAAACCCCTTTTGGGCTCTATTTTCCCCTTTTGGGGGGGGATCATTTTCCCCCTTTGGGCCTTAAATTTTCCACTTGGGGGGGGGGGGGGGCTCATTATTAACCCTTCCTCCCCCGGACTTCCATCTTATAAACCTATGGGGGGGAGGGGCCATTTTAAACCCCCTTCCTCCCCGGGCCTCTTTTACCCCCTATGGGGGGGGGGTATTTTTAAACCCCTTTCCCTGCCGGACCTCTATCTTTCACATAGGGGGGGGGAGGGGTCATTTTTAAAAACCCCTTTCCTCCCCGGCCCTCATCTTATCACCTAGGGGGGGGGGGGGTCATTTTTAAACCCCTTCCGCCAACTTCATCTTTTAACCCCCTTGGGGGGGGGGGCTCTTTTTTTAACCCTTTGGGACCCTCATTTACCCCGGGGGGGATCATTTAAAACCCCTTTGGGAAAACCCTTGGGGGGGGGGAGGGGCTCATTTTAAACCCCTTCCTCCCCGGGACCTCTATCTTATCCCCCTTTGGGGGGGGGGGGGGCCATTATTAACCCTTCCCCGGACCCTATCTTATCCCTTGGGGGGGGGGGGCCATTATTCCCCCCTTTCCCTCCCCGGACCTCTCATCTTTCCCTATGGGGGGAGGGGCTCATTTTTAACCCCTTCCTGCCCGGACCCTCTTTTCACTATGGGGGGAGGGGCTCAATTCCCTTCCTCCCGGAAACTTTTTCCTTTTGGGGGGGGGTAATTTTAAAACCCCTTTGGGACCCTTTTATAACTTTGGGGGGGACCTTTTCCCCCTTTTGGTTTTTTTTCCCATTTATACATTTGGGGGGGGGGGGCTCATTATTAACCCTTTCCTGCCCGGACCTCTCATTTATCCCTATGGGGGGGAGGGGTCATTATTAACCCCTTCCCCCCGGACTTCACTTATCCTATGGGGGGGGGGGGCCATTATTCCCCCTTCTGCCCCGGCCCTTATTTATCACACTTGGGGGGGGGGCCATTATTAACCCTTCCTGCCCGGATTCATCTTTTTCACAGGGGGGGGGGGGGTTTTAAATTTTCCCCCGGCCCCCGGATTTTAAAAGGGGGGGGAGGGAAAAATTTTTGGGAAAACCCAGGGGGGGGGGGTCAAAAATTTGGGGGACCCCATTTACCCTAGGGGGGGGGGCCTTTTTATTAACCCTTTGGGCCCCATCTTATACCCTTGGGGGGACTCATTTTTTTAACCCTTTGGGGGGTTTCTTTTTACCCCCTTTGGGGGGACTCATTTTAAACCCCTTTGGGATTCATTTATACCTTGGGGGGACTCATTTTTAAACCCCCCTTTGGGATTCATTTACCCTTGGGGGGACTCTTTAAACCCCCTTTTGGGGGGGACCTTATTTTAAACCCCTTGGGGGGGGGAAACCATTTTAAACCCCTTTGGGACCCCTCTTTTTACCCTTGGGGGACCCTTTTCCCCCTTTGGGCTTATTTACCCCTTGGGGGGATCATTTTTCCCCTTTTTGGGGGATTTCATTTTACCCCTTTGGGGGGGGGGGCTCATTAAAAAGGGGGGGGGGACCCTCTTATAACTTGGGGGGGGTCTTTTTAAAAACCCTTTTGGGTTTTCTTTAAAACCCTTGGGGGGACCATTTAAACCCCTTTTTGGGCCTTCATTTTACCCTTTGGGGGGGCCTTATCCCCCTTTGGGACCCTCATTATCCCCCTTGGGGGGGACTCATTTTAACCCCTTTTTCCCCGGACCTTCATCTTATCCCCAAAGGGGGGGGGGGCCTATTAACCCCTTCTGCCGGCCTCTCATCTTTCACACTGGGGGGGGGGGCATATTAACCCCTTCTGCCCGGCCTCTCATCTTTACCTTGGGGGGGGGGGTCATTTTTAAACCCCTTCCTCCCCGGCCTTCTCTTATCACCTATGGGGGGGGGGGGTCTTTTTAAACCCCCTTCCCTGGGCCCCCCATCTTATCACACTTGGGGGGGGAGGGGCTCTTTATTAACCCCTTCCTCCCCGGCCTTCATCTTATCACATATGGGGGAGGGGCCTTTTTAAACCCCCTTCCTCCCGACCCCCTTTTTTATCACCTTGGGGGGGGGGGGAAACAAACCCGGGGGGCCCACCCCAAAAAGGGGGGGGCCCCCCACCCCACCCATTAAAGGGGCAAACCCCCGGGCGGACCCAAAGGGGGGGGAAACCCTTGGGGCCCACGGGGGGGGGGCCCAAAAACCCCTGGGGCCCCAACGGGGGGGGCCCCCAAAACCCCCCCCCCCGGGGGGGGTCCAAAAGGGGGGGGGGGGGAAAAAAGCCCGGGGGGCCAACGGGGGGAGGCAACATTTAAATTTTCCTGGGGGGGGGGAAAACCCCCTCTTACCCCATAGGGGGGGGGGGGGCCCAAATATTCCCCCCCCCCGGGGGGACCCTTTTTCCCTTTTGGGGGGGGAACCCCCCCCCTTTTACCCCTTCCCCCCCCGGGCCTTCATTTTTTACCCCTTTGGGGGGGGGCCCCCCCCAAACCCCTTTCCCCTTTGGGGACCCTTTCCTCCCCTTTAAACCGGGGGGGGGGGGCCCAAATTTTCCCCTTCCTCCCCCCCTTTTTTCCACTTTTAAACCTTTTTCCTTCCCCCCCCCCCTTTTCCCCTACCCTCATTTACCCCTTCCCCCTCATTTTTTTTTAACCCTTCCCCCCCCCCAATTTTCCCCACCCCTTTTCCCTTTGGGGACTCTTTATCCCCCTTTTTGGGGGGCCTCTTTTACCTTTTGGGGGGAAATCTTTTAAAACCCTTTGGGCCCATTTACATTTTGGGGGGGATATTTTAAACCCCTTTTGGGCCCTCTTTTTAAACCCGGGGGGGGGGGGGGCTCATTTTTAACCCTTTTTGGGGGGCCCCCCCCTTTCTTTTCCCTATGGGGGGGGGGCTCATTTTTAAACCCCCCCTTTCCCCGGACCTCTCATTTATACCATGGGGGGGGGAGGGGCCTTATTAACCCTTCCTGCCCGGCCTTCATCTTTCACCTATGGGGGGGGGGGGCCCATTTTTAACCCCTTCCTCCCCGGCCCCTTCATTTTATCACACTATGGGGGGGGGGGGGCCATTTTTAAACCCTTCCTCCGGCCCCTTCATTTTATACCTATGGGGGGGGGGGCCTTTTTTCCCCCCTTCCCTCCCCGGGATTTATTTATCACCTATGGGGGGGGGGGCCTTTTTAAAACCCCTTCTGCCCGGATCTTTTTTTTTCCCCAACTTGGGGGGGGGGGGGTCATTTTCCCCCCTTCCTCCCCCGGACCTTCATCTTATCCCCCGGGGGGGGAGGGGCCATTTTAACCCCTTCTGCCCGGCCCTTATTTATACATTTGGGGGGGGGGGGTCATTATTCCCCTTCTCCCCGGCTCATCTTTCACACATGGGGGGGGGGGTCTTTATTCCCCCTTCCCTGCCGGCCCCATTTTATCCATTTTTGGGGGGGGCCTTTATTAACCCCTTTCCCTGCCGGCCTTATTTTTTCAAATAGGGGGGGGGGGGGCCATTATTAAACCCCCCTTTCCCCCCCGGGGGATTTTAAAAAACCCCTTGGGGGGAAATCATTTTCCCCCCTTTTGGGATTTTCATTTTACCCCTTGGGGGAAACCATTTTACCCCTTGGGGGGCCCTCATTTTCCCCTTTGGGGGGAACCTTTTTAACCCCTTTTGGGGGGACCCTTTTACCCCTTTGGGGGGACCCATTTTAACCCTTTGGGGGCTTTTTAAACCCCTTGGGGGGGGGGGCCATTTAAACCCCTTTTGGGACCCTCATTTACCAATTTGGGGGGACCCCATTTTCCCCTTTTGGGGGGTTTCATTTTACCACAAATGGGGGGGGGGGGAAATTAAACCCCCCCCGCCCTCTTTTACCTTGGGGGGGAGGGGCCATTAAAAACCCTTTCCTCCCCGGACCTTCTTTTTTCACACTATGGGGGGGGGGGGCTCTTTTTAAACCCTTCCCGGATCTCTTTATCAACTTTGGGGGGGAGGGTCATTATTAACCCTTTGCCCGGCCTCTTTTTATCAATTTGGGGGGGGGGGTCATTATTAACCCCCCTGCCCGGAATCTTTATACATATGGGGGGGGGGGGGGCCCTAATTTTTAAACCCCCTTCCTCCCGGCCCTTCATTTATCCATATGGGGGGGAGGGGCTCATTATTAACCCCTTTTTCCTGCCGGCCCTCTCTCTTATCCCCTAGGGGGGGGGGGCTCATTTTTAACCCCCTTCCTGCCCGGACCTTTTTTTCACAATGGGGGGGGGGGCTCATTTTTAACCCTTCCTGCCCGGGCCCATTTTAAATCCCCCCTTGGGGGGGGGGCCTTAAAAATTCCCCCCTTTTTCCCATTACCCAACTTGGGGGGGGGGGGGAAATTTTAACCCCTTTCCGGACCTTTTTATCACCCTATGGGGGGGGGGGCTTTTTTTAAACCCTTCCTCCCCGGACTTCATCTACACATTTTAAAAGGGGGGGGGATTTTTTGGGACCTCCCCCAACCTTGGGGGGGGGGGGGGGGGGGGGGGGGGAAAACTGGGGGGGGGGGGGGGGAAAGGGGGGGGGGGGGGAAAGGGGGGGGGGGGGGGGGGGGGGCCCCCGGGGGGGGGGGGGGAAAAAAAAAAAAAAAAGGGGGGGGGGGGGGGGCCCCCGGGGGGGGGGAGGGGCCCCCCTTTGGGCCCCCCCGGGGGGGGGGGGCCCCCCGGGGGGGGAAAACCCGGGGGGGGGTTTTAAAGGGCCCCAAAAAAGGGGGGGGGGGGAAAAACCCCTGGGTTTTTTGGGGGGGGGGGGGGGGGGAAAAGGGAAACCCCCCGGGGGGGGGGGGGAAAACCCCCCCGGCCCCCCGGGGGGGGGAGGGGGAAAATTTGCCCCCCCCTTTTTTTTTGGGGGGGGGAGGGGCAAAGGGGCCCAAAGGGGGGGGGGGTTTCCCCCCCCGGGGGGAAAACCCCCAATGGGGGGGGGTTTTTGGGGGGGGGGGGGCCCCCCGGGGGGGGGGGGCCCCCCCGGGAAAAAGGGGGGGGGGGGGGGGGGGAAAAAGGGGGGGGGGCCCAAAAGGGGAAACCCCACATGGGGGGGGGGGCCCCCCGGGAAAATTTTAAAAGGGGGGGGCCCCCCCGGGGGGGGGGGGGGGGGGGGAAAACCCCCTTTGGGATTTTTTGGGGGGGGGGTTTTCCCCCGGGGGGGGGAAACCAAGGGGGGGGGGGTTTTTCCCCCCCCTTTTTTTTGGGGGGAGGGGCCCCCCGGGGGGGGGGGGGGGGGGGGGGGGGGGGGGGGGTTTTTTTTGGGGGGGGCCCCCCCGGGGGGGGGGGAAAAAAGGGGGGCCCCCCCGGGGGGGGGGGGGGGGGGGGGGGGGGGGCCCCCCCGGGGGGGGAAAAAAAGGGGGGGGGGGGGGGGGGGGGGCTTTTGGGGGGGGGGGGGGGGGGGTAAAAAATTGGGGGGGGAAAAAGGGGGGGGGGGGGGGGGGGGGGGGGGGGGGGGGCAAAAAAAGGGGGGAAAAAAAAGGGGGGGGGGGGGGGGGGGGGGGGGGGGGGGGGGGGGGGGGGGCCCTTGGGGGGGGGGGGGGGGGGGGGGGGGGGGGGGGGAAAAAACCCCAAAAAGGGGGGGGGTTTTTGGGGGGGGGGGAAAAAAGGGGGGGGGGGGGGGGGGAAAAAAATAAAAAAAATTTTTGGGGGGGGGGGGGGGGGGGAAAAAAGGGGGGCCCGGGGGGAAAATAAAGGGGGGGGGGGGGGGAAAAAACGGGGGGGGGGGGGGGGGGGGGGGGGGTTTTTGGGGGGGGGGGGGGGGGGGGGGGGGTTTTGGGGGCGGGGGGGGGGGGGGGGGGGGGGTTTCGGGGGGGGGGGGGGGGGGGGGGGGTTTAGGGGGGGGGGGGGGGAAAAGGGGGGGGGGGGGGGGGGGGGGGAAAAAAAGGGGGGGGGGGGGGGTGGGGGGGGGGGGGGGGGGGGGGGGGGGGGGGGAAAAAGGGGGGGGGGGGGGGGGGGGGGGGGGGGGGGGGGGGGGGGGGAAAAAAGGCGGGGAAAAAAGGGGGGGGCGGGGGGGGGGGGGCCCAAACCCCCCGGGGGGGGGGAAAAAGGGGGGGGGGGGGGGGGGGGGGCAAAAGGGGGGGGGGGGAGGGGCCCCCTTTTGGGGGGGGGGGGGAAAAAAGGGGGGGGGGGGAAAAAAGGGGGGGGGGGGGGGGGGGGGGGGAAAAAAAAGGGGGGGGGGGGGGGGGGGGGGCCCCGCGGGGGTTGGGGGGGGGGGGGGGGGGGGGGGGGGGGGGGGGGGGGGGGGGAGGGGGGGGGGGGGGGGGAGGGGGGGGGGGAGGTTTTTGGGGGGAGGGGGGGGGGGGGGGGGGGGTGGGGGGGGCCCCCCCCCCCCCCCCCCCCGGGGGGGGGGGGGGGGGGGGGGGGGGGCCCCAAAAGGGGGGGGGGGGGTAGGGGGGGGGGGGGTCCTGACACACGGATAAAATAAATGCCCCATTTTGTCATGTTTGGCTGTTACCTCCCCACCCCCCCCTTTATTGTTGCCCCCCCATGGCCGGGCCAGTTGGCCGACTTTTGACATTTGGCCTCTAGTGGCGTTTGGCGTTGTATCTCTGGAATGGTCTGCGTTTGGCGTTGTATCTCCGGAATGGTCGGCGTTTGGCGTTGTATCTCCGGAATGGCCGACGTTTGGCGTTGTATCTCCGGAATGGCCGACGTTTGGCGTTGTATCTCCGGAATGGTCGCCGTTTGGCGTTGTATCTCCGGAATGGTCGGCGTTTGGCGTTGTATCTCTGGAATGGTCGGCGTTTGGCGTTGTATCTCCGGAATGGTCGGCGTTTGGCGTTGTATCTCTGGAATGGCCGACGTTTGGCGTTGTATCTCCGGAATGGTCGGTGTTTGGCGTTGTATCTCCGGAATGGTCGCCGTTTGGCGTTGTATCTGCGGAATGGTCGGTGTTTGGCGTTGTATCTCTGGAATGGTCGGCGTTTGGCGTTGTATCTCCCGAATGGTCGGCGTTTGGCGTTGTATCTCCGGAATGGTCGGCGTTTGGCGTTGTATCCCTGGAATGGTCGCGCCGCTCACCTCGCAATGACTGCTTTCAATTAGAAGTTTAGCCTCTCCAACCCGAATGTGAAAGGCGATTAAATGACTGTTAGAATTGGGGAATTGGGTGATGGAGCCGGTCTCCTCCTGGTGGAGGATGTTCCTGATCAGTGAGGATTCGACACGGTTTAATAAGGTAGTGCAGCTTCAAAAGACTTCAAAAGGCCCGGCAGTCAGCAGTCAGCGGGGAGCGCCGGGCGCCGGTGAACTCTCATTGACCCCCTTCTCTTCCAGCATCAAGTTGTCGGTACACCGCCTCCTGCATTACAATCTTCCTTACCCGCTAAAATCTCACCAATTTCCGTCACCATGGAAACTGGCCTACAAATCTGCAGATCAGCTCTCTGTTCCTCTGCCCAGATCTCCCCGCCACCGCCGCCGCCGTTCTTCAGTCCCTCTGCCCCCATTATTGGGTGCCAAGTCTGCCAAAGTCCATTCATCCAACTTCCCATGCTGGAGCCACTTCACCGTCCTCCTCCTCTCCGCTTTATCTCCTCTTCCAGATGTCCACCGACTGGCCAATCCCAGCAAGGCGAGGATCCGAGACAATGGCCACGTCAGATTACCCACCAACTGCGATAAGTGGACTTCACAATGGTAGATTCTGGCCACACGCTCCGTACAAGTAGCCTATCCCCACAGTACTCCTGACCATTGTCAGTACCAGTAATTCCATCTATTATGGGCTCAGGACCCTCGTCCTTCCACCGACCTGCTGAGGGTCCGGATCACCAGAAACTCTCCTGGTAAAAGTCTCATAATAGGAGCTACCCCAAATACATGATATTCTATTGGGTTGAGGTCAGGACTCTGTGCAGGCCAGTCAAGTTCCTCCACCCCAAACTCCCTCATCCTTGTCTTTATGGACCTTTATTTGTGCACTGGTCCAAATCATTTGGTGGAGGGGGGATTATGGTGTCGGGGAGGGGGGGTGGAGGGGGGATTATGGTGTGGGGGGGAGCAAGGCACAAACCAAGGTCCATAAAGACATGGATAAGCGAGTTTGGGGTGGAGAAATTTGACTGGCCTGCACAGAGTTCTGACCTCAACCCCCATTGAACCCTCCGGACTAAGACTGGGGGGTCATTAAAGGTCATGTGTGTGTAAAGGCAGGCGTCCCAATACTTTTGGGAATATAGAGTATATTCACCCGACCGCAATGATCTCTTCCCTCTTCTTAATTCATCCTCCTTTTCACCGACATTCCAGAACACCTCCAAGACACGTCTGGAGGGAATGCCTCACCCAACTATATATGTCCCCACATTCTAGTAGAGGAATTTCGAAGAAATATCTTCACATAATCCATCAAACATTCCACTTCTACATTGGAAAGAATTTGAGCGGAGACCATGAGCCAGGCCTTCTCGTCCAACATCAGTGCCTGACCTCACAAATGCTTTCTGGAAGAATGGTCAAAACATTCCCATAGACACCCTCCTAAACCTTGTGGACGGCCTTCCCAGAAGAGGTGAAGCTGTTATAGCTGCAAAGGGTCAACTCAATATTGAACCCTCCGGACTAAGACTGGGGGGTCATTAAAGGTCATGTGTGTGTAAAGGCAGGCGTCCCAATACTTTTGGGAATATAGCGTATATTCACCCGACCGCAAAGATCTCTTCCCTCTTCTTAATTCATCCTCCTTTTCACCGACATTCCAGAACACCTCCAAGACACGTCTGCAGGGAACGCCTCACCCAACTATATATGTCCCCACATTCTAGTAGAGGAAATCCGAAGAAATATCTTCACATAATCCATCAAACATTCCACTTCTACATCATCACCTTAAAGAAGACACAATATAGTATCTGCCTTCTATCGTCCAATCACCTTCCACACAATACTCCACCATCATTACTCCTCAATATCTTCCAATGTCCATTCACTGTCCTCCCACACTACTCCACCATGTGTGGTCCTCCACATCCTCCATCGTCACCTCAGCACCTCACTTCTCTCCTGGACATTCATATCTATACTTCTCTATAAGATTTCAGCCTTCACCACTGTGGCAGGAAGATTCCTTCTGATGATGGCCCAACATTAAGTCTCGGCATTTTCACCAATCTAACCACCAACTCTTCTTCATACATCTTCAAGCATCGCTTCACCATCATCCATCATCTTTCCCGTCACCCCTTCAGACTAACATTAACATCGGATTATTGACAGTAATTGTCATTACTCTTTATTCATCAGTCTTTCTACCCATTTACCCAATTTACCTTTACACCCGATGCTGGCCTCTCATCCACCACATCATTCAGTATCAAACCCCCAACTTACCACCTTTCCACCCAGAAAACCCAACCCCCAACTTACCACCTTTCCACCCAGAAAACCCAACCCCCAACTTACCACCTTTCCACCCAGAAAACCCAACCCCCAACTTACCACCTTTCCACCCAGAAAACCCAACCCCCAACTTACCACCTTCCCACCCAGAAAACCCAACCCCCAACTTACCACCTTTCCACCCAGAAAACCCAACCCCCAACTTACCACCTTTCCACCCAGAAAACCCAACCCCCAACTTACCACCTTCCCACCCAGAAAACCCAACCCCCAACTTACCACCTTTCCACCCAGAAAACCCAACCCCCAACTTACTACCTTTCCACCCAGAAAACCAAACCCCCAACTTACCACCTTTCCACCCAGAAAACCCAACCCCCAACTTACCACCTTTCCACCCAGAAAACCCAACCCCCAACTTACCACCTTTCCACCCAGAAAACCCAACCCCCAACTTACCACCTTTCCACCCAGAAAACCCAACCCCCAACTTACCACCTTCCCACCCAGAAAACCCAACCCCCAACTTACCACCTTTCCACCCAACACACCAAACCCCCAGCTTACCACCTTTCCACCCAACACACCAAACCCCCAGCTTACCACCTTTCCACCCAACACACCAAACCCCCAACTTACCACCTTTCCACCCAACACACCAAACCCCCATCTTACCACCCAGAAAACCAAACCCCCAACTTACCACCTTTCCACCCAGAAAACCAAACCCCCATCTTACCACCTTTCCACCCAGAAAACCAAACCCCCAACTTACCACCTTTCTACCCAACACACCAAACCCCCAACTTACCACCTTTCCATCCAGCAAACCCAACCCCCAACTTACCACCTTTCCACCCAGAAAACCAAACCCCCATCTTACCACCTTTCCACCCAGAAAACCCAACCCCCAACTTACCACCTTTCCACCCAGAAAACCCAACCCCCAACTTACCACCTTTCCACCCAGAAAACCCAACCCCCAACTTACCACCTTTCCACCCAGAAAACCCAACCCCCAACTTACCACCTTCCCACCCAGAAAACCCAACCCCCAACTTACCACCTTTCCACCCAGAAAACCCAACCCCCAACTTACCACCTTTCCACCCAGAAAACCCAACCCCCAACTTACCACCTTCCCACCCAGAAAACCCAACCCCCAACTTACCACCTTTCCACCCAGAAAACCCAACCCCCAACTTACCACCTTTCCACCCAGAAAACCAAACCCCCAACTTACCACCTTTCCACCCAGAAAACCCAACCCCCAACTTACCACCTTTCCACCCAGAAAACCCAACCCCCAACTTACCACCTTTCCACCCAGAAAACCCAACCCCCAACTTACCACCTTTCCACCCAGAAAACCCAACCCCCAACTTACCACCTTCCCACCCAGAAAACCCAACCCCCAACTTACCACCTTTCCACCCAACACACCAAACCCCCAGCTTACCACCTTTCCACCCAACACACCAAACCCCCAGCTTACCACCTTTCCACCCAACACACCAAACCCCCAACTTACCACCTTTCCACCCAACACACCAAACCCCCATCTTACCACCCAGAAAACCAAACCCCCAACTTACCACCTTTCCACCCAGAAAACCAAACCCCCATCTTACCACCTTTCCACCCAGAAAACCAAACCCCCAACTTACCACCTTTCTACCCAACACACCAAACCCCCAACTTACCACCTTTCCATCCAGCAAACCCAACCCCCAACTTACCACCTTTCCACCCAGAAAACCAAACCCCCATCTTACCACCTTTCCACCCAGAAAACCAAACCCCCAACTTACCACCTTTCCACCCAACACACCAAACCCCCAACTTACCACCTTTCCACCCAGAAAACCAAACCCCCAACTTACCACCTTTCCACCCAACACACCAAACCCCCAACTTACCACCTTTCCACCCAACACACCAAACCCCCATCTTACCACCTTTCCATCCAGCAAACCAAACTTCTAACCAAACTTCTAATGCCGTGTACACACAGTCGGACATTCCGATAGAAAAAGCCAGATGGGAGCTTTTCATCGGATATTCCGACCGTGTGCATGCCCATCGGACGGAAAACCGCTCGTCTGTATGCTGTTCCGACGCACCAAAAATCACGCATGCTCTGAAGCAAGTACGAGATGGAAGCTATTGGCTACTGGCTATTGAACTTCTGTTTTCTAGTCCAGCCGTACATGTTGTACGTCACCGAGTTCTGGGCGCTCGGAATTTGGTGTCACCGTGTGTATGCAAGACAGCTTGAGTGGAATTCCATCGAAAAAACCTTCAGAGTCCGACGGCAAAACCGGTCGTGTGTACGCGGCATGAGAGATGTTTCCAAGTCCTCCATTATCATTGCCAAGCCACCATCTTCTCATCACACTCCCCTCTCACTTTTGTGGTAGAACATTGGCAATAACCAGGAAGGACTTCCACCTTGGACCCTTTCCTGTAGTTACCCCACACAATTCTGGGACTGTCCACCAGCCCATAACAGAAGTTCAGAGCAATGGGGCTCCTCAATGTACCAAACTTGTGAACTTCCTCTGTGTCCCGAAGCCTCGGAATAGAGAATTATTTCATGATTTGTTGAATGATCTTATTAACCTTCCTGTGGTAGGAAAACCTATATTTAGACAGTAATTCTACACACAGGACCCTTGAAGCCCCTCCCACCTTTCAGAGGCTGCCCGCAGACACTAGCGCCCCCCTGTGGCCGGTGATATGGTAATCTCTTCCCAGCAGGCCTCAGCTCAGGGTGATCAGAGCGACTCTACGCATTTCACAATGGAAATTTTGCCCCCTCTTATAAAAAGGCAACAAAACAAAGAGATCACCCAACGGAGACCCCATTCCAGGGGAGCGCTCGATGAAGTACTTGAAAAGCAAACGAACTTATGTTTTATGCGTTTTTAAGATGTCTGACAGGGTACAAAAGTTCATCTTTAATAGGGAGGCAACATAGAATGCTTAAAGCTGCATTCTGACACCGAAATCTCGCCTTGCTGCCTTTGAAGTGCTTTCTGATATTCCATTCTGCCTGAAGATACTCGGCATGTTTATGCAGCAGATGGGGGGGATATTCCCAGGATGCTCCTCTCTCTGTCTTCCATCGCACACCAGACACCGCCATTCTCTGCCTCTTAACTCGGTGAGATTCTTAAAAAGCAGCCGGGCCCCCCGGGAGGAAGGCGGGGGACACGGAGCCTTTATTATGCATCCTCATTTCTCTTATTTAATCAGAGATCTGGATAAAATTATTCCTGATAAGTCCAACGTGTTTGGGAGCCTCTTTAGAGAAAGATGATGGATAAAACGCAGAAGTTTACAGGGAACAAAAGGTGACCGATTAGCATCTGTTTGAATCCGAGTCACATCAAGTTTAAGCTCCATCAAGTCCACAAAGTTGAGGGAAAAAAACTGCCGATTTGTCGGAGGAGAAGATGAAGTTCACCAAAAACATAATTCCCGTCTTGTTGTGTTTTCTGTTTATTAGCGGCTTTGAAAAATAAATCCGATGTGAGTTCCATCATATAGAATTGATGGCCAATCGTCATCGCTGCCAGTCTTCTAGACATGTGCGCTGCCAAAAAATGTGTTCGTTTTTGTTTCATTCGTTTTTCTTTTTTTCTTTTTTCGGGTCATTCGTTATGATCACAATTCATAAATTCGTACATTCATGAATTAGAAAATTTGTATATTCATAAATTAGAAAATTCGGAAATTTGGAAATTCGACAATTCAAAAATCTGAAATAGTAACTAATTATTAAATTATAATAATAACATTCAAATTTGTCTGTTAGTGAAAGTAACAAATACAAATTCCGAATTATCCGAAATAACGAATGCCGTATCTAAACAAATGGAACGTAACAAATTAATAATAAATAATAATAATAAAACCTTTTTATTATTATTGTTGTTATTTAGTGTTATTAATTAATTACGTTCCATTCGTTTAGATGCGGCGTTCTTTATTTCGGATAATTCGGAACTTCGGATAAATTTGTATTTGTTACCTTCACTAACAGACAAATTTGAAAGGAAATTACAACACCTATAATTTAATAGTTAGAAATAGTTAAGTTATTATTAGTTAATTATTATTTCAGATTTCCGAATTTTCAAATATTCATATTTATGAATATTCAGAAAAATTTGTTAAAACGGGTTTTCGTTAATTCGGATATTTCAGAATTAACGAATTTGTTGAAATTCGTTAAAAAACGAATTTGCAACAAAACGAATTGCACATGTCTATTGTCTTCCACCAATCCTCCTCGCTCGGCAAGTCATCCACCAATCCTCCTCGCTCGGCAAGTCATCCACCAATCCTCCTCGCTCGGCAAGTCATCCACCAATCCTCCTCGCTCGGCAAGTCTTCCACCAATCCTCCTCAATCGGCAAGTCTTCCACCAATCCTCCTCCCTCGGCAAGTCTTCCACCAATCCTCCTCGCTCGGCAAGTCTTTCACCAATCCTCCTCACTCGGCAAGTCTTCCACCAATCCTCGCTCGGCAAGTCTTCCACCAATCCTCCTCGCTCGGCAAGTCTTCCACCAATCCTCCTCGCTCGGCAAGTCTTCCACCAATCCTCCTCGCTCGGCAAGTCTTCCACCAATCCTCCTCGCTCGGCAAGTCTTTCACCAATCCTCCTCCCTCGGCAAGTCTTCCACCAATCCTCCTCGCTCGGCAAGTCTTCCACCAATCCTCCTCGCTCGGCAAGTCTTCCACCAATCCTCCTCGCTCGGCAAGTCTTCCACCAATCCTCCTCACTCGGCAAGTCTTCCACCAATCCTCCTCGCTCGGCAAGTCTTCCACCAATCCTCCTCGCTCGGCAAGTTATCCACCAATCCTCCTCGCTCGGCAAGTCTTCCACCAATCCTCCTCGCTCGGCAAGTCTTCCACCAATCCTCCTCGCTCGGCAAGTCTTCCACCAATCCTCCTCGCTCGGCAAGTCTTCCACCAATCCTCCTCGCTCGGCAAGTCTTCCACCAATCCTCCTCGCTCGGCAAGTCTTCCACCAATCCTCCTCGCTCGGCAAGTCTTCCACCAATCCTCCTCGCTCGGCAAGTCTTCCACCAATCCTCCTCGCTCGGCAAGTCTTTCACCAATCCTCCTCGCTCGGCAAGTCTTTCACCAATCCTCCTCGCTCGGCAAGTCTTCCATCTATGATCCTAAACCATGACATTCGATTATCAGCCCTGGACCTCACCCCCCGGCGCACCGCCCAATACGCATGTCCACATTCGTTATTTACATAAATTCATTTCATTTGTTTCATTTATAAAATCAATTTGAAAAGTTTTCCAATTTCCAAAAAGAATAAAATAGAATAGAAAAAAATGATTCATTTTTTCTATTCCTTTATTTATTTTCTATTTTATTCTCTTTGGAAATTGGAAAACGATTCGAATTTGAAAACTATTTGAATTCAAATTTCTTCCAAATGGTTTTTCTTTTTTTCAGATTGGTTTAAATTCGGTACTATTCTAATTCAGATACATCTGAATTTCTGAATAATGAAAATTCGTCCGAATTTTTATTCAAAATGAAACAAACCACACATGTTTACCACCCAATGCTACCAGTCATGGGACCCCCCCCCCCCCCCCGGAGAGGTCTCCTCCAAGAAGAAAACAGTTTAGGAAGATGACCCAACACTCAATGACAAGAGGCAGCTGCAAGGGCAAACAAAATCTCCAGATGTAGAAGAAGCAGATGAAACGCGTCGGCGTGATGAGGGTGGATTGAGGCACCACATTGTAGAAAGGATGGTATGTGGCTCAGGGGAGGTTCACATCATAGAAAACCAGTCCAGGTGCTCATTTTAAAGGCTTATAAAGAAGTTATTGTCATAAAAAAGTGTTTGGGGACCCGGGTCCTGCCCTGGGGGAGTGTTTGGGGACCCGGGTCCTGCCCTTGGGGAGTGTTAGGGGCCCCGGGTCCTGCCCTGGGGAAGTGTTTGGGGACCCGGGTCCTGCCCTTGGGGAGTGTTAGGGGCCCCGGGTCCTGCCCTGGGGGAGTGTTTGGGGACCCGGGTCCTGCCCTTGGGGAGTGTTAGGGGCCCCGGGTCCTGCCCTGGGGGAGTGTTTGGGGACCCGGGTCCTGCCCTTGGGGAGTGTTAGGGGCCCCGGGTCCTGCCCTGGGGAAGTGTTTGGGGACCCGGGTCCTGCCCCAGGGGAGTGTTTGGAGACCCGGGTCCTGCTCCAGGGGAGTGTTTGGGCACCCGTGTCCTGCCCCAGGGGACATGTATCAATGCAAATAAAAGTTTTTAAAACTGCAGTTTTTTCGGGAGCAGTGATTTTAATAATGCTTAAATTGAAACAATAAAAGTGTAATATTCCTTTAAATTTTGTACCTGGGGGATGTCTATAGTGCCTGTGAAGGGGCGCATGTTTCCTGTGCTTAGAACTGTCCGAGAGCAAAATTACATTTCTAAAGGAAAAAAAGTCATTTAAAATTGATTGCGGCTGTAATGTATTGTCAGTCCCGGCAATACACATAAAAGTTAATTGATAAAAACGGCATGGGATTCCCCCACAGGGGAACCCCGAACCCCCAGCCCTTGCTCTCGGACTGTTCTAAACACGGGAAACATGCGCCACTTTACAGATGTACTATACACACACCCCAGGTATGAAATTTAAAGGAATATTTCACTTTTATTGTTTCACTTTAAGCATTATTAAAATCACTGCTCCCGAAAAAACAGCCGTTTTAAAACTTTTTTTGCATTGATACATGTCCCCTGGGGCAGGACCCGGGTCCCCAAACACTCCCCTGGGGCAGGACCCGGGTCCCCAAACACTCCCCTGGGGCAGGACCCGGGTCCCAAAACACTCCCCCGGAACAGGACCCGGGTCCCCAAACACTCCCCCGGAACAGGACCCGGGTCCCCAAACACTCCCCCGGGGCAGGACCCGGGTCCCCAAACACTCCCCCGGGGCAGGACCCGGGTCCCCAAACACCCCCCTGGGGCAGGACACGGGTCCCCAAACACTCCCCCGGAACAGGACCTGGGTCCCCAAACACTCCCCTGGGGCAGGACCCGGGTCCCCAAACACTCCCCTGGGGCAGGACCCGGGTCCCCAAACACTCCCCCGGAACAGGACCCGGGTCCCCAAACACTCCCCCGGGGCAGGACCTGGGTCCCCAAACACTCCCCTGGGGCAGGACCCGGGTCCCCAAACACTCCCCTGGGGCAGGACCCAGGTCCCCAAACACTCCCCTGGGGCAGGACCCGGGTCCCCACTTTTTATCACAATAACTTCTATATAAGCCTTTAAAATGATCACTTTTGATTTTTCATGTTCGTGTCCTATAGACTTCTTGTGTGAAGGGGGGGTGTTCGGCCCATCCCTATTCACCATCTATGAGCTCCCTCTCTGAAGGTGGATATTCTTCATTTCACTTCACTTTCTTCATCAGCTGTGACTGAGATTCTGATCAGTCCCAAATCCCGGGTTGTTCTTGTCTCTTCTGTAGAAGAATATAAACCTGGAATGCCCCCTCCACATTGGGGGGGAGGGGGGGTGGTAGGTACCAGCGGGTGCAGAAGGGAGGATCTAGAAGAGAGGAGACTTCGGTGTAGCCCCAGGTTGAGGCCCCTCTGGGTTTCTCATTGGTCGTCGGTGGTCAGGGACGTAATTTGGTCTCGTTATGTGATTCTGGTTCATGGGATTCCAGAACTTTCCGTCTCCGGAGAGATGACATTCTTCTCCTATCATCTTCCAGCTAATTGCTCCTCGCTGTGTTTTTCTAAACTTGCTGTAGAGAAACCCTTAAAGTCCATCTGATTGTTCTGAGAGATCTGTTATTTTTTTGGCCCCTCAAGGAGATAAACTATTAATAATAGACTGCAATCTCTGGGGCTGAAAACACCAAGAAGATGAAGGATCAATAATTGTCCATTTCCACCCGGGAAGGAAGCGATCATCGCCTGTAGGACACGTCTTCATTCCAATGCGTCTTCTTCTTCCTCTCCAACTGAGAAATGAAACTGTAACCTAATCACCGGGAAGAGTTCACCGATTCTGAATGCTGCCGGAGAATGTCCAGGATCTGCCGGGCATTGGGAGGTGTGTGGTCCGGCCAGTGCCCGGCTGGCATGCTCTGCTCACAATCCCCTAAGCAGGCAATACACATAGAAATTTGATTGAGTCATTGAGGACACACAATGGTGGATTCCAGGGGACCCCATACAGCCAACCTGACAGAGCCCCCCCCCCCCAAATAACCACAGTTTACTATGCTTCAGTTATCAATGATTGGTACTGATCACTCATTGTGTTCATTCATATGACAGATTTACCCGACTCTTCCCCCACTTTCCATCCTCAAGGATCCTATCGTGTGCTTACAGCTGCCAGCAGGAAGGAAAGGAGGGAAGCCGACAGCAGTGCAGGGGGGTCTGGAGAGCAGGAGGAAACCTATGGTGTATAGGGAGGGTAATCAGTGTGGTGGGGGAGGGGGAGGCGGTTACTGGAACCGATCCCCAGTATGGTTCTCTCTGCAGCAGCTGAAAGCCAGCGGGAGGGAGAGTAGAAGAAGCCGGCTTTCAGCTGCTGCAGAGAGAACAAAACAGGGGATCGGTTCTAGTAATTGCCCCCCTGCCATGCTGATCATCCTCCCTGCCCACATCCAATTCACCCTGTTGTCGGAGCCCCCTTTGCTGGCCGGGGCCCCATACAGGAGGACCAGTGGTACCCCCTTATCCACAGCCCTGGTGGTTTCCACCAACCTCATAGAGGGGTATCCAGTGCCCAACCAAACGTTGTATATTGGTGGAAACCTCAGTGATGATCAAGAAATTATGTATCACAAACTGCAAAATAAATAGAAACTTTCAGATAAAATCTATTGCACATCGTATGTGTCCTTCCGATAAAATCCAGAATATCGGAGCCTTCCGATAAAATCCAGAATATCGGAGCTTCTCCGCTCCATGGTGGAGAGATTTCATTTATATGGTCACCATGTGCTCTCCTCCACCCATCACACCTCCCGCTCTCCAGAAAACTGGACCTATGTAATGAGTAGGTCACCATGTGCGCTCCTCCACCCATCACACCACCTTCTCTCCAGAAAACTGGACCTATGTAATGATTAGGTCACCATGTGCTCTCCTCCACCCATCACACCTCCTGCTCTCCAGAAAACTGGACCTATGTAATGAGTAGGTCACCATGTGCGCTCCTCCACCCATCACACCACCTTCTCTCCAGAAAACTGGACCTATGTAATGAGTAGGTCACCATGTGCTCTCCTCCACCCATCACACCACCTTCTCTCCAGAAAACTGGACCTATGTAATGATTAGGTCACCATGTGCTCTCCTCCACCCATCACACCTCCTGCTCTCCAGAAAACTGGACCTATGTAATGAGTAGGTCACCATGTGCGCTCCTCCGCCCATCACACCACCTGCTCTCCAGAAAACTGGACCTATGTAATGAGTAGGTCACCATGTGCCCTCCTCCACCCATCACACCACCTTCTCTCCAGAAAACTGGACCTATGTAATGAGTAGGTCACCATGTGCTCTCCTCCACCCATCACACCACCTTCTCTCCAGAAAACTGGACCTATGTAATGAGTAGGTCACCATGTGCTCTCCTCCACCCATCACACCACCTTCTCTCCAGAAAACTGGACCTATGTAATGAGTAGGTCACCATGTGCTCTCCTCCACCCATCACACCACCTTCTCTCCAGAAAACTGGACCTATGTAATGAGTAGGTCACCATGTGCTCTCCTCCACCCATCACACCTCCTGCTCTCCAGAAAACTGGACCTATGTAATGAGTAGGTCACCATGTGCTCTCCTCCACCCATCACACCACCTTCTCTCCAGAAAACTGGACCTATGTAATGAGTAGGTCACCATGTGCTCTCCTCCACCCATCACACCTCCTGCTCTCCAGAAAACTGGACCTATGTAATGAGTAGGTCACCATGTGCTCTCCTCCACCCATCACACCTCCTGCTCTCCAGAAAACTGGACCTATGTAATGAGTAGGTCACCATGTGCGCTCCTCCGCCCATCACACCACCTGCTCTCCAGAAAACTGGACCTATGTAATGAGTAGGTCACCATGTGCCCTCCTCCACCCATCACACCACCTTCTCTCCAGAAAACTGGACCTATGTAATGAGTAGGTCACCATGTGCTCTCCTCCACCCATCACACCTCCTGCTCTCCAGAAAACTGGACCTATGTAATGAGTAGGTCACCATGTGCTCTCCTCCACCCATCACTCCACCCGCTCTCCAGAAAACTGGACCTATGTAATGAGTAGGTCACCATGTGCCCTCCTCCACCCATCACACCACCCGCTCTCCAGAAAACTGGACCTATGTAATGAGTAGGTCACCATGTGCTCTCCTCCACCCATCACTCCACCCGCTCTCCAGAAAACTGGACCTATGTAATGAGTAGGTCACCATGTGCTCTCCTCCACCCATCACACCTTCTCTCCAGAAAACTGGACCTATGTAATGAGTAGGTCACCATGTGCGCTCCTCCACCCATCACACCACCTTCTCTCCAGAAAACTGGACCTATGTAATGAGTAGGTCACCATGTGCGCTCCTCCACCCATCACACCACCCGCTCTCCAGAAAACTGGACCTATGTAATGAGTAGGTCACCATGTGCTCTCCTCCACCCATCACACCTTCTCTCCAGAAAACTGGACCTATGTAATGAGTAGGTCACCATGTGCTCTCCTCCACCCATCACACCACCCGCTCTCCAGAAAACTGGACCTATGTAATGAGTAGGTCACCATGCGGCTTTAATCTTGGCATTTACCATCTCTCATGGATTTCTCCCAAATCACCAACTGACCGCCTTCCCGTCATTCCGATATAAATGTGCCGCCTTTGCTCTCGGCTGTCATGGGCACTTCCGTACTCTCCAGGTCTTCCTTCCAGGTTTGGACTCTTTGGCCGGTTGATCGGCTGAACTGCGATGATGTCACTCCTGCACATGTGCAATGGAGTCACGTGACCATATCACAGAGTAAATGTGCGCTGCGCATGTGCGGCTCAGTGTACATTGACAGGCCAGGAGAAGCTCTTATGTCAGAAGAGACCAATAGGGTCCATCATAAAAATCCGGCCTGTCAGGGCCAGCAGGTCATGTTTTCCAGATTGTAGGCTCAGCAGATGGGAGAGTAATTGAGTGGTCAGATGAAGTGGGCACCGTGGCGCGTTGCTAGTTCCCGGACACTGTTGGTGGGTTCTGGTAAATTGGCGCCTTTGTGACGGGTGAAGTGCAGACGGTAGTGATGGGCTCGGCGTCTCCTTGGTTGTCATGACTCCACGCCTCTTTCATCCCGCCAGGCTGATCGGGATTCAGAATTGTTCTTCAAGCTATTTTTGTTGTGACAATTTCACAGTCAGTTTCCATCATCGGAGATGATCCCGTATCCCGGCACTTTCCGGAACTTTCCACCTCAATGAACAATTCCTGAGCAGGTAAATGTAGAGCCCGCGCTCCTCGCAATGACGCCGCTTGTGACTCGCTGATAGCTGCACTTACAAGGCGGATGATTATGTCCCATCTGTCAGTGCTGACGGCTCCGACATCTCAGCTAGAGAATACAGATGTTGTCACTGAGGCTGGGGCCCCAATTGTGCTCCAGGGCCCCTCACAGACAGACAACTAGCCAAATAATTACAGCTCAGAATGTGAAACGCGGGATGTCGGACGCACAGCGCACATTTTCTTTGCCAGTTTTCTTTCCCCACTTCCCTCCTCTTCTGTGAATGGTGGAGGAAATCACCTCTGTGACCTTGCTGGCAATATGGCGGCACAGCCCTGACTTACTAGAGACTATCAAGGAGAAGCCGTACTGTGAAGACTGGTGGAGGTCACCTACAGGAAGTGACATCACTGGGCGGTGAAGTCACTTCCTGTACAGGTGGAAGGATGAAAATAATTAGGACAGCGATATAATAATATATAATATAATAATAATACTCATTAGAGGGAGCAAAACAAACGCCAGTCATGGGAAATTCTGAATCCCTGTATGTATGCCAACAGGAAGGAGATCTCAATGAGTCATCACTTATAATCACATCCAATCGCTTCCAATCACTTATAATCCCATCCAATCCCTTCCAATCACTTTCAATCCCTCCAATCACTTCCAATCCCTTCCAATCCCTTCCAATCCCTTCCAATCACTTACAATCCCATCCAATCCCTTCCAATCACTTCCAATCCCTTCCAATCACTTCCAATCCCATCCAATCCCTTCCGATCCCTTCCAATCACTTACAATCCCATCCAATCACTTACAATCACATCCAATCCCATCCAATCACTTCCAATCCCATCCAATCCCTTCCAATCCCATCCAATCCCTTCCAATCACTTACAATCCCATCCAATCACTTCCAATCCCATCCAATCACTTACAATCACTTACAATCCCTTCCAATGATATCCAATCCCTTCCAATCCCATCCAATCCCATCCAATCCCTTCCAATCCCATCCAATCCCATCCAATTCCTTCCAATCACTTCCAATCCCTTCCAATTATATCCAATCCCTTCCAATCCCATCCAATAACTTCCAATTATATCCAATCCCTTCCAATCCCATCCAATCCCATCAAATCCCTTCCAATCACTTCCAACCACTTCCAATCCCTTCCAATTATATCCAATCCCTTCCAATCATATCCAATCACTTACAATCCCTTCCAATGATATTCAATCCCGTCCAATCCCAACCAATCACTTCCAATTATATACAATCCCTTCCAATCACTTCCAATCGCATCCAATTACTTCCAATCCCATCCAATCCCTTCCAATCCCTTCCAATCCCATCCAATCCCTTCCAATCCCTTCCAATCACTTACAATCCCTTCCAATTACTTCCAATCACATCCAATCCCTTCCAATCCCATCCAATCACTTCCAATCCCTTCCAATTATATCCAATCCCTTCCAATCCCATCCAATCCCTTGCAATCACATCCAATCACTTCCAATCACTTCCAATTATATCCAATCCCTTCCAATCCCATCCAATCCCATCCCTTCCAATCCCTTCCAATCCCATCCAATCCCTTCCAATCCCATCCAATCACTTCCAATCACTTCCAATCCCTTCCAATTATATCCCTTCCAATCCCATCCAATCCCCTCCAATCACTTCCAATCACATCCAATCCCTTCCAATCCCATCCAATCACGTCCAATCCCTTCCAATCCCATCCAATCCCTTCCAATCCCATCCAATCCCTTCCAATCCCTTCCAATCACTTACAATCACATCCAATCCCTTACAATCCCATCCAATCACTTCCGATCACATTCAATCCCTTCCAATCCCATCCAATCACTTCCAATCCCTTCCAATTATATCCAATCCCTTCCAATCCCATCCAATCACTTCCAATCACCTCCAATTCCTTTCCAATCCCATCCAATCACTTCCAATCCATTCCAATCCCATCCAATCCCTTCCAATCACTTACAATCCCATCCAATCCCTTCCAATCACTTACAATCCCTTCCAATCACTTACAATCACATCCAATCCCTTCGAATCCCATCCAATCACTTACAATCCCTTCCAATTATATCCAATCCCTTCCAATCCCATCCAATCACTTCCAATCCATTCCAATCCCATCCAATCCCTTCCAATCCCTTCCAATCCCATCCAATCACTTCCAATCACATCCAATCCCTTCCAATCCCATCCAATCACTTCAAATCCCTTCCAATTATATCCAATCCCTTCCAATCCCATCCAATCCCCTCCAATCACTTCCAATCACATCCAATCCCTTCCAATCCCATCCAATCACGTCCAATCCCTTCCAATCCCATCCAATCCCTTCCAATCCCATCCAATCCCTTCCAATCCCTTACAATCACTTACAATCACATCCAATCCCTTCCAATCCCATCCAATCACTTCCGATCACATTCAATCCCTTCCAATCCCATCCAATCACTTCCAATCCCTTCCAATCCCATCCAATCACTTCCAATCACATCCAATTCCTTTCCAATCCCATCCAATCACTTCCAATCCATTCCAATCCCATCCAATCCCTTCCAATCACTTACAATCCCTTCCAATCACTTACAATCACATCCAATCCCTTCGAATCCCATCCAATCACTTCCAATCCATTCCAATCCCATCCAATCCCTTCCAATCCATTCCAATCCCATCCAATCCCTTCCAATCCCATCCAATCACTTCCAATCCCTTCCAATCACTTCCAATTCCTTCCAAATGTCTTCCAATCACTTCCAATCACTTGTATCCCTCCAGGCCATTGATTAGCCTTTGTCAGAATCCGTAGACATCACATTTCCGGAATCTCCTACCAGTTTCCAGATATCCCGCCGTCTTTTGCCGCCAATATCAGGCGCATTTCTAGATGAGAAAGTTTGAGACGTGAGAGACTGGAAGCGGATTAATAGAGCAGAAAATCCTAAATGATGTGGAAATAATTTCTTAAATCTTAAGTAAAGCTTTCAAGGTGTTTAATTGTATAATTTGGTGGCGCTCTTGTTTGTAAATTGCGGTATCAAGCCGAGGAGACCGTTTCTGGACGCCACAAACAATTTGCATTCAGAGCAGCGTGGAGCGGATGGAGGGGCCTCGGAATTTGGAATAAATTAGGAGGATTGATTCTGCCTGAGCAGACGCCTGCCGTCCCCGCTGATGGCGGCACACGCACGCGCGCCACTCCCCCTCTGCTTCTTGTCCGGTGGTGACCTCTGTAGAGATGTGAGAGGCACAAACATGGCCGACCTCCAAACTTTCCTCCAGTATCTGAGCTGTGGAATACATCCCTCCTCCGGGCCCCGGCTCTGTGCTCCTGAGGGCCGCGCTATGGTGGACGCACACCAGGGAACGATCGGATAACAGTTCATGGACAGACCTTCATCAGATCAGAAACAATTGATGCATGTATGAACACAACTTATCATTGTAAACAATGAATATTCAAATATCAGTATAAAGTGCAATGTGCTAAAAAAAAGAACGATCAAAAGTATAAAATCCTACAAAAGGAGATCGAAAGTGACACCTATGCATTAGAGGAGAAGTCCAGCCGGGGCTCGTTTGGTTGGGCTTCTCCTCTGGATCACAGGAGAGAAATTTGTTTTGCAGTCCTGTGACCCGTTTTCAGTGATGTGAGGTCCGCTCTCTGCTGACATCACCAATATCAGTCCCTGCACCGCATCATCCCGACAATAAAGTCTGGATCCACCAGGTGCCTGGACTGACACCTATCTCAGCCTCTCAGCTCCCCACCCCCGGGCCCCTCCACAGCTCAGCGCTCCAGTGACCAAGGAGGAGCAGAGCGGAGAGCTGATGATTGACAGACAGCAGATTCGTGCATGGGGAGCCATCAGCGGTGTTCGATCGATCAGTTCTCAGTGCAGAGGCAGGGGGGACAGATGCAGAATCCACCTAACCCCCAAACCCATACTTCTCTTTTAACCATTCGAGGTATGGAAATCTAAAGCTAACAGTATGATACTCCAGATGACGTCCTCGTGGACGAAACGCATCGGGTCGTATTGAGCTAGCTCCATGTTATTGCACTTTCCGGACTCCTTTTTTGTGAACACGTCTTTTCTGTGCCTGTATACATCATCATTGATGTAAGTTTTCTACTTTTTAAATAAATCCATGGTTTATGGTTTTACACTATGTGGAGGCCTTTTTCTTTTATGGACGGTGCAGTGTATGGCGGATCTCATGTGACGGCCCCTCATAGTGACTACATACAGCTCTACTCTAATGCTTGATAGACTAGGGATTAGGGTCCATGCAGTCTGGTAAGAGTTTTTACTCCCCCCTTATGGTGGTGGATGGACAACTCTGAGGACAACTTCTATCTTCATATTCACATTTTTTCACTTTGAACTGTTTCCAAGTTTCCATCGTTCTTCACACTGAATGGAGTGTTATCTTCAGATTTCCTCGAAGGGTTAATGCAGAGTCCTCACTTTCCATCGGTCTCCTTATGTAGGACTTTATACTTTTGATCCTTTTTTAGCACGTTGCACTTTATACTTGTAACGACACCCCGAGTATGAAAGGGGTTAAAGCCGTTTAGGACATTCCATTTCCGAACACTCCGATCAGCCGAACAAGAAAGCCACACGAATAATTCTCCCCCAAGTACGAGACGAGGCTCTGTATGGAGGGTCACACAGGAATCAGGCTCTTTATTGAAACAAATGCAGGCTCTTTTATACACTTGAGAATACTGCAGGCCCCACAGGAACAATGAGCCGGTGTCCTGTCATATTGTGTCCCCCATCAGAACGTGTCCGCTGTGTACTGCGCATGCGCAGTACACAGGACAAGCAGATACCGAAAATAGCCGAAGATGAACGGCGCCTGCGCCGTGAGTCCAGGTTCAGCCCCACCATCCAAGTGGACATAGAGTTAGAATAAAAAAGAGCTGAGCGCAGCGATGCCGTGCCCGATGCGTGGTGAGCGAAGCGAGCCCACGAGGGGCCCTCTAAGTTTATGTAGCCCTATGTCCACCTGGATGGCGGGGCTTGCACCTCGACTCACGGCGCAAGCACCATTAATCTTCAGAGATTTTCCGAAACTTCTTCTGCTCCGTACTGCGCATGCGCCCACAACACAACATCACACAATGGTTACATAACGAGCCCCCAATACACATTATTCTGAGTGTCAATACCTGAACAGGTGAGTTCATTATCACACTTAATAATTGGACAGAGGGGTGGCTGTGGACGTGGTATACTAGGATAGAGGGGTGGCGGTGGACGTGGTATACTTGGATAGAGGGGTGGCGGTGGACGTGGTATACTTGGACAGAGGGGTGGTGGTGGACATGGTATACTTGGACAGAGGGGTGGCGGTGGACGTGGTATACTTGGACAGAGGGGAGGTGGTGGACATGGTATACTTGGATAGAGGGGTGGCGGTGGACGTGGTATACTTGGACAGAGGGGTGTATGTGGACGTGGTATACTTGGACAGAGGGGTGGCGGTGGACGTGGTATACTTGGACAGAGGGGTGGCGGTGGACATGGTATACTTGGACAGAGGGGTGGCGGTGGACGTGGTATACTTGGACAGAGGGGTGGCGGTGGACGTGGTATACTTGGACAGAGGGGTGGTTGTGGACGTGGTATACTTGGACAGAGGGGTGGTGGTGGATGTAATATACTTGGACAGAGGGGTGGTTGTGGATGTGGTATACTTGGACAGAGGGGTGGTTGTGGACGTGGTATACTTGGACAGAGGGGTGGTGGTGGATGTGGTATACTTGGACAGAGGGGTGGCGGTGGACATGGTATACTTGGATAGAGGGGTGGCGGTGGACGTGGTATACTTGGACAGAGGGGTGGTGGTGGACATGGTATACTTGGACAGAGGGGGTGGCGGTGGACGTGGTATACTTGGACAGAGGGGAGGTGGTGGACATGGTATACTTGGACAGAGGGGTGGCGGTGGACGTGGTATACTTGGACAGAGGGGTGGCGGTGGACGTGGTATACTTGGACAGAGGGGTGGCGGTGGACGTGGTATACTTGGACAGAGGGGTGGCGGTGGACGTGGTATACTTGGACAGAGGGGTGGTTGTGGACGTGGTATACTTGGACAGAGGGGTGGTGGTGGATGTAATATACTTGGACAGAGGGGTGGTTGTGGATGTGGTATACTTGGACAGAGGGGTGGTTGTGGACGTGGTATACTTGGACAGAGGGGTGGTGGTGGATGTGGTATACTTGGACAGAGGGGTGGCGGTGGACGCGGTATACTTGGACAGAGGGGTGGTTGTGGACGTGGTATACTTGGACAGAGGGGTGGTGGTGGACGTGGTATACTTGGACAGAGGGGTGGTGGTGGACGCGGTATACTTGGACAGAGGGGTGGCAGTGGACGTGGTATACTTGGACAGAGGGGTGGCGGTGGACACGGTATACTTGGACAGAGGGGTGGCGGTGGTATACTTGGACAGAGGGGTGGCTGTGGACGTGGTATACTTGGACAGAGGGGTGGCGGTGGTATACTTGGACAGAGGGGTGGCTGTGGACGTGGTATACTTGGACAGAGGGGTGGCGGTGGACGTGGTATACTTGGACAGAGGGGTGGCGGTGGACGTGGTATACTTGGACAGAGGGGTGGCGGTGGACGTGGTATACTTGGACAGAGGGGTGGCGGTGGACGTGGTATACTTGGACAGAGGGGTGGCGGTGGACACGGTATACTTGGACAGAGGGGTGGCGGTGGACGTGGTATACTTGGACAGAGGGGTGGTGGTGGATGTGGTATACTTGGACAGAGGGGTGGTTGTGGACGTGGTATACTTGGACAAGGGGGTGTGCCGGTGGACGTGGTATACTTGGACAGAGGGGTGGCGGTGGACGCGGTATACTTGGACAGAGGGGTGGTTGTGGACGTGGTATACTTGGACAGGGGGGTGGCGGTGGACATGGTATACTTGGACAGAGGGGTGGCGGTGGACACGGTATACTTGGACAGAGGGGTGGCGGTGGACGTGGTATACTTGGACAGAGGGGTGGTTGTGGACGTGGTATACTTGGACAGAGGGGTGGTTGTGGACGTGGTATACTTGGACAGAGGGGTGGTGGTGGATGTGGTATACTTGGACAGAGGGGTGGCGGTGGACGTGGTATACTTGGACAGAGGGGTGGTTGTGGACGCGGTATACTTGGACAGAGGGGTGGCGGTGGACGTGGTATACTTGGACAGAGGGGTGGCGGTGGACACGGTATACTTGGACAGAGGGGTGGCGGTGGACGCGGTATACTTGGACAGAGGGGTGGCGGTGGACGTGGTATACTTGGACAGAGGGGTGGCGGTGGACGTGGTATACTTGGACAGAGGGGTGGCGGTGGACGTGGTATACTTGGATACAGTTCCCCACACACGACTCATGTGTAAGGTAAGGTCTACAGGTTTGTAAATGGATAGAAAACTGGCTAAATGACAGAATTCAGAGAGTCGTGGTTAATGATTCTAATGCCCCGCACACACGGTCGGATTTTCTGACGGAAAATGTCCTATCGGACAATGTTGTCGGAAATTCCGACCGTGTGTGGGCGCCATCGGACAAAGTTCTATCTCCTGCTCTCAAATTTTCCGACAACAAAGTCCTATCGGACATTTTCCGATCGTGTGTAGAGAATTCTGACGGACAAAGTGCCACGCATGCTCAGATCACATTACAAGACCAAAGCTATTGGCTACTAGCCTCTACGTAGTCCCGTCGTACGCAACGAACGTCACCACGTTCAGGATGATCGGATTTTCCGACAGCTTTGTCCGACCGCGTGTACGCAACACCAGTGTCAGACAAAATCCGTCTGAAAAAATCAGACGGATTTTGTGGTCGGAATTTCCCACCGTGTGTACGGGGCATTACTCTGAATGGTCTAAGGTTATCAGTGGTACCCCAAGGGTCAGTGCTGGGACTCTTACTTCTATTTATAAATGATATGGGGTCTGGGATTTCTGTCTTTGCAGATGACACCAAGCTCTGACTCTCAGGAGGCCGGTGACATCATGACTCTCAGGAGGTGACATCATGACTCTCAGGAGGCCGGTGACATCATGACTCTCAGGAGGTGACATCATGACTCTCAGGAGGTGACATCATGACTCTCAGGAGGCCGGTGACATCATGACTCTCAGGAGGTGACATCATGACTCTCAGGAGGTGACATCATGACTCTGAGGAGGCCGGTGACATCATGACTCTCAGGAGGCCGGTGACATCCTGACTCTCAGGAGGTGACATCATGACAATCTCAGGAGGCCGGTGACATCATGACTCTCAGGGGGTGACATCATGACTCTCAGGAGGCCGGTGGCATCATGACTCTCAGGGGGTGACATCATGACTCTCAGGAGGTGACATCATGACTCTCAGGGGGTGACATCATGACTCTCAGGAGGCCGGTGGCATCATGACTCTCAGGAGGTGACATCATGACTCTCAGGAGGTGACATCATGACTCTCAGGGGGTGACATCATGACTCTCAGGAGGTGACATCATGACTCTCAGGGGGTGACATCATGACTCTCAGGAGGTGACATCATGACTCTCAGGAGGTGACATCATGACTCTCAGGAGGCCGGTGGCATCATGACTCTCAGGAGGTGACATCATGACTCTCAGGAGGTCGATGACTCTCAGGGGGTGACATCATGACTCTCAGGAGGTGACATCATGACTCTCAGGAGGTGACATCATGACTCTCAGGAGGCCGGTGGCATCATGACTCTCAGGAGGTGACATCATGACTCTCAGGAGGTCGATGACTCTCAGGGGGTGACATCATGACTCTCAGGAGGTGACATCATGACTCTCAGGAGGTGACATCATGACTCTCAGGAGGTGACATCATGACTCTCAGGAGGCCGGTGACATTATGACTCTCAGGAGGTGACATCATGACTCTCAGGAGGTGACATCATGACTCTCAGGGGGTGACATCATGACTCTCAGGGGGTGACATCATGACTCTCAGGAGGTGACATCATGACTCTCAGGAGGTGACATCATGACTCTGAGGAGGCCGGTGACATCATGACTCTGAGGAGGCCGGTGACATCATGACTCTCAGGAGGCCGATGACTCTCAGGGGGTGACATCATGACTCTGAGGAGGCCGGTGACATCATGACTCTGAGGAGGCCGGTGACATCATGACTCTCAGGAGGCCGATGACTCTCAGGGGGTGACATCATGACTCTCAGGAGGCCGGTGACATCCTGACTCTCAGGAGGTGACATCATGACTCTCAGGAGGTGACATCATGACTCTGAGGAGGCCGGTGACATCATGACTCTCAGGAGGTGACATCATGACTCTCAGGAGGTCGATGACTCTCAGGGGGTGACATCATGACTCTCAGGAGGCCGGTGACATCATGACTCTCAGGAGGTGACATCATGACTCTCAGGAGGTGACATCATGACTCTCAGGAGGTGACATCATGACTCTCAGGAGGTGACATCATGACTCTCAGGAGGCCGGTGACATCATGACTCTCAGGAGGCCGGTGACATCATGACTCTCAGGAGGCCGGTGACATCATGACTCTCAGGGGGTGACATCATGACTCTCAGGAGGTGACATCATGACTCTCAGGGGGTGACATCATGACTCTCAGAAGGCCGTGACATCATGACTCTCAGGAGGTGACATCATGACTCTCAGGAGGCCGGTGACATCATGACTCTCAGGAGGTGACATCATAACTCTCAGAAGGCCGGTGACATCATGACTCTCAGGAGGCCGGTGACTCTCAGGAGGTGACATCATGACTCTCAGGGGGTGACATCATGACTCTCAGGAGGTGACATCATGACTCTCAGGAGGTGACATCATGACTCTCAGGAGGTGACATCATGACTCTCAGGGGGTGACATCATGACTCTCAGGAGGTGACATCATAACTCTCAGAAGGCCGGTGACATCATGACTCTCAGGAGGCCGGTGACTCTCAGGAGGTGACATCATGACTCTCAGGGGGTGACATCATGACTCTCAGGGGGTGACATCATGACTCTCAGGGGGTGACATCATGACTCTCAGGAGGTGACATCATAACTCTCAGAAGGCCGGTGACATCATGACTCTCAGGAGGCCGGTGACTCTCAGGAGGTGACATCATGACTCTCAGGGGGTGACATCATGACTCTCAGGAGGTGACATCATGACTCTCAGGAGGTGACATCATGACTCTCAGGAGGTGACATCATGACTCTCAGGGGGTGACATCATGACTCTCAGGAGGTGACATCATGACTCTCAGGAGGTGACATCATGACTCTCAGGAGGTCGATGACTCTCAGGAGGTGACATCATGACTCTCAGGAGGTGACATCATGACTCTGAGGAGGCCGGTGACATCCTGACTCTCAGGAGGTGACATCATGACTCTCAGGAGGTGACATCATGACTCTCAGGAGGCCGGTGACATCATGACTCTCAGGAGGTGACATCATGACTCTCAGGAGGTGACATCATGACTCTCAGGAGGTGACATCATGACTCTCAGGAGGTGACATCATGACTCTCAGGAGGTGACATCATGACTCTCAGGGGGTGACATCATGACTCTCAGGAGGTGACATCATGACTCTCAGGAGGTGACATCATGACTCTCAGGAGGTCGATGACTCTCAGGAGGTGACATCATGACTCTCAGGAGGTGACATCATGACTCTGAGGAGGCCGGTGACATCCTGACTCTCAGGAGGTGACATCATGACTCTCAGGAGGTGACATCATGACTCTCAGGGGGTGACATCATGACTCTCAGGGGGTGACATCATGACTCTCAGGAGGCCGGTGGCATCATGACTCTCAGGAGGTGACATCATGACTCTCAGGAGGTGACATCATGACTCTCAGGAGGTGACATCATGACTCTCACCTTTCCCGTCTCTCCTCTACAATGAATTGGACGCACAGCTTATACAGTCGCTGGTCACATTCATTGCTGCTGTCAGAGAAATGCGATCGCTTCCCCGCGGAACGCAGCAAATTCTTCCCGCTTTCCTTCTTTTCAGAAAAAAAAGAACTTTTCAAGGTGTCCTTCCAACTTCACAGGAGATAGATAGATTGATCTGCGATCCGCCTCCCCGGAGACCCTCCTGTCTGTACTGCACACATAGAAAGTGAAGGGGTCACGCTGGGGCAGGTGTCGGGGGGCAGGTTGGGGGTAAAATCAGCCGCGTCTTTTTCAGGAGGATTCCACAGCGAACGTCAGAAAATGCTTCAGCTTTAATGAAAAATGGCTGGGAAGGTTAACCCTCTCCTGTCATGTGCAGCGAACGATTCATCCAGCTTTGTGTACATCGTATGGAGGGAAGGATGGAGCTCAAAGGATCGTCTAGAAGTCATTCAGCATTTAAGTCATATGTCTGTCCCGGATTGTGTATATCGGTCCCGGATTGTGTATATCGGTCCCGGATTGCGTATATCGGTCCCGGATTGTGTATATCGGTCCCGGATTGCGTATATCGGTCCCGGATTGTGTATATAGGTCCCGGATTGCGTATATCGGTCCCGGATTGTGTATATCGGTCCCGGATTGTGTATATCGGTCCCGGATTGTGTATATCGGTCCCGGATTGCGTATATCGGTCCCGGATTGTGTATATCGGTCACGGATTGTGTATATCGGTCCCGGATTGCGTATATCGGTCCCGGATTGTGTATATCGGTCCCGGATTGTGTATATCGGTCCCGGATTGTGTATATCGATCCCGGATTGTGTATATAGGTCCCGGATTTTGTATATCGGTCCCGGATTCTGTATATCGGTCCCGGATTCTGTATATCGGTCCCGGATTGCGTATATCGGTCCCGGATTGTGTATATCGGTCCTGGATTGCGTATATCGGTCACGGATTGTGTATATCGGTCACGGATTGTGTATATCGGTCCCGGATTGCGTATATCGGTCCCGGATTGTGTATATCGGTCCCGGATTGTGTATATCGGTCCCGGATTGTGTATATCGGTCCCGGATTGCGTATATCGGTCCCGGATTGTGTATATCGGTCCCGGATTGTGTATATCGGTCCCGGATTGTGTATATCGGTCCCGGATTGTGTATATCGGTCCCGGATTGTGTATATCGGTCCCGGATTGTGTATATCGGTCCCGGATTGTGTATATCGGTCCCGGATTGTGTATATCGGTTCCGGATTGTGTATATCGGTCCCGGATTGTGTATATCGGTTCCGGATTGTGTATATCGGTCCCGGATTGTGTATATCGGTCCCGGATTGTGTATATCGGTCCCGGATTGTGTATATCGGTCCCGGATTGTGTATATCGGTCCCGGATTCTGTATATCGGTCCCGGATTGTGTATATCGGTCCCGGATTGTGTATATCGGTCCCGGATTGCGTATATCGGTCCCCCATGTGCTGATTTTAAATACATTTACAGATAAACAGAGTGTCACCAACAACAATAATCGCTCGGTCCTATAAGAGGGATCTGGCTGCTCAGACAAAATGACTTTAGATTCTCAAGCAGCAGAGACAATTGCCTCTGGAGTCGGGGGTGGAGGGGAATCATTTTCCCGGTAATGAGGTGCGGGAGTCGGGGGTGGAGGGGAATCATTTTCCCGGTAATGAGGTGCGGGAGTTGGGGGTGCGGGAGTCGGGGGTGGAGGGGAATCATTTTCCCGGTAATGAGGTGCGGGAGTCGGGGGTGCGGGAGTCGGGGTGATGGCCACCAGGAGGAGTCAGAAAACAACAGTAAATACAGGTAACTGCCGCTGAGATTGGAGAGAGAAATATTCATTTCTGAAATCATTTCCATCAAATTCTCTGCAAAAGCCGAGCGGCGCTCCGACAATCTGCGGTAGAATTAGAGGCTTCGGCTGCTGGTCACACCTGCAGGAAACCCCCGATTATTGCCGATAACCCACAGAAAACAGAAGCACCGCCAGCTTTTTCCAGACACAGAGATGAGGCACCACTGTGTGTTACCCAAATCTTGGCCCAGTGCAGAGAACGCGCCAATTGTAGTGTGGTTGGGAGAATCGCCCATTGTAGAGTGGTTGGGAGAATCGTCCATTGTAGAGTGGTTGGAGAATCGCCCATTGTAGAGTGGTTGGGAGAATCGTCCATTGTAGAGTGGTTGGGAGAATCGTCCATTGTAGAGTGGTTGGGAGAATCGTCCATTGTAGTGTGGTTGGGAGAATCGTCCATTGTAGAGTGGTTGGGAGAATCGCCCATTGTAGAGTGGTTGGGAGAATCGTCCATTGTAGTGTGGTTGGGAGAATCGTCCATTGTAGAGTGGTTGGGAGAATCGCCCATTGTAGAGTGGTTGGGAGAATCGCCAATTGTAGAGTGGATGGGAGAATCGTCCATTGTAGAGTGGTTGGGAGAATCGTCCATTGTAGAGTGGTTGGGAGAATCGTCCATTGTAGAGTGGTTGGGAGAATCGTCCATTGTAGAGTGGTTGGGAGAATCGTCCATTGTAGATTGGTTGGGAGAATCGCCCATTGTAGAGTGGTTGGGAGAATCGTCCATTGTAGAGTGGTTGGAGAATCGTCCATTGTAGAGTGGTTGGGAGAATCGTCCATTGTAGAGTGGTTGGGAGAATCGCCAATTGTAGAGTGGATGGGAGAATCGCCCATTGTAGATTGGTTGGGAGAATCGTCCATTGTAGATTTGTTGGGAGAATCGTCCATTGTAGTGTGGTTGGGAGAATCGTCCATTGTAGAGTGGTTGGGAGAATCGTCCATTGTAGAGTGGTTGGAGAATCGTCCATTGTAGAGTGGTTGGAGAATCGTCCATTGTAGAGTGGTTGGGAGAATCGCCCATTGTAGAGTGGTTGGAAGAATCGTCCATTGTAGAGTGGTTGGGAGAATCGCCCATTGTAGAGTGGTTGGAAGAATCGTCCATTGTAGAGTGGTTGGGAGAATCGCCCATTGTTGAGTGGTTGGGAGAATCGTCCATTGTAGATTGGTTGGGAGAATCGTCCATTGTAGAGTGGTTGGAAGAATCGTCCATTGTAGAGTGGTTAGGAGAATCGTCCATTGTAGAGTGGTTGGGAGAATCGCCCATTGTAGAGTGGTTGGGAGAATCGTCCATTGTAGATTGGTTGGGAGAATCGCCCATTGTAGAGTGGTTGGAAGAATCGTCCATTGTAGAGTGGTTGGGAGAACCCGCCAATTGTAGAGTGGTTGGCAGAATCGTCCATTGTAGAGTGGTTGGGAGAATCGTCCATTGTAGAGTGGTTGGAGAATCGCCCATTGTAGAGTGGTTGGGAGAATCGTCCATTGTAGAGTGGTTGGAGAATCGCCCATTGTAGAGTGGTTGGGAGAATCGTCCATTGTAGAGTGGTTGGGAGAATCGCCCATTGTAGAGTGGTTGGGAGAATCGCCCATTGTAGATTGGTTGGGAGAATCGTCCATTGTAGAGTGGTTGGGAGAATCGTCCATTGTAGAGTGGTTGGGAGAATCGTCCATTGTAGAGTGGTTGGGAGAATCATCCATTGTAGAGTGGTTGGGAGAATCGTCCATTGTAGAGTGGTTGGAGAATCGTCCATTGTAGAGTGGTTGGGAGAATCGTCCATTGTAGAGTGGTTGGGAGAATCGTCCATTGTAGAGTGGTTGGGAGAATCGTCCATTGTAGAGTGGTTGGGAGAATCGTCCATTGTAGATTGGTTGGGAGAATCGTCCATTGTAGAGTGGTTGGGAGAATCGTCCATTGTAGAGTGGTTGGGAGAATCGTCCATTGTAGAGTGGTTGGGAGAATCGTCCATTGTAGAGTGGTTGGAGAATCGTCCATTGTAGAGTGGTTGGGAGAATCGCCAATTGTAGAGTGGATGGGAGAATCGTCCATTGTAGAGTGGTTGGGAGAATCGTCCATTGTAGAGAGGTTGGGAGAATCGTCCATTGTAGAGTGGTTGGGAGAATCGTCCATTGTAGAGTGGTTGGGAGAATCGTCCATTGTAGAGTGGTTGGGAGAATCGTCCATTGTAGAGTGGTTGGAGAATCGTCCATTGTAGAGTGGTTGGGAGAATCGCCAATTGTAGAGTGGATGGGAGAATCGTCCATTGTAGAGTGGTTGGGAGAATCGTCCATTGTAGAGTGGTTGGGAGAATCGTCCATTGTAGAGTGGTTGGGAGAATCGTCCATTGTAGAGTGGTTGGGAGAATCGCCCATTGTAGAGTGGTTGGGAGAATCGTCCATTGTAGAGTGGTTGGAGAATCGTCCATTGTAGAGTGGTTGGGAGAATCGTCCATTGTAGAGTGGTTGGGAGAATCGCCAATTGTAGAGTGGATGGGAGAATCGCCCATTGTAGATTGGTTGGGAGAATCGTCCATTGTAGATTTGTTGGGAGAATCGTCCATTGTAGTGTGGTTGGGAGAATCGTCCATTGTAGAGTGGTTGGGAGAATCGTCCATTGTAGAGTGGTTGGAGAATCGTCCATTGTAGAGTGGTTGTGAGAATCGTCCATTGTAGAGTGGTTGGGAGAATCGCCCATTGTAGAGTGGTTGGAAGAATCGTCCATTGTAGAGTGGTTGGGAGAATCGCCCATTGTAGAGTGGTTGGAAGAATCGTCCATTGTAGAGTGGTTGGGAGAATCGCCCATTGTTGAGTGGTTGGGAGAATCGTCCATTGTAGATTGGTTGGGAGAATCGTCCATTGTAGAGTGGTTGGAAGAATCGTCCATTGTAGAGTGGTTAGGAGAATCGTCCATTGTAGAGTGGTTGGGAGAATCGCCCATTGTTGAGTGGTTGGGAGAATCGTCCATTGTAGATTGGTTGGGAGAATCGTCCATTGTAGAGTGGTTGGGAGAATCGTCCATTGTAGAGTGGTTGGGAGAACCCGCCAATTGTAGAGTGGTTGGCAGAATCGTCCATTGTAGAGTGGTTGGGAGAATCGTCCATTGTAGAGTGGTTGGAGAATCGCCCATTGTAGAGTGGTTGGGAGAATCGTCCATTGTAGAGTGGTTGGGAGAATCGCCCATTGTAGAGTGGTTGGGAGAATCGTCCATTGTAGAGTGGTTGGGAGAATCGCCCATTGTAGAGTGGTTGGGAGAATCGCCCATTGTAGAGTGGTTGGAGAATCGCCCATTGTAGAGTGGTTGGGAGAATCGTCCATTGTAGAGTGGTTGGGAGAATCGCCCATTGTAGAGTGGTTGGAGAATCGTCCATTGTAGAGTGGTTGGGAGAATCGTCCATTGTAGAGTGGTTGGGAGAATCGTCCATTGTAGAGTGGTTGGAGAATCGTCCATTGTAGAGTGGTTGGAGAATCGTCCATTGTAGAGTGGTTGGGAGAATCGTTCATTGTAGAGTGGTTGGGAGAATCGTCCATTGTAGAGTGGTTGGAGAATCGCCCATTGTAGAGTGGTTGGGAGAATCGTCCATTGTAGAGTGGTTGGGAGAATCGCCCATTGTAGAGTGGTTGGGAGAATCGCCCATTGTAGAGTGGTTGGAGAATCGCCCATTGTAGAGTGGTTGGGAGAATCGTCCATTGTAGAGTGGTTGGGAGAATCGCCCATTGTAGAGTGGTTGGGAGAATCGTCCATTGTAGAGTGGTTGGGAGAATCGTCCATTGTAGAGTGGTTGGGAGAATCGTCCATTGTAGAGTGGTTGGGAGAATCGTCCATTGTAGAGTGGTTGGAGAATCGCCCATTGTAGAGTGGTTGGGAGAATCGTCCATTGTAGAGTGGTTGGGAGAATCGTCCATTGTAGAGTGGTTGGGACAATCGCCCTTTGTGGAGTGGGGAAAGGTCTGCTGAGGAGAAAGTTGAGCTACAGGTCAAAGGCGGACAGGTAGAAGGTGGACAGGTAAAATGGGGTCAGGTAGAAGGTGGACAGGTAGAAGGTGGTCAGATAGAAGGTGGTCAGATAGAAGGCGGTCAGGTAGAAGGCGGTCAGGTAGAAGGCGGTGAGGTAGAAGACGTTCGGATAGAAGGTGGTCGGATAGAAGGTGGACAGGTAGAAGGTGGTCAGGTAGAAGGTGGTCAGGTAGAAGGTGGTCGGATAGAAGGCGGTCAGATAGAAGGCGGTCAGGTAGATGATGGACAGGTAGAAGGTGGACAGGTAGAAGGTGGACAGGTAGATGGACAGGTAGAAGGTGGACAGGTAGAAGGTGGACAGGTAGAAGGTGGACAGGTAGAAGGTGGACAGGTAGAAGGTGGACAGGTAGAAGGTGGACATGTAGAAGGTAGTCAGGTAGAAGGTGGTTGGATAGAAGGCGGTCAGATAGAAGGCGGTCAGGTAGATGATGGACAGGTAGAAGGTGGACAGGTAGAAGGTGGACAGGTAGAAGGTGGACAGGTAGATGGACAGGTAGAAGGTGGACAGGTAGAAGGTGGACAGGTAGATGGACAGGTAGAAGGTGGACAGGTAGAAGGTGGACAGGTAGAAGGTGGACAGGTAGAAGGTGGACAGGTAGAAGGTGGTCAGGTAGAAGGTGGTCGGATAGAAGGCGGTCAGATAGAAGGCGGTCAGGTAGATGATGGACAGGTAGAAGGTGGACAGGTAGAAGGTGGACAGGTAGAAGGCGGTCAGATAGAAGGTGGACAGGTAGATGGACAGGTAGAAGGTGGACAGGTAGAAGGTGGACAGGTAGAAGGTGGACAGGTAGAAGGTTGACAGGTAGAAGGTGGACAGGTAGATGGACAGGTAGATGGACAGGTAGAAGGTATACAGGTAGAAGGTGGACAGGTAGAAGGTTGACAGGTAGAAGGTGGTCAGGTAGAAGGTGGTCGGATAGAAGGCGGTCAGATAGAAGGCAGTCAGATAGAAGGCGGTCAGGTAGATGATGGTCAGGTAGAAGGTGGACAGGTAGAAGGTGGACAGGTAGAAGGTGGACAGGTAGAAGGACAGGTAGATGGACAGGTAGAAGGTGGACAGGTAGAAGGTGGACAGGTAGAAGGCGGACAGGTAGAAGGCGGACAGATAGAAGGCGGACAGGTAGAAGGCGGACAGGTAGAAGGCGGACAGGAAGAAGGCGGACAGATAGAAGGTGGACAGGTAGAAGGCGGTCAGATAGAAGGCGGACAGGTAGAAGGCGGTCAGATAGAAGGCGGACAGGTAGAAGGCGGTCAGGTAGAAGGTGGACAGGTAGAAGGCGGTCAGGTAGAAGGCGGTCAGGTAGAAGGCGGACAGGTAGAAGGCGGACAGGTAGAAGGCGGACAGGTAGAAGGCGGACAGGTAGAAGGCGGACAGGTAGAAGGCGGACAGATAGAAGGCGGACAGGTAGAAGGCGGACAGGTAGAAGGCGGACAGATAGAAGGCGGACAGGTAGAAGGCGGTCAGATAGAAGGCGGACAGGTAGAAGGCGGACAGATAGAAGGCGGACAGGTAGAAGGCGGACAGGTAGAAGGCGGACAGGTAGAAGGCGGACAGGTAGAAGGCGGACAGGTAGAAGGCGGTCAGATAGAAGGCGGACAGGTAGAAGGCGGACAGATAGAAGGCGGACAGGTAGAAGGCGGACAGGTAGAAGGCGGACAGGTAGAAGGCGGACAGGTAGAAGGCGGACAGGTAGAAGGTGGACAGGTAGAAGGCGGACAGGTAGAAGGTGGACAGGTAGATGGGCAGGTAGAAGGTGGACAGGTAGAAGGCGGACAGGTAGAAGGCGGACAGGTAGAAGGTGGACAGGTAGAAGGTGGACAGGTAGATGGGCAGGTAGAATGTGGACAGGTAGATGGGCAGGTAGAATGTGGACAGGTAGAAGGTGGACAGGTAGAAGGCGGACAGGTAGAAGGTGGACAGGTAGAAGGCGGACAGGTAGATGGACAGGTAGAAGGTGGACAGGTAGAAGGTGGACAGGTAGAAGAAGGCGGACAGGTAGATGGACTGGAGAGGTTTTAGTTTAGGTGAGACTAGCTGTGATAAATTGCTGAGCAGACAGTTTGATTGATAAATAACTTGCGTATAAATCGCTCCTCGCCATTTCTGTCCAAGGTCGGATTGTCCCGTTATAAATTCATTGCAGGAAACTCCACCACAGGATTTCTGCATCCCAAACACACAACCGCAGCAGATTCCGAATCGATGGAGGAAAGTTTCGGCTCATCCCGCCCAATCCGCTCCTTCTCCCCTCTGACCGTGGATGGCGCCCTCCCTCCCTCCCGCCTTCTTCTCTGAAGTTTTTTCATTTGCTGAACCAACAAGATTTGTGTTGAGGAAACAGCAAATATTGACTTTTATACTTTGTATTATTATCTCCGGGTGAGGAGAGGATGCCGCGGCGGAGACGGCGGGGCTCATTCCTGGGATATTAACCCCTTGTGGGAGGTCTGAGGATTGCGGATCCCAGTTCTGCGTCACTCCCACTAAAGTCAGTTCAGATTTGGGGCGTTCCTCTGGGGCGTTTCTTTTGGGGCGTTCCTCTGGGGCGTTCCTCTGGGGCGTTCCTTTGGGGCGTTCCTCTGGGGCGTTCCTCACCCTCTTCTCTCCTTGTAGGTGACATTGTGGAGAGTGTTGTCTCGCTGGGATATTTCCAGACCCGGAAGTGACACCTATCCTCATTTTCTGCTCAGGAACAGCTGGGGGTCACCGGGGTCCCACAGAACGACGTGTCTCTGTGTACCGGGAAATCCTTGAAATCCTGTGATAGTGCTCTGCGCTGGGAACACTATGAATAAAAGTTGGCGGCCGGTGACACCGGAGAGAAGTCTCACATCTTCCCAGCTCTGACCTACTTCTGCTACTCGCTGCAGGGTGACATCACACCTGAAGGCAAAACAAATGCATTGCCCAATGAAACTGCCTCCTGGGACCCCCAGACCTACCACAACACTGCGACCCCCAGACCTACCACAACACTGCGACCCCCAGACCTACCACAACCCTGCGACCTCCAGACCTACCACAACCCTGCGACCTCCAGACCTACCACAACCCTGAAACCTCCAGACCTACCTCAACACTGCGACCCCCAGACCTACCACAACCCTGAGACCTCCAGACCTACCACAACACTGCGACCCCCAGACCTACCGCAACACTGCGACCCCCAGACCTACCACAACCCTGAGACCTCCAGACCTACCACAACACTGCGACCCCCAGACCTACCACAACACTGCGACCTCCAGACCTACCACAACCCTGAAACCTCCAGACCTACCTCAACACTGCGACCCCCAGACCTACCACAACCCTGAAACCTCCAGACCTACCTCAACACTGCGACCCCCAGACCTACCACAACACTGTGACCTCCAGACCTACCACAACCCTGCGACCCCCAGACCTACCACAACACTGCGACCCCCAGACCTACCTCAACCCTGCGACCCCCAGACCTACCACAACCCTGAGACCTCCAGACCTACCACAACCCTGAGACCTCCAGACCTACCACAACCCTGAGACCTCCAGACCTACCACAACCCTGAGACCTCCAGACCTACCACAACCCTGAGACCTCCAGACCTACCACAACCCTGAGACCCCCAGACCTACCTCAACACTGCGACCCCCAGACCTACCTCAACACTGCGACCTCCAGACCTACCACAACCCTGAGACCTCCAGACCTACCACAACCCTGAGACCTCCAGACCTACCACAACACCGCAACTAGGGTTGCCACCTTTGCTTCAAGTCAAACCCGAACACTTCAGCATCACACAGCAATTTTTTTCATAGTCTGCATAGATGTTGCTATTGGAATAACATTTCTAGTAATATGAAGTTAATCACAAGAGTCCCCCTTTACATCAGTGTCCACAGAGTTCCCCTTTACATCAGCGTCCACAGAGTTCTACCTTTACATTATAGTCAACAGGTTCCCCCCTTTACATCTGAACTCACAGAGTTCCTTTTCACTGCAGACTCCGATGTAAGGGAGAACTCTGGGGACTCTAACATAAGGGATGCTCTGGTGTACAAAGAGGACTCTGATGTAAGGGGGAGCTCTGAGAACCCTGATTTACCTTAGCATACTCACTTAGAGGCAGAAGAAAGAAGGGGAGAGACTCAGTCCAGTCTGAATAATGTGTCCGGGTCTCAGACAGTCTGAAACCCGGACGCATGATTCCAAACCCAAACTGTCCGGGTGAATCCCGAACAGGTGGCAACCCTACCGCGGACGTCAGCGTGCATCAAAACCTGACTAATGGATGGAAATGTACATGCAGTCAGTGTGACTTGGCTCTCTTGTCCCAGAAGCTTACGCTCTATAGTGATGAGTAGAGGCGGAAGGTTCCAGTCTCGTAGAATGGGGACGGTGGCGGGGGAGGGGAGTGGAAATCTCTGGCTATTTTCTTTGTTGTGCCAACAGTTGCGTGTAAAGGGTCATCCATGCGCGAGGAATAGCGTGTCAAGCTGCCCCAGGGGGCGCCGTATCATTTCTCGTTACTTCCCTCTCCTGCACACACACCGGCCGCACCGCTTCCATTAGCTGCAACTGTCAGTCCTGCCTGATGAGGCGAACCGACTCCAACATCCCCCCCCTCGCTCTGCCAATGCCTATCCTGCCAGCGCTTCCTATGGAATTATGGGAAATGCCCAGGTAATGCCAATGCCCACCCTGCCAGTGCCGCCTCATTAATACTGCCCATCAGTGCTGCCAATCAGTGAAGGAGAAAAATCACTTTTATTAACAGAAATTAAGAAATAATGTCTTGGTGGAATGGCGTGCGGCTGGCATGGAGGGGGTTAGGCAGTGGAATGGCGTGCGGTTGGCATGGAGGGGGTTAGGCAGTGGAATGGCGTGCGGTTGGCATGGAGGGGGTTAGGCGGTGGAATGGCGTGCGGCTGGCATGGAGGGGGTTAAGTGGTGGAATGGCGTGCAGCTGGCATGGAAGGGGTTAAGCAGTGGAATGGTGTGCGGTTGGCATGGAGGGGGTTAGGTGGTGGAATGGTGTGTGGATGGCATGGAAGGGGTTAGGTGGTGGAATGGTGTGTGGCTGGCATGGAAGGGGTTAGGTGGTGGAATGGTGTGTGGTTGGCATGGAAGGGGTTAGGTGGTGGAATGACGTGCAGCTGGCATGGAAGGGGTTAGGCGGTGGAATGACGTGCAGCTGGCATGGAAGGGGTTAAGCAGTGGAATGGTGTGCGGTTGGCATGGAGGGGGTTAAGCAGTGTAATGGCGTGCGGCTGGCATGGCGGGGGTTAGGTGGCGTTATGGCGTGCGGCTGGCATGGAGGGAGTTAGGTGTGGAATGGCGTGCGGCTGGCATGGAGGGGGTTAATAGGCGGAATGGCGTGCGGCTGGCATGGAGGGGGTTAGGCGGTGGAATGGCATGCGGCTGGCATGGAGGGGGTTAAGCGGTGGAATGGCGTGCGGTTGGCATGGAGGGGGTTAAGCGGTGGAATGGCGTGCGGCTGGCATGGAGGGGGTTAAGCGGTGAAATGGCGTGCGGCTGGCATGGAGGGGGTTAGGCGGTGGAATGGCGTGCGGCTGGCATGGAGGGGGTTAAGCGGTGGAATGGCGTGCGGCTGGCATGGAGGGGGTTAATCGACGGAATGGCGTGCGGCTGGCATGGAGGGGGTTAAGCGGTGGAATGGCGTGCGGGTGGCATGGAGGGGGTTAAGCGGTGGAATGGCGTGCGGTTGGCATCGAAGGGGTTAGGCGGTGGAATGGCGTGTGGCTGGCATGGAGGGGGTTAGGCAGTGGAATGGCGTGCGGTTGGCATGGAGGGGGTTAGGCAGTGGAATGGCGTGCGGCTGGCATGGAGGGGGTTAGGCGGTGGAATGGCGTGCGGTTGGCATGGAGGGGGTTAATCGTGGAATGGCGTGCGGATGGCATGGAGGGGGTTAAGCGGTGGTGTGGCGTGCGGTTGGCATGGAGGGGGTTAATCGTGGAATGGCGTGCGGATGGCATGGAGGGGGTTAAGCGGTGGAATGGCGTGCGGCTGGCATGGAGGGGGTTAAGCGGTGGAATGGCGTGCGGCTGGCATGGAGGGGGTTAATCGTGGAATGGCGTGCGGCTGGCATGGAGGGGGTTAATCGTGGAATGGCGTGCGATTGGGATCGAAGGGGTTAGGCGGTGGAATGGCGTGCGGCTGGCATGGAGGGGGTTAAGCGGTGGTGTGGCTTGCGGTTGGCATGGAGGGGGTTAGGCAGTGGAATGGCGTGCGGCTGGCATGGAGGGGGTTAAGCGGTGGAATGGCGTGCGGCTGGCATGGAGGGGGTTAAGCGGTGGAATGGCGTGCGGCTGGCATGGAGGGGGTTAATCGGCGGAATGGCGTGCGGCTGGCATGGAGGGGGTTAAGCGGTGGAATGGCGTGCGGCTGGCATGGAGGGGGTTAAGCGGCGGAATGGCGTGCGGCTGGCATGGAGGGGGTTAAGCGGTGGAATGGCGTGCGGCTGGCATGGAGGGGGTTAAGCGGTGGAATGGCGTGCGGTTGGCATCGAAGGGGTTAGGCGGTGGAATGGCGTACGGCTGGCATTGAGAGGGTTAGGCAGTGGAATGGCGTGCGGTTGGCATGGAGGGGGTTAAGCGGTGGAATGGCGTGCGGCTGGCATGGAGGGGGTTAAGCGGTGGAATAGCGTGCGGCTGGCATGGAGGGGGTTAGGCGGTGGAATGGCGTGCGGCTGGCATGGAGGGGGTTAATTGGCGGAATGGCGTGCGGCTGGCATGGAGGGGGTTAAGCGGTGGAATGGCGTGCGGCTGGCATGGAGGGGGTTAAGCGGTGGAATGGCGTGCGGTTGGCATCGACGGGGTTAGGCGGTGGAATGGCGTGCGGCTGGCATGGAGGGGGTTAATCGGCGGAATGGCGTGCGGCTGGCATGGAGGGGGTTAAGCGGTGGAATGGCGTGCGGCTGGCATGGAGGGGGTTAGGCAGTGGAATCGCGTGCGGTTGGCATGGAGGGGGTTAGGCGGTGGAATGGCGTGCGGCTGGCATGGAGGGGGTTAAGCGGTGGAATGGCGTGCGGCTGGCATGGAGGGGGTTAATCGGCGGAATGGCGTGCGGCTGGCATGGAGGGGGTTAGGCAGTGGAATGGCGTGCGGTTGGCATGGAGGGGGTTAGGCGGTGGAATGGCGTGCGGCTGGCATGGAGGGGGTTAATCGGCGGAATGGCATGCGGCTGGCATGGAGGGGGTTAATCGGCGGAATGGCGTGCGGCTGGCATGGAGGGGGTTAAGCGGTGGAATGGCGTGCGGCTGGCATGGAGGGGGTTAAGCGGTGGAATGGCGTGCGGTTGGCATCGAAGGGGTTAGGCGGTGGAATGGCGCGCGGCTGGCATGGAGGGGGTTAAGCGGTGGAATGGCGTGCGGCTGGCATGGAGGGGGTTAAGCGGTGGAATGGCGTGCGGCTGGCATGGAGGGGGTTAGGCGGTGGAATTGCGTGCGGCTGGCATGGAGGGGGTTAAGCGGTGGAATGGCGTGCGGCTGGCATGGAGGGGGTTAATCGGCGGAATGGCGTGCGGCTGGCATGGAGGGGGTTAAGCGGTGGAATGGCGTGCGGCTGGCATGGAGGGGGTTAAGCGGTGGAATGGCGTGCGGTTGGCATCGAAGGGGTTAGGCGGTGGAATGGCGTACGGCTGGCATTGAGAGGGTTAGGCAGTGGAATGGCGTGCGGTTGGCATGGAGGGGGTTAAGCGGTGGAATGGCGTGCGGCTGGCATGGAGGGGGTTAAGCGGTGGAATAGCGTGCGGCTGGCATGGAGGGGGTTAGGCGGTGGAATGGCGTGCGGCTGGCATGGAGGGGGTTAATCGGGGGAATGGCGTGCGGCTGGCATGGAGGGGGTTAAGCGGTGGAATGGCGTGCGGCTGGCATGGAGGGGGTTAAGCGGTGGAATGGCGTGCGGTTGGCATCGACGGGGTTAGGCGGTGGAATGGCGTGCGGCTGGCATGGAGGGGGTTAATCGGCGGAATGGCGTGCGGCTGGCATGGAGGGGGTTAAGCGGTGGAATGGCGTGCGGCTGGCATGGAGGGGGTTAGGCCGTGGAATGGCGTGCGGTTGGCATGGAGGGGGTTAGGCGGTGGAATGGCGTGCGGCTGGCATGGAGGGGGTTAAGCGGTGGAATGGCGTGCGGCTGGCATGGAGGGGGTTAATCGGCGGAATGGCGTGCGGCTGGCATGGAGGGGGTTAGGCAGTGGAATGGCGTGCGGTTGGCATGGAGGGGGTTAGGCGGTGGAATGGCGTGCGGCTGGCATGGAGGGGGTTAATCGGCGGAATGGCATGCGGCTGGCATGGAGGGGGTTAATCGGCGGAATGGCGTGCGGCTGGCATGGAGGGGGTTAAGCGGTGGAATGGCGTGCGGCTGGCATGGAGGGGGTTAAGCGGTGGAATGGCGTGCGGTTGGCATCGAAGGGGTTAGGCGGTGGAATGGCGCGCGGCTGGCATGGAGGGGGTTAAGCGGTGGAATGGCGTGCGGCTGGCATGGAGGGGGTTAAGCGGTGGAATGGCGTGCGGTTGGCATCGAAGGGGTTAGGCGGTGGAATGGCGTACGGCTGGCATTGAGAGGGTTAGGCAGTGGAATGGCGTGCGGTTGGCATGGAGGGGGTTAAGCGGTGGAATGGCGTGTGGCTGGCATGGAGGGGGTTAAGCGGTGGAATGACGTGCGGCTGGCATGGAGGGGGTTAGGCGGTGGAATGGCGTGCGCCTGGCATGGAGGGGGTTAAGCGGTGGAATGGCGTGCGGCTGGCATGGAGGGGGTTAATTGGCGGAATGGCGTGCGGCTGGCATGGAGGGGGTTAAGCGGTGGAATGGCGTGCGGCTGGCATGGAGGGGGTTAAGCGGTGGAATGGCGTGCAGCTGGCATGGAGGGGGTTAGGCGGTGGAATGGCGTGCGGCTGGCATGGAGGGGGTTAATCGGCGGAATGGCGTGCGGCTGGCATGGAGGGGGTTAAGCGGTGGAATGGCGTGCGGCTGGCATGGAGGGGGTTAGGCAGTGGAATGGCGTGCGGTTGGCATGGAGGGGGTTAGGCGGTGGAATGGCGTGCGGCTGGCATGGAGGGGGTTAAGCGGTGGAATGGCGTGCGGCTGGCATGGAGGGGGTTAATCGTGGAATGGCGTGCGGCTGGCATGGAGGGGGTTAATCGGCGGAATGGCGCACGGCTGGCATGGAGGGGGTTAGGCAGTGGAATGGCGTGCGGTTGGCATGGAGGGGGTTAGGCGGTGGAATGGCGTGCGGCTGGCATGGAGGGGGTTAATCGGCGGAATGGCGTGCGGCTGGCATGGAGGGGGTTAATCGGCGGAATGGCGTGCGGCTGGCATGGAGGGGGTTAAGCGGTGGAATGGCGTGCGGCTGGCATGGAGGGGGTTAAGCGGTGGAATGGCGTGCGGTTGGCATCGAAGGGGTTAGGCGGTGGAATGGCGCGCGGCTGGCATGGAGGGGGTTAAGCGGTGGAATGGCGTGCGGCTGGCATGGAGGGGGTTAAGCGGTGGAATGGCGTGCGGTTGGCATCGAAGGGGTTAGGCGGTGGAATGGCGTGCGCCTGGCATGGAGGGGGTTAGGCGGTGGAATTGCGTGCGGCTGGCATGGAGGGGGTTAATCGTGGAATGGCGTGTGGATGGCATGGAGGGGGTTAAGCGGTGGGATGGCGTGCGGCTGGCATGGAGGGGGTTAATCGTGGAATGGCGTGCGGCTGGCATGGAGGGGGTTAGGCAGTGGAATGGCGTGTGGTTGGCATTGAAGGGGTTAGGCGGTGGAATGGAGTGCGGCTGGCATGGAGGGGGTTAATCGGCGGAATGGCGTGCGGCTGGCATGGAGGGGGTTAAGCGGTGGAATGGCGTGCGGCTGGCATGGAGGGGGTTAGGCAGTGGAATGGCATGCGGCTGGCATGGAGGGGGTTAGGCAGTGGAATGGCGTGCGGCTGGTATGGAGGGGGTTAAGCGGTGGTGTGGCGTGCGGTTGGCATGGAGGGGGTTAGGCGGTGGAATGGCGTGCGGTTGGCATGGAGGGGGTTAGGCGGTGGAATGGCGTGCGGTTGGCATGGAGGGGGTTAGGCGGTGGAATGGCGTGCGGTTGGCATGGAGGGGGTTAGGCGGTGGAATGGCGTGCGGCTGGCATGGAGGGGGTTAAGCGGTGGAATGGCGTGCGGCTGGCATGGAGGGGGTTAATCGTGGAATGGCGTGCGGCTGGCATGGAGGGGGTTAGGCAGTGGAATGGCGTGCGGTTGGCATCGAAGGGGTTAGGCGGTGGAATGGCGTGCGGCTGGTATGGAGGGGGTTAAGCGGTGGTGTGGCGTGCGGTTGGCATGGAGGGGGTTAGGCAGTGGAATGGCGTGCGGTTTGCATGGAGGGGGTTAGGCGGTGGAATGGCGTGCGGCTGGTATGGAGGGGGTTAAGCGGTGGAATGGCGTGCGGTTGGCATGGAGGGGGTTAGGCGGTGGAATGGCGTGCGGTTGGCATGGAGGGGGTTAGGCAGTGGAATGGCGTGCGGCTGGCATGGAGGGGGTTAGGCAGTGGAATGGCGTGCGGCTGGCATGGAGGGGGTTAGGCAGTGGAATGGCGTGCGGTTGGCATGGAGGGGGTTAGGCGGTGGAATGGCGTGCGGTTGGCATGGAGGGGGTTAGGGGTGGAATGGCGTGCGGCTGGCATGGAGGGGGTTAGGCAGTGGAATGGCGTGCGGTTGGCATGGAGGGGGTTAAGCGGTGGAATGGCGTGCGGCTGGCATGGAGGGGGTTAAGCGGTGGAATGGCGTGCGGTTGGCATGGAGGGGGTTAAGCGGTGGAATGGCGTGCGGCTGGCATGGAAGGGGTTAAGCGGTGGAATGGCGTGCGGTTGGCATGGAGAGGGTTAGGGGTGGAATGGCGTGCGGCTGGCACGGCGCCCCGTCCTCCTGGCTCTGGCACCCTGCTGAGCGGTGAGGATGGCGGAGTGGAGTCATTGATCTGTTTGCATGTTTCCGTGACAGGAGTGTTGCGGCGGATGGCGTGTGGCGGCGGCGCTGTCAGACTTGTGAAAGTTGACATGACGATGATGGCGTGCGAGGATCCTCCAAGGGGGAGGGGAGGTGTGATGACTTGTAAGAGCCGAGCGACTGGAAGCACATTGACCTCCGCTGAGCGCCGACCATCCCCCCCCCATACACCGTCCAATCCACATCGAGGGATCCCCCCATATATCACCAATCATACACCCAACTACTGCAGGAAATCCCCCCATTGTGGGAGGGGCAGAGACACAAACTACTGCAGGAAATCTCCCCATTGTGGGAGGGGCAGAGACACAAACTACTGCGGAAAATCCCCCCATTGTGGGAGGGGCAGAGACACAAACTACTGCGGGAAATCCCCCCATTGTGGGAGGGGCAGAGACACAAACTACTGCGGGAAATCTCCCCATTGTGGGAGGGGCAGAGACACAAACTACTGCAGGAAATCCCCCCATTGTGGGAGGGGCAGAGACACAAACTACTGCGGGAAATCCCCCCATTGTGGGAGGGGCAGAGACACAAACTACTGCGGGAAATCTCCCCATTGTGGGAGGGGCAGAGACACAAACTACTGCAGGAAATCCCCCCATTGTGGGAGGGGCAGAGACACAAACTACTGCAGGAAATCTCCCCATTGTGGGAGGGGCAGAGACACTTTGGTTGGAGTTTGTAGACGGATTGGGTGTCGTGTAGTTTGTGAGTTTTGAAGTTTGGGGAGTTGTTTTCTGTCGGGGGGGTTCGGTGTTTTCGGAGCAGACAGCTCACCCCTGCTGTGTCCCGGCCGCGGACGTTGTCAGACAAATGATAATGACATTCCTCCAGCGATCGCCCTGATTGGAGGCGACATCGGCGAGGCGCTCGGCACACATTGATTTTCTCTTGGGATTCGGTTAGTTGCTGGTAATGAAAACTGAGGAGAAAATTGGGAAAACCCTCAAAATGAAAACAAAATAGCGCCTGAGTGAGCTGCACCCCCTCCCCCCCCAATTGTGGGCTGATAATAATGGGGTGCCAGTGGGGGGCCACCTGCCAATGCCGGTCACATCCAACTCCCAACTCCACCGTGTCAAATCCATCACCCCCCCCCCCCCCCCCTCTGGTCAAATGTCTCCGGATCTCCAGCACAGTCAGGGTTAATGATGATCTATAAGAAGGAGGGGCTACAACTACTCATCCCAGTGAAGTGTCAGCTCCTATGGCCAGGCTCTCTCCTCCTGTGTCTGATTCTCTTCCTGTGTTCTTCTTTGTAGCATCATGCCGCTTCACAATATATTGATTATTGATCATTGGAATAATGCCCCCCAGGGTACAGAACCACTGACATCATGCTGGTTCACAATATATTGATTATTGATCATTGGAATAGTGCCCTCCAGGGTACAGAACCACTGACATCATGCCGGTTCACAATATATTGATTATTGATCATTGGAATAATGCCCTCCCCCCCCCCAGGGTACAGAACCACTGACGCCATGCCGGTTCACAATATATTGATTATTGATCATTAGAATAGTGCCCTCCAGGGTACAGAACCACTGACATCATGCCGGTTCACAATATATTGATTATTGATCATTGGAATAGTGCCCCCCAGGGTACAGAACCACTGACGCCATGCCGGTTCACAATATATTGATTATTGATCATTGGAATAGTGCCTCCCAGGGTACAGAACCACTGACATCATGCCGGTTCACAATATATTGATTATTGATCATTGGAATAGTGCCCCCCAGGGTACAGAACCACTGACGCCATGCCGGTTCACAATATATTGATTATTGATCATTAGAATAATGCCCTCCAGGGTACAGAACCACTGACATCATGCCGGTTCACAATATATTGATTATTGATCATTGGAATAGTGCCCCCCAGGGTACAGAACCACTGACATCATGCCGGTTCACAATATATTGATTATTGATCATTGGAATAGTGCCCCCCAGGGTACAGAACCACTGACATCATGCCGGTTCACAATATATTGATTATTGATCATTAGAATAATGCCCTCCAGGGTACAGAACCACTGACATCATGCCGGTTCACAATATATTGATTATTGATCATTAGAATAGTGCCCCCCAGGGTACAGAACCACTGACACCATGCCGGTTCACAATATATTGATTATTGATCATTAGGGATGAGCTAGCGGTTCGACTCGAACATTGGGTTTTCGTTTGTTCTAAAACTAACCAGACATTATGGGGCGTTGGCAGGAAATTTGAGTGCTGCGGAACCCCCCATAAGGCACTGAGAGATCGCAGTGCATTGCTGTATGATGATTGGCCAAAGCATGCACCTGACCTGGGGTACAGAACCATATCTGCAGTGCATTCGGTGGTGTACACTTTCTAATACACTTCTGGTGGTGTACACAGCACACAATACAGTGTAGTGTGGTGTTGCAAAACAAAATATACATCATGTCCGGAAGGCCACCAAGGAGAGGCAGACGCTCACAGGCCACTAAGAGGGCAAGCCGGCTCTGTGTCTACAGCCAACAGTGCTGGTCATGGACACGGTGCATCCTCTGCCGGTGGCCGTGGGGCACGCTTGTCCTTTTTTTCTGCTGCTGGCCGTGTTATTGAGCCACAACATGCAGAAGAGTTGGTGGAGTGGATAACAAAGCCGTCCTCATCCTCCTCATCCTCTGTCACCCAGGCTCAGAGTAGTTTTCCTTCCTATGCAGCTGCCAAAGCGGCCTATTCCACCGGCTCCTTGTCCACAGTCACTCCTTCCGTAGCCCCACCATCATGCACTGAGGAGTCCCCCGAACTATTCGACCACAGTGTCGGGTACATGCTGCTGGAGGATGCGCAGCGTTTTGAAGGCTCTGATGTTGGTACCCAGGTTGAGGAAGGCAGTAACGTGAGCCCAGAGAGAGGGGGTGCCCAAGAAGGACAAGAAACTGGCAGTCATGTTCCCCCAGCTGCAGCATACTGCCAAGTTTGCTCCAGTGACAAGGAACGAGGAGATGATGAGGTCACTGACTCTACTTGGGTGCCGGAGAGAAGAGAGGAGGCACAACTCCAATGAGGCAGGATGTCCTCTAGGGGGCAGCTTAAAGACAGCCACCCTACTGCATCAGAAAACAAGGAGAGAGGTGCCTCTAATGCCCCATACGCATGATCGGAAATTCCGCCAGCAAAACTCTGATGTGAGCTTTTTGTCGGAAAACCATGTGTATGCTCCATCGGTCTTTTGCTGGCGGAATTCCAGCCAGCAAAAGATTGAGAGCAGGTTCTCTATTTTTCGGTCGGGAAAAGTTCCTATCCGAAAATGCGATCGTCTGTATGCATTTCAGACGCACATAAAATCACGCATTCTCGGAAACAATTTGACGCATGCTCGGAAGCATTGAACTTCATTTTCTCGGCTCGTCGAAGTGTTGTACATCACTGCGTGGAAAGTTCAGAGAACTTTTGTGTGACCGTGTGTATGCAAGACAAGCTTGATCGGAATTCCGTCAGAAAAAAACATCCAAGTTTTTACGGACGGAAATTTCCGCTCGTGTGTACGGGGCATAAGTGAAGACATTTTGTAAACACTTTAATTAGCATGTTGTTTTTGCACTCACATTTTGTAGTAATATCATGAGCATGTCAGTCCCAAAAAGTCAAGGGGGCTCCCGCTAACATTTTTCCACAGGTTCTGAACAAATGAATGGGGGAGGGGCAACTACATGGCAAATGAGGTTCAATGTAGAAAAATGTACAATAATGCATTTGGGTGGTAAAAATCTGAATACAATCTATAGACTGGGGGGAGAACCTCTGGGGGGGTCTAGGATGGAGAAGGACCTGGGGGTCCTAGTAGATGATGGGCTCAGCAATGCCAAGCTGCTGCCAACAAAGCAAACAGAATATTGGCATGAAAAAGGGGATCAACTCCAGAGATAAAAGGATAATTCTCCCGCTCTACAAGACTCTGGTCCGGCCGCACCTGGAGTATGCTGTCCAGTTCTGGGCTCCAGTCCTCAGGAAGGATGTGCTGGAAATGGAGGAGTACAAAGAAGGGCAACAAAGCTAATAAAGGGTCTGGAGGATATTAGATATGAGGAAAGGTTGTGAGCACTGAACTTATTCTCTCTGGAGAAGAGACGCTTGAGAGGGGATATGATATCCATATACAAATACCGGACTGGTGACCCCACAATATACAAATACCGGACTGGTGACCCCACAATATATAAATACCGGACTGGTGACCCCACAATATATAAATACCGGACTGGTGACCCCCACAATATACAAATACCGGACTGGTGACCCCACCATATATAAATACCGGACTGGTGACCCCACAATATATATACCGGACTGGTGACCCCACAAATATAAATACCGGACTGGTGACCCCACCATATATAAATACCGGACTGGTGACCCCACAATATATAAATACCGGACTGGTGACCCCACAATATATAAATACCGGACTGGTGACCCCACAATATATAAATACCGGACTGGTGACCCCACAATATATAAATACTGGACTGGTGACCCCACCATATATAAATACCGGACTGGTGACCCCACAATATATAAATACCGGACTGGTGACCCCACCATATATAAATACCGTACTGGTGACCCCACAATATATAAATACCGGACTGGTGACCCCACCATATATAAATACCGGACTGGTGACCCCATAATATATAAATACCGGACTGGTGGCCCCACCATATATAAATTCCGTACTGGTAACCCCACAATATATAAATACCGGACTGGTGACCCCACAATAGGGATAAAACTTTTTTGCAGAAGGGAGTATAACAAGACACGTGGCCACTCATTAAAATTAGAAGAAAAGATGTTTAACCTTAACTACTTGGATGGTTCTTTACTGTAAGAGCGGCAAGGATGATGAATTCCCTTCCACAGGCGGTGGTCTCAGCGGGGGGCATCGATCGTTTCAAGAAACTATTAGATAATCACCTGAATGACTGCAACATACAGAGATATACAATGTAATACTGACATATAATCACACATCATACATGATATACAATGTAATACTGACATATAATCACACACTGAGAGGAATGGAGGTGTAGAATTAGCTGTCCCAAGTACTTGCAGCCAATCTGCTAGCGGTCCACCAACATCCGATTGTAGCACATTTCCCTACCCCAGATGCTGAACCATAAAAAGAAATTCAGTCCCAGCCATCCACATGCTCAGCGTCTGAATGCTCGCTTGGCCAAATTGTTATATTTTTTATATAATATTTCACAGCAGGGTCCGTTCCTGCGCCCAACAAGAGTATCTGTGAGGGGTTACAGTGTTCTGGTACCACCAACACCAAAGGCCCAATTTTTCTGCAGAGTATATAGGGCAGGCCGTATAGTATATATACTGCAGAGTATATAGGACAGGCCGTATAGTATATATACTGCAGAGTATATAGGACAGGCCGTATAGTATATATACTGCAGAGTATATAGGGCCTGGGGGCTTCCCCACACCATTGTAAAAGAACATTTGGTGCAGGGTCCCCCTATAATATCCATACCAGATCTGAAGGGCCTGGTAATGGACTGGGGGGGGGGGGCCATGGCATTTTTTCAAAGATTTTTATCTATATTGCCGGGACCCGACAATTCATTACAGCCGTGAGCCGTTTTAAATGACATTTTTTTTCCTTTAGAAATGTCATTTTGCTGTGGTATTGTTCTAAACATGGGAAAGATGTGCCACTTTACAGGCATACTATAGACCACCCCCCCACCCCCCCCCCCCAGGCTTGATATTTAGCCACGTATAGTCATATGACGTCCTCTGCCTCCCAGCAGTATTGGGGGCGCGCATGTGTGCGCTCGCCGTGTCACTCGGGAGCACCAACACCAAAGGCCCAATTTTTCTGCAGAGTATATATGGCAGGCCGTATAGTATATATACTGCAGAGTATATAGGACAGGCCGTATAGTATATATACTGCAGAGTATATAGGACAGGCCGTATAGTATATAAACTGCAGAGTATATAGGACAGGCCGTATAGTATATATACTGCAGAGTATATAGGGCCTGGGGGCTTCCCCACACCATTTGTAAAAGAAAATTTGGTGCAGGGTCCCCCTATAATATCCATACCAGATCTGAAGGGCCTGGTAATGGACTGGGGGGTGGGGGCCCATGGCATTTTTTCAATGATTTTTATCTATATTTCCGGGACCCGACAATTCATTACAGCCGTGAGCCGTTTTAAATGACATTTTTTCCTTTAGAAATGTCATTTTGCTGTGGTATTGTTCTAAACATGGGAAAGATGTGCCACTTTACAGGCATACTATAGACACCCCCCCCCCCCCAGGCACGATATTTAGCCACGTATAGTCATATGACGTCCTCTGCCTCCCAGCAGTATTGGGGGCGCGCACGTGTGCGCTCGCCGTGTCACTCGGGGGCCGATACACATGTCCGACAGCTGCTATGTCCGCCAGGCACCCACGATTGCCTTTCTCAGAGCAGGAACATGGATGTGTGTAATGATGGGGTGTAAACACCCAGATCCACGTCCTGTCAGGGGAGAGGAGACAGATCGTGTGTTCCTAGTATATAAGAACACAGATCGGTCTCCTCCCCAAGTCAGTCCCCTCCCCCCGCAGTTAGAATCACTCCCTAGGTAACACAGTTAACCCCATGATCGCCCCCTAGTGTTAACCCATTCCCTGCCAGTGTCATGTATACAGTAATCAGTGCATATTTATAGCTCTGATCGCTATATAAGTGTCACTGGTTCCAAAATAGTGTCAAAAGTGTCCGATGTGTCCGTCGCAATGTCACCGTCATGATAAAAAAAAAATCCCAGATCGCCGCCATTACTAGTAAAAAAATAATAATAATAAAAGCCATAAATCTATCCCCTATTTTGTAGACGTTATAACTTTTGCGCAAACCAATCAATAAAGGCTTATGTGAATACGTATCGGTCTAAACTGAGGAAATTATTATTATTTTTTTTCAATTGGGATATTTATTGTAGCAAAAAGTAAAAAATATGGTGTTTTTCTCAAACTTGTCGCTTTTTTTTCTTTATAGCTCAAAAAATAAAAACCGCAGAGGTGATCAAATACCAAAGAAAGCTCTGTGGGAAAAAATGATAACAATTTCCTTTGGGTACAGTGTTGTGCGACCGCGTAATTGTTATTCAAAAAGTGAGGTGAAAATTCCCGGTATTGAAGGGGTTAAAGGAATATTACACTTTTATTGTTTCACTTTAAGCATTATTAAAATCACTGCTCAATGTTTTTAAAACTTGTTTTTGCATTAATACATGTCCCCTGGGGCAGGACCCGGGTCCCCAAACACTCCCCTGGGGCAGGACCCGGCAGGACCCGGGTCCCCAAACACTGCCCCGGGGCAGGACCCGGGTCCCCAAACACTCCCCCGGGGCAGGACCCGGGTCCCCAAACACTCCCCCGGGGCAGGACCCGGGTCCCCAAACACTCCCCCGGGGCAGGACCCGGGTCCCCAAACACTCCCCCGGGGCAGGTCCCGGGTCCCCAAACACTCCCCCGGGGCAGGACCCGGGTCCCCAAACACTCCCCCAGGGCAGGACTCGGCAGGTCCCGGGTCCCCAACCACTCCCCCGGGGCAGGACCCGGGTCCCCAAACACTCCCCCAGGGCAGGACCCGGCAGGTCCCGGGTCCCCAAACACTCCCCCAGGGCAGGACCCGGCAGGTCCCGGGTCCCCAAACACTCCCCCGGGGCAGGACCCAGGTCCCCAAATGCTCCCCCGGGGCAGGACCCGGGTCCCCAAACACTCCCCTGGGGCAGGACCCGGGTCCCCAAACACTCCCCCGGGGCAGGACCCGGGTCCCCAAACACTCCCCTGGGGCAGGTCCCGGGTCCCCAAACACCCCCCCGGGGCAGGACCCGGGTCCCCAAACACTCCCCCGGGGCAGGTCCCGGGTCCCCAAACACTCCCCCGGGGCAGGACCCGGGTCCCCAAACACTCCCCCGGGGCAGGACCCGGGTCCCCAAACACTCCCCCCGGGGCAGGACCCGGGTCCCCAAACACTTTTTATGACAATAACTTGCATATAAGCCTTTAAAGTGAGCACTTTTGATTTCTCCCATAGACTTCATCGATGTTCTGCCACATTTTTTGCATGTTCTGCTGCGAGCCGAACCAGGGGGTGTTTGGCTCATCCCTACTGATCATTAGAATGATGCCCCCCCAGAATGACTGATATCATGCCGGTTCCCAATATATCGATTGATCATTGGAATAATACCCCCCAGGGATCAGAACCGCTGATGTCAGATTGTGGGTGGGGGGCGCTCTCCATATAATGAGATCTCGGACGCTTCGCCATCACCAGGACGGGCCGCCATGTTGGGTCAGCCTGAAGCCACGTCCTCTGCTGAGAATGCCGGGTGTCAGGTAGACGGAGCCGCCATGCTGGTTCTGTACACAGGAAATCACCAACGTTCGCTACAGATAAGGATTGTGTTCAGCTGCCGGGAATTCTTCTGCTTATTAAGATTCTCCCTCCCCTCCCCCACCACATGATAAATAATGAACGATCTGCAGGAAATCTGCCGCTTCGGGGAGTTTATTAATAAGATGGAAATCTGACCTTTCCCCTCGGCCATCAGAGACGCGCCACACACGTGTTCACTGTCACCCGGCCAATCAGGTGATGGGAAGGTGTCAAAGCAATCCAGATCAGTTCCTGCCCCAGGAGCTTACAATCTAATCAAACATACATGGGCCAATATCAGACCAGAGACAATGGACCCACCAGCATGTCTGTGGAGTGTGGGAGGAGCAAAGGGAGGACCCGCAAATTCCATGCAGAAGTGCTGAGCACTGAGCCACCGAAAAGGAGGAGCCAACAATCCACCCAGGGCAGGGCAACGCGTTTCACTCCACAAGAGGAGCCCCGTCAATTATACCCGGGGCAAGGCAATGCGTTTCACTCCACCAGAGGAGCCCCACCAATCCTACCCGGGCAAGGGCAATGCGTTTCACTCAAGGCGGAGCCCCATCAATCCTACCAGGGAAGGGCAACGCATTTCATTCCAGAGGAGCCCCATCAATCCTACCTGGGGCAAGGCAATGCATTTCACTCCACCAGAGGAGCCCCATCGATCCTACCTGGGGCAAGGCAACGCATTTCACTCCACCAGAGCAGCCCTATCAATCCTACCTGGGGCAAGGCAATGCGTTTTACTCCACTTCACCACTCGCGTGTCAGATTACACTCAGCTCCCTGCTTTATGCTGCACAGTGAGTGACATTATATCCTCCCCACTGTCTTCTGGGGTAGAAATTCTGAACTTTGAATTGTTGTAGAGAAGACTGCAGATAAACATGTACAACTTATGTAGGAGAATTTGTTTTATCTCTGTGTATCGCCTGAGGCCGTCACCTCACTGGGGATATGGAGGGGTTACTATGGCAGTATTATTATGGTAGGCATTGATCAGTACTAGTTTTGGTATTATTACGGTATTAATCGCTTGGCGGTAGAAGTGCGTCTTCGGTATAAAGGACGAAGAGTCTCGGGTGGATGCCGTCTCTGGGAATTGCTGGTCAGCTGATGTTTATTAACTTGTCACTTTGTGATGCCGATCCGCCGGCGCTGACAGGTGAGGTCTCGGCGGTGGTCGGGGACAGGAACGCGCCATCTGTCGTCTACTCAAGATGAAAGACGATGTCTGAGAGCCGAGACATGTGGAAGCGTTTGTAATGTTTTCTGGAGGGTTCAGAGGGGTTAATAATGAGATAGCGGCATGTCTAGAGGCCGAGACATTCCCCCTCACACCGAGCTCCGAAAGAGGACCCATCACCGGGACATTCCCCCTCACACCGAGCTCCGAAAGAGGACCCGTCACCGGGACATTCCCCCTCACACCGAGCTCCGAAAGAGGACCCGTCACCGGGACATTCCCCCCTCACACCGAGCTCCGAAAGAGGACCCGTCACCGGGACATTCCCCCCTCACACCGAGCTCCGAAAGAGGACCCGTCACCGGGACATTCCCCCTCACACCGAGCTCCGAAAGAGGACCCGTCACCGGGACATTCCCCCTCACACCGAGCTCTGAAAGAGGACCCGTCACCGGGACATTCCCCCTCACACCGAGCTCCGAAAGAGGACCCGTCACCGGGACATTCCCCCTCACACCGAGCTCCGAAAGAGGACCCGTCACCGGGACATTCCCCCTCACACCGAGCTCCGAAAGAGGACCCGTCACCGGGACATTCCCCCCTCACACCGAGCTCCGAAAGAGGACCCGTCACCGGGACATTCCCCCTCACACCGAGCTCCGAAAGAGGACCCGTCACCGGGACATTCCCCCTCACACCGAGCTCCGAAAGAGGACCCGTCACCGGGACATTCCCCCTCACACCGAGCTCCGAAAGAGGACCCGTCACCGGGACATTCCCCCCTCACACCGAGCTCCGAAAGAGGACCCGTCACCGGGACATTCCCCCCTCACACCGAGCTCCGAAAGAGGACCCGTCACCGGGACATTCCCCCTCACACCGAGCTCCGAAAGAGAACCCGTCACCGGGACATTCCCCTCACACCGAGCTCCGAAAGAGGACCCGTCACCGGGACATTCCCCCCTCACACCGAGCTCCGAAAGAGGACCCGTCACCGGGACATTCCCCCTCACACCGAGCTCCGAAAGAGGACCCGTCACCGGGACATTCCCCCCTCACACCGAGCTCCGAAAGAGGACCCGTCACCGGGACATTCCCCCCTCACACCGAGCTCCGAAAGAGGACCCGTCACCGGGACATTCCCCCCTCACACCGAGCTCCGAAAGAGGACCCGTCACCGGGACATTCCCCCCTCACACCGAGCTCCGAAAGAGGACCCGTCACCGGGACATTCCCCCTCACACCGAGCTCCGAAAGAGGACCCGTCACCGGGACATTCCCCCCTCACACCGAGCTCCGAAAGAGGACCCGTCACCGGGACATTCCCCCCTCACACCGAGCTCCGAAAGAGGACCCGTCACCGGGACATTCCCCCTCACACCGAGCTCCGAAAGAGGACCCGTCACCGGGACATTCCCCCTCACACCGAGCTCCGAAAGAGGACCCGTCACCGGGACATTCCCCCTCACACCGAGCTCCGAAAGAGGACCCGTCACCGGGACATTCCCCCCTCACACCGAGCTCCGAAAGAGGACCCGTCACCGGGACATTCCCCCCTCACACCGAGCTCCGAAAGAGGACCCGTCACCGGGACATTCCCCCTCACACCGAGCTCCGAAAGAGGACCCGTCACCGGGACATTCCCCCTCACACCGAGCTCCGAAAGAGGACCCGTCACCGGGACATTCCCCCTCACACCGAGCTCCGAAAGAGGACCCGTCACCGGGACATTCCCCCTCACACCGAGCTCCGAAAGAGGACCCGTCACCGGGATATTCCCCCCTCACACCGAGCTCCGAAAGAGGACCCGTCACCGGGACATTCCCCCTCACACCGAGCTCCGAAAGAGGACCCGTCACCGGGACATTCCCCCCTCACACCGAGCTCCGAAAGAGGACCCGTCACCGGGACATTCCCCCTCACACCGAGCTCCGAAAGAGGACCCGTCACCGGGACATTCCCCCCACACACCGAGCTCCGAAAGAGGACCCGTCACCGGGACATTCCCCCCTCACACCGAGCTCCGAAAGAGGACCCGTCACCGGGACATTCCCCCTCACACCGAGCTCCGAAAGAGGACCCGTCACCGGGACATTCCCCCCTCACACCGAGCTCCGAAAGAGGACCCGTCACCGGGACATTCCCCCCTCACACCGAGCTCCGAAAGAGGACCCGTCACCGGGACATTCCCCCCTCACACCGAGCTCCGAAAGAGGACCCGTCACCGGGACATTCCCCCTCACACCGAGCTCCGAAAGAGGACCCGTCACCGGGACATTCCCCCTCACACCGAGCTCCGAAAGAGGACCCGTCACCGGGACATTCCCCCTCACACCGAGCTCCGAAAGAGGACCCGTCACCGGGACATTCCCCCTCACACCGAGCTCCGAAAGAGGACCCGTCACCGGGACATTCCCCCCTCACACCGAGCTCCGAAAGAGGACCCGTCACCGGGACATTCCCCCCTCACACCGAGCTCCGAAAGAGGACCCGTCACCGGGACATTCCCCCCTCACACCGAGCTCCGAAAGAGGACCCGTCACCGGGACATTCCCCCCTCACACCGAGCTCCGAAAGAGGACCCGTCACCGGGACATTCCCCCCTCACACCGAGCTCCGAAAGAGGACCCGTCACCGGGACATTCCCCCTCACACCGAGCTCCGAAAGAGGACCCGTCACCGGGACATTCCCCCCTCACACCGAGCTCCGAAAGAGGACCCGTCACCGGGACATTCCCCCTCACACCGAGCTCCGAAAGAGGACCCGTCACCGGGACATTCCCCCTCACACCGAGCTCCGAAAGAGGACCCGTCACCGGGACATTCCCCCCTCACACCGAGCTCCGAAAGAGGACCCGTCACCGGGACATTCCCCCTCACACCGAGCTCCGAAAGAGGACCCGTCACCGGGACATTCCCCCCTCACACCGAGCTCCGAAAGAGGACCCGTCACCGGGACATTCCCCCCTCACACCGAGCTCCGAAAGAGGACCCGTCACCGGGACATTCCCCTCACACCGAGCTCCGAAAGAGGACCCGTCACCGGGACATTCCCCCTCACACCGAGCTCCGAAAGAGGACCCGTCACCGGGACATTCCCCCCTCACACCGAGCTCCGAAAGAGGACCCGTCACCGGGACATTCCCCCCTCACACCGAGCTCCGAAAGAGGACCCGTCACCGGGACATTCCCCCCTCACACCGAGCTCCGAAAGAGGACCCGTCACCGGGACATTCCCCCTCACACCGAGCTCCGAAAGAGGACCCGTCACCGGGACATTCCCCCCTCACACCGAGCTCCGAAAGAGGACCCGTCACCGGGACATTCCCCCCTCACACCGAGCTCCGAAAGAGGACCCGTCACCGGGACATTCCCCCTCACACCGAGCTCCGAAAGAGGACCCGTCACCGGGACATTCCCCCTCACACCGAGCTCCGAAAGAGGACCCGTCACCGGGACATTCCCCCCTCACACCGAGCTCCGAAAGAGGACCCGTCACCGGGACATTCCCCCCTCACACCGAGCTCCGAAAGAGGACCCGTCACCGGGACATTCCCCCCTCACACCGAGCTCCGAAAGAGGACCCGTCACCGGGACATTCCCCCCTCACACCGAGCTCCGAAAGAGGACCCGTCACCGGGACATTCCCCCTCACACCGAGCTCCGAAAGAGGACCCGTCACCGGGACATTCCCCCTCACACCGAGCTCCGAAAGAGGACCCGTCACCGGGACATTCCCCCCTCACACCGAGCTCCGAAAGAGGACCCGTCACCGGGACATTCCCCCCTCACACCGAGCTCCGAAAGAGGACCCGTCACCGGGACATTCCCCCTCACACCGAGCTCCGAAAGAGGACCCGTCACCGGGACATTCCCCCTCACACCGAGCTCCGAAAGAGGACCCGTCACCGGGACATTCCCCCCTCACACCGAGCTCCGAAAGAGGACCCGTCACCGGGACATTCCCCCTCACACCGAGCTCCGAAAGAGGACCCGTCACCGGGACATTCCCCCTCACACCGAGCTCCGAAAGAGGACCCGTCACCGGGACATTCCCCCCTCACACCGAGCTCCGAAAGAGGACCCGTCACCGGGACATTCCCCCCTCACACCGAGCTCCGAAAGAGGACCCGTCACCGGGACATTCCCCCCTCACACCGAGCTCCGAAAGAGGACCCGTCACCGGGACATTCCCCCCTCACACCGAGCTCCGAAAGAGGACCCGTCACCGGGACATTCCCCCTCACACCGAGCTCCGAAAGAGGACCCGTCACCGGGACATTCCCCCCTCACACCGAGCTCCGAAAGAGGACCCGTCACCGGGACATTCCCCCCTCACACCGAGCTCCGAAAGAGGACCCGTCACCGGGACATTCCCCCTCACACCGAGCTCCGAAAGAGGACCCGTCACCGGGACATTCCCCCCTCACACCGAGCTCCGAAAGAGGACCCGTCACCGGGACATTCCCCCCTCACACCGAGCTCCGAAAGAGGACCCGTCACCGGGACATTCCCCCCTCACACCGAGCTCCGAAAGAGGACCCGTCACCGGGACATTCCCCCTCACACCGAGCTCCGAAAGAGGACCCGTCACCGGGACATTCCCCCCTCACACCGAGCTCCGAAAGAGGACCCGTCACCGGGACATTCCCCCCTCACACCGAGCTCCGAAAGAGGACCCGTCACCGGGACATTCCCCCCTCACACCGAGCTCCGAAAGAGGACCCGTCACCGGGACATTCCCCCTCACACCGAGCTCCGAAAGAGGACCCGTCACCGGGACATTCCCCCTCACACCGAGCTCCGAAAGAGGACCCGTCACCGGGACATTCCCCCTCACACCGAGCTCCGAAAGAGGACCCGTCACCGGGACATTCCCCCTCACACCGAGCTCCGTAAGAGGACCCGTCACCGGGACATTCCCCCCTCACACCGAGCTCCGAAAGAGGACCCGTCACCGGGACATTCCCCCTCACACCGAGCTCCGAAAGAGGACCCGTCACCGGGACATTCCCCCCTCACACCGAGCTCCGAAAGAGGACCCGTCACCGGGACATTCCCCCTCACACCGAGCTCCGAAAGAGGACCCGTCACCGGGACATTCCCCCCTCACACCGAGCTCCGAAAGAGGACCCGTCACCGGGACATTCCCCCCTCACACCGAGCTCCGAAAGAGGACCCGTCACCGGGACATTCCCCCTCACACCGAGCTCCGAAAGAGGACCCGTCACCGGGACATTCCCCCCTCACACCGAGCTCCGAAAGAGGACCCGTCACCGGGACATTCCCCCTCACACCGAGCTCCGAAAGAGGACCCGTCACCGGGACATTCCCCCTCACACCGAGCTCCGAAAGAGGACCCGTCACCGGGACATTCCCCCCTCACACCGAGCTCCGAAAGAGGACCCGTCACCGGGACATTCCCCCTCACACCGAGCTCCGAAAGAGGACCCGTCACCGGGACATTCCCCCTCACACCGAGCTCCGAAAGAGGACCCGTCACCGGGACATTCCCCCTCACACCGAGCTCCGAAAGAGGACCCGTCACCGGGACATTCCCCCTCACACCGAGCTCCGAAAGAGGACCCGTCACCGGGACATTCCCCCTCACACCGAGCTCCGAAAGAGGACCCGTCACCGGGACATTCCCCCTCACACCGAGCTCCGAAAGAGGACCCGTCACCGGGACATTTCCCCCTCACACCGAGCTCCGAAAGAGGACCCGTCACCGGGACATTCCCCCTCACACCGAGCTCCGAAAGAGGACCCGTCACCGGGACATTCCCCCTCACACCGAGCTCCGAAAGAGGACCCGTCACCGGGACATTCCCCCTCACACCGAGCTCCGAAAGAGGACCCGTCACCGGGACATTCCCCCTCACACCGAGCTCCGAAAGAGGACCCGTCACCGGGACATTCCCCCTCACACCGAGCTCCGAAAGAGGACCCGTCACCGGGACATTCCCCCTCACACCGAGCTCCGAAAGAGGACCCGTCACCGGGACATTCCCCCTCACACCGAGCTCCGAAAGAGGACCCGTCACCGGGACATTCCCCCTCACACCGAGCTCCGAAAGAGGACCCGTCACCGGGACATTCCCCCTCACACCGAGCTCCGAAAGAGGACCCGTCACCGGGACATTCCCCCTCACACCGAGCTCCGAAAGAGGACCCGTCACCGGGACATTCCCCCCTCACACCGAGCTCCGAAAGAGGACCCGTCACCGGGACATTCCCCCTCACACCGAGCTCCGAAAGAGGACCCGTCACCGGGACATTCCCCCTCACACCGAGCTCCGAAAGAGGACCCGTCACCGGGACATTCCCCCCCACACCGAGCTCCGAAAGAGGACCCGTCACCGGGACATTCCCCCTCACACCGAGCTCCGAAAGTGGACCCGTCACCGGGACATTCCCCCTCACACCGAGCTCCGAAAGAGGACCCGTCACCGGGACATTCCCCCTCACACCGAGCTCCGAAAGAGGACCCGTCACCGGGACATTCCCCCTCACACCGAGCTCCGAAAGAGGACCCGTCACCGGGACATTCCCCCTCACACCGAGCTCCGAAAGAGGACCCGTCACCGGGACATTCCCCCCTCACACCGAGCTCCGAAAGAGGACCCGTCACCGGGACATTCCCCCCTCACACCGAGCTCCGAAAGAGGACCCGTCACCGGGACATTCCCCCTCACACCGAGCTCCGAAAGAGGACCCGTCACCGGGACATTCCCCCTCACACCGAGCTCCGAAAGAGGACCCGTCACCGGGACATTCCCCCCTCACACCGAGCTCCGAAAGAGGACCCGTCACCGGGACATTCCCCCTCACACCGAGCTCCGAAAGAGGACCCGTCACCGGGACATTCCCCCTCACACCGAGCTCCGAAAGAGGACCCGTCACCGGGACATTCCCCCCTCACACCGAGCTCCGAAAGAGGACCCGTCACCGGGACATTCCCCCTCACACCGAGCTCCGAAAGAGGACCCGTCACCGGGACATTCCCCCCTCACACCGAGCTCCGAAAGAGGACCCGTCACCGGGACATTCCCCCTCACACCGAGCTCCGAAAGAGGACCCGTCACCGGGACATCCCCCCTCACACCGAGCTCCGAAAGAGGACCCGTCACCGGGACATTCCCCCTCACACCGAGCTCCGAAAGAGGACCCGTCACCGGGACATTCCCCCTCACACCGAGCTCCGAAAGAGGACCCGTCACCGGGACATTCCCCCCTCACACCGAGCTCCGAAAGAGGACCCGTCACCGGGACATTCCCCCTCACACCGAGCTCCGAAAGAGGACCCGTCACCGGGACATTCCCCCTCACACCGAGCTCCGAAAGAGGACCCGTCACCGGGACATTCCCCCCTCACACCGAGCTCCGAAAGAGGACCCGTCACCGGGACATTCCCCCTCACACCGAGCTCCGAAAGAGGACCCGTCACCGGGACATTCCCCCTCACACCGAGCTCCGAAAGAGGACCCGTCACCGGGACATTCCCCCTCACACCGAGCTCCGAAAGAGGACCCGTCACCGGGACATTCCCCCTCACACCGAGCTCCGAAAGAGGACCCGTCACCGGGACATTCCCCCCTCACCCCGAGCTCCGAAAGAGGACCCGTCACCGGGACATTCCCCCTCACACCGAGCTCCGAAAGAGGACCCGTCACCGGGACATTCCCCCTCACACCGAGCTCCGAAAGAGGACCCGTCACCGGGACATTCCCCCCTCACACCGAGCTCCGAAAGAGGACCCGTCACCGGGACATTCCCCCTCACACCGAGCTCCGAAAGAGGACCCGTCACCGGGACATTCCCCCTCACACCGAGCTCCGAAAGAGGACCCGTCACCGGGACATTCCCCCCTCACACCGAGCTCCGAAAGAGGACCCGTCACCGGGACATTCCCCCTCACACCGAGCTCCGAAAGAGGACCCGTCACCGGGACATTCCCCCTCACACCGAGCTCCGAAAGAGGACCCGTCACCGGGACATTCCCCCTCACACCGAGCTCCGAAAGAGGACCCGTCACCGGGACATTCCCCCCTCACACCGAGCTCCGAAAGAGGACCCGTCACCGGGACATTCCCCCTCACACCGAGCTCCGAAAGAGGACCCGTCACCGGAACATTCCCCCTCACACCGAGCTCCGAAAGAGGACCCGTCACCGGGACATTCCCCCTCACACCGAGCTCCGAAAGAGGACCCGTCACCGGGACATTCCCCCCTCACACCGAGCTCCGAAAGAGGACCCGTCACCGGGACATTCCCCCTCACACCGAGCTCCGAAAGAGGACCCGTCACCGGTATATTCCCCCTCACACCGAGCTCCGAAAGAGGACCCGTCACCGGGACATTCCCCCTCACACCGAGCTCCGAAAGAGGACCCGTCACCGGGACATTCCCCCTCACACCGAGCTCCGAAAGAGGACCCGTCACCGGAACATTCCCCCTCACACCGAGCTCCGAAAGAGGACCCGTCACCGGGACATTCCCCCTCACACCGAGCTCCGAAAGAGGACCCGTCACCGGGACATTCCCCCTCACACCGAGCTCCGAAAGAGGACCCGTCACCGGAACATTCCCCCTCACACCGAGCTCCGAAAGAGGACCCGTCACCGGGATATTCCCCCTCACACCGAGCTCCGAAAGAGGACCCGTCACCGGGACATTCCCCCTCATACGAGCTCCGAAAGAGGACCCGTCACCGGGACATTCCCCCCTCACACCGAGCTCCGAAAGAGGACCCGTCACCGGGACATTCCCCCTCACACCGAGCTCCGAAAGAGGACCCGTCACCGGGACATTCCCCTCCCACACCGAGCTCCGAAAGAGGACCCGTCACCGGGACATTCCCCCTCATACGAGCTCCGAAAGAGGACCCGTCACCGGGACATTCCCCCTCACATAAGATAATGTCCATTTGCTTATCCACTCATTCTAATATTCCCATATAGAGCCTTATAAATAAGACACCCAGGAATAAAACCCTTACCAGAAAACATGCCAGAAATCACACACGTAGTCGGGGTCACAAGCCAAGGTCGGGGGATGAGAGAGTTTCGTAGTCGGGGTCACAAGCCAAAGTAGTTTCCAAACAGCAAGAGAAGTAGCTCAAGTAGTGTACAGGATCAGACCACAAAATCTAGTGACAGGAAGTGCAGAGGCAAGGCTTATAGAGGAAGTTCATGGGAGGAGCAAGGAGTTCAAAGTTCAACAACAATCAAGACACAAGGCCGGGTTGTCCAATGGATCAGGCAGGGAGCTGTCCAGTATAGCTCAGCGAGAAGAATCAATGCCAGACACAGAAGAGGTTGGTTTTGGTTGTTGGAAAGTATATGGATTTTGTATATTTATAAGCAGACAGATTTTTTCCTATAAGTTTATTAACACTTCAGATGTTATCTACTATCATCATCATCAATATTATTATCATTACCAACCATCATCATTCTCATCCTCATCCAGGTCCTCCTTCCTGGGAGAGATCTCTCTAGTTCTATTATCATTATTTAATATTATTATATTAGGATTATAATTCTCCTCCTCATTATTCATATCCCCCTCCCCCGGCTCTGCTCCTTGCGTTGCTCGGGTTCTTGCATATCAGTGACAAGCTTCCAGCTCCTCCTCAGAGGGGTCACCTGGGGGGTCCCATCCAAATGTTGCTCTGGAACCCCATGATTTGTAGTTGCATCGCTGCACACCTGGTGGAGAGTCTCCGGCACGGCGGGGTTAATAGCCAGCCTGGCACTGATTGGCTGACTTTAGAAGCAGCAAAACGTGGCGGTTTGTCTCTTTGGAAAACGTGTCACATGAAAGGCACCACGCCGATGTTTATTCACTTTTTGAAGTCTCCTGATGATCTTTTTTTTGCATTCACAAAGCTGAATTTCCCTCTAATCTTCCCGTAATAAATGCCCGGCACATTCCCCCGAAATAATTGTGGGAAGCAGAAAAAATACTATTTTATGTTTTATTCATAATCTTTCCGGAGCCGCAAAACCTGCGAGAATCGCCGATTGGAGAGCCACTGACCCTGCACCCCGCCCCCAGGAAATGGAAGTGTCTCATGACTGGAATGCTACTGGAGGAGAATTTGATGAGATTTCCATCAGTGATTGGAATTCTACTGAGAAGAACATCACCAGGACCTCTATCATTGGTGTCTCCACCATACATGTCCTTATCATTGGTGTCTCCACCATACATGTCCCTATCATTGGTGTCTCCACCATACATACCCCTATCATTGGTGTCTCCACCATACATACCCCTATCATTGGTGTCTCCACCATACATACCCCTATCATTGGTGTCTCCACCATACATGTCCTTATCATTGGTGTCTCCACCATACATGTCCCTATCATTGGTGTCTCCACCATACATGTCCCTATTATTGGTGTCTCCACCTTACATGTCCCTATCATTGGTGTCTCCACCATACATACCCCTATCATTGGCGTCTTCACCATACATACCCCTATCATTGGTGTCTCCACCATACATGTCCTTATCATTGGTGTCTCCACAATACATGTCCCTATCATTGGTGTCTCCACCATACATAACCCTATCATTGGTGTCTCCACCATACATACCCCTATCATTGGTGTCTCCACCATACATACCCCTATTATTGGTGTCTCCACCATACATGTCCCTATCATTGGTGTCTCCACCATACATGTCCCTATCATTGGTGTCTCCACCTTACATGTCCCTATCATTAGTGTCTCCACCATACATGTCCCTATCATTGGTGTCTCCACCATACATGTCCCTATCATTGGTGTCTCCACCTTACATGTCCCTATCATTAGTGTCTCCACCATACATGTCCCTATCATTGGTGTCTCCACCATACATGTCCCTATCATTGGTGTCTCCACCATACATACCCCTATCATTGGTGTCTCCACCATACATACCCCTATCATTGGTGTCTCCACCATACATGTCCCTATCATTGGTGTCTCCACCTTACATGTTCCTATCATTGGTGTCTCCACCATACATGTCCCTATCATTGGTGTCTCCACCATACATGTCCCTATCATTGGTGTCTCCACCATACATGTCCCTATCATTGGTGTCTCCACCATACATACCCCTATCATTGGTGTCTCCACCATACATACCACTATCATTGGTCTCTCCACCATACATACCCCTATCATTGGCGTCTCCACCATACATACCCCTATCATTGGTGTCTCCACCATACATGTCCCTATCATTGGTGTCTCCACCATACATACCCCTATCATTGGGGTCTCCACCATACATACCCTTATCATTGGTGTCTCCACCATACATACCCCTATCATTGGCGTCTCCACCATACATATCCCTATCATTGGTGTCTCCACCATACATGTCCCTATCATTGGTGTCTCCACCATACATACCCCTATCATTGGGGTCTCCACCATACATACCCTTATCATTGGTGTCTCCACCATACATACCCCTATCATTGGCGTCTCCACCATACATATCCCTATCATTGGTGTCTCCACCATACATACCCCTATCATTGGTGTCTCCACCATACATACCCCTATCATTGGTGTCTTCACCATACATACCCCTATCATTGGTGTCTCCACCATACATACCCCATCATTGGCGTCTCCACCATACATACCCCTATCATTTGCGTCTCCACCATACATACCCCTATCATGGGTGTCTCCACCATACATACCCTTATCATTGGTGTCTCCACCATACATACCCCTATCATTGGTGTCTCCCCCATACATACCCCTATCATTTGCGTCTCCACCATACATACCCCTATCATTGGCGTCTCCACCATACATACCCCTATCATTGGTGTCTCCACCATACATACCCCTATCATGGGTGTCTCCACCATACATACCCCTATCATTGGTGTCTCCACCATACATACCCCTATCATTGGTCTCTCCACCATACATACCCCTATCATTGGCATCTCCACCATACATATCCCTATCATTGGCGTCTCCACCATACATACCCCTATCATTGGTGTCTCCACCATACATACCCCTATCATTGGTGTCTCCACCATACATACCCCTATCATTGGCATCTCCACCATACATACCCTTATCATTTGCGTCTCCACCATACATACCCCTATCATTGGTGTCTCCACCATACATACCCCTATCATTGGCGACTCCACCATTCAAACCCCTATCATTGGCGTCTCCACCATTCAAACCCCTATCATTGGCGTCTCCACCATACATACCCTTATCATTGGTGTTTCCACCATACATACCCCTATCATTGGTGTCTCCACCATACATACCCCTATCATTGGTGTCTCCACCATACATACCCCTATCATTGGCGACTCCACCATTCAAACCCCTATCATTGGCGTCTCCACCATTCAAACCCCTATCATTGGCGTCTCCACCATACATACCCTTATCATTGGTGTTTCCACCATACATACCCCTATCATTGGTGTCTCCACCATACATGTCCCTATCATTGGTGTCTCCACCATACATACCCTTATAATTGGTGTCCTCACCATACATACCCCTATCATTGGTGTCTCCACCATACATAACCCTATCATTGGTGTCTCCACCATACATACCCTTATAATTGGCGTCCTCACCATACATACCCCTATCATTGGTGTCTCCACCATACATGCCCATATCATTGATGTCTCCACCATACATACTCCTATCATTGTTGTCTCCACCATACATACCCCTATCATTGGTGTCTCCACCATACATACCCCTTGTGACAGATCTAGCCGGGACAGAGGCTGTTGGAGGGGACTGAATGCAAGCCTATTGCCTTGCAATTATGGGACACCCCTATCATTGGTGTCTCCACCATACATACCCCAATCATTGGTCTCTCCACCATACATACCCCTATCATTGGTGTCTCCACCATACATACCCCTTGTGACAGATCTAGCCGGGACAGAGGCTGTTGGAGGGGACTGAATGCGAGCCTATTGCCTTGCGATTATGGGACACCACTATCATTGGTCTCTCCACTATACATACCCCTATCATTGGTTGCTTAGTGCATCTGTGACATTTCCACCATGGATTCACATATATTGGTTGTAGAAGGTAATACCTGGTCCAAGGCGGGAAGAAATGGTGGACTTCCAGGAAATGGGAATGTTGTGTGGGAATGAGGTGACACGGTATGAGATAGATGGAAAGGGGTAGTTACAGAGGAAATAGATATGGTTTTGTAGGAAAGAGGCAGTTATGGAGAAAATGGGTGTGGTTTTGTAGGAAAGGGCGGTTATGGAGAAAATGGGTGTGGTTTTGTAGAAAAGGGGCCGCTATGGAGAAAATTGGGTGTGGTATTGTAGGAGAAGGGCGGTTTTGTAGGAAATGGGTGTGGTTTTGTAGGAAAGAGGCAGTTATGGAGAAAATGGGTGTGGTTTTGTAGAAAAGGGACGGCTATGGAGAAAATTGGGTGTAGTTTTGTAGGAAAGGGGTGGTTATGGAGAGAATAGGTGTGGTTTTGTAGGAAAGGGGCAGTTATGGAAGAAATGGGCGTGGTTTTGTAGTAAAGGGGCAGTTATGGAGGAAATGGGTGTGATCTTTGTGGAAAGGGGTGGGTGTGGTAGAAATGGGTGTGGTGTTGAAGGACAATTATCATTGTGGAATTCGGGGGCTGAGGGCAGAAAAGGGTTGGTTTTTGTAAAAATGGTTTTCGTCTTCTGGAAAGGGGTGTGGTCTTGGAGAAATTAGATATGGATGACCTAGAAGAACTTTATTTGGGAAGGTATCTCTGCAATTTTCTGGCCATGTGGTGAATGTTTTGTATTCCAGGCTGCTCATGGGCGGAGTTAGCACAGTTAGCGGAGGTGGGGTGTATTGTTGTACTATAGGGGGTCGGAAACAAGAATGGTAAAAGAAGGAACTTGTCACCTAATATGGTGTTGGACCACCATTCTCCCGGATGAACAATTATTATTCCGGTCACAATCCTGCACAATGTCCTCCTGGTCAGGTGACCATGTCCGCCGGGCTTATACTTATCAGACAATGTTTTCCCAGAAATTGTATATGTCGCCGTAACCTGAACAAACAGCATCATGAAGGCCAAGGAACACACCAGACAGGTCAGGGATAAAGTTGTGGAGAAGTATAAAGCAGGGTCAGGTTATAAAATAATCTCCCAAGTTTTGACCATGTCACGGAGCTCTGTTCAATCCATCATCGGAAAATGGAAAGAGTATGGCACAACTGCAAACCTACCAAGACATGGCCGTCCACCTAAACTGACCGGGCCGGGCAAGGAGAGCATTCATCAGAGAAGAGCCAAGAGGTCCATGGTAACTCTGGAGGAGCTGCAGAGATCCACAGCTCAGGGGGGAGAGTCTGTCCACAGGACAACTATTAGTCGTGTTCTCCACAAATCTGCCCTTTATGGAAGAGTGACAAGAAGAAAGACATTGGAGAAAGAAAGTCATAAGAAGTCCTGTTTGTAGTTTGTGAAAAGCCATGTGGGGGAGGGGAGCAAACATGTGGAAGAAGGTGATCTGCTCACATGAGACCAAAATTCTACTTTATGGCCTAAAAGCAAAACGCTATGTGTGGGGGAAACTAACACTGCCCATCCCCCTGAACACACCATCCCCACCGTGAGACATGGTGGTGGCAGCATCATGTGGTGGGGATGGTTTTCTTCAGCAGGGACAGGGAAACTGGTATAAACATCCCCAAAAACACTTGTGGAGAAAGGGGGTTCTACAAAGTATTGACTCCGGGGGCCCCCCCCCACACTTCTCACATATTTTTTTGTATCATTTTCCTTCCACTTCACAATTATGTGACACTTTGGGGCTGATTTACCAAGCATTTGCGCCATGAGTTGCGGCACACGTGGCCGCACAACGGTCGTTTTCGTATTCACAAAGCATTTGTGCCTGTAACACAGCGCAATTCCCCATTTACTATCATGTTGCCGGCGCACGGGCGGGCGCGATCTGTGCGCCGCTATAGACCTGGCGCACGGCATCTTCAACTCAGAAAATAAAAGAAGCTGGAAGTACCAATATTATGGGGGTGAGGGGGGGGGGGGAAACGAACTTTCTCTGAGCAGGCTTGCTGCGCCTGCAAATACACTTGGAACTGCGCTAGGTCGATTTATTGCGCCCCTTCATGTGCTCTGGTTCACTGCACCGGCAAAATCTTAGTAAATGTCAAGCCACGTAGGTTCATTTGCATAAGTTGAACGGGCGCACATCTCAACTTGACTTGCGCTGGTTCACTTTTATGGGGTTTTTTAAAGGCTATTTGAACACAGGTCATGTTAGCATTAAGAAAATAAAAAAATGAAGGAAAAAAAATCCATACCAGGCCCTTCAGGTCTGGTATGGATATTAAGGGGAACCCCGCACCAAAAAAAAAATGGCAAGGGGGTCCCCCTCAAAATCCATACCAGACCCTTATCCGAGCACGCAACCTGGCAGGCCGCAGGAAAAGGGGGGACGAGAGAGCACCCCCCCCCCCTCCTGAACCGTACCAGGCCACATGCCCTCAACATTGGGAGGATGCTTTGGGGTCCCCCCCAAAGCACCTTGTCCCCATGTTGATGAGGACACGGGCCTCTTCCCCACAACCCTGGCCGTTGGTTGTGGGGGTCTGCGGGCGGGGAGCTTATCGGAATGTGAAAGCCCCCCATATCCAGGCCTCCCCCCTGTGTGAAATGGTAAGGGGGTACAAAAGTACCCCTACCATTTCACCAAAAAAGTGACAAAAGAGTCTTTGACAAGTCCTTTATTAAAGTCTTCTTTCTTCTGGTCTTCTTCCTTCTTCCTTTCTTCATCCTTCGGTTTCTTCATCTTCTTTCTCCATCTTCTTCTTCCTCCGATCCGCTTCTTCTTGCTCCGGTGTTCTCGTCCGGCATTTTCCTCCACGGTGACTCTTCTTCGTTGTTGGGCCGCTCCGCGCAATGGGAGGATCCCGCTGTGTGATGCTTCTCTTCTTCTGACAGGTCTTATATAACGGGGGCCGGGGCCACCCGGTGACCCCGCCCTCCTCTGATGCATGAAAGGAGCAAGAAGAAGCAGATCGGAGGAAGAAGAAGATGGAGGAAGAAGATGAAGAAACCGAAGGATGAAGAAAGGAAGAAGGAAGAAGAAAAAATTTTAATAAAGGAATTGTCAAAGACCGTCTCCTGCCATTTTTAACTCTTTGTCACCTTTTTTGGTAAAATGATAGGCCATTTCACACGGGGGGCGGGATCTGGGGGGTCCCCTTGTTAAAGGGGGCTTCCAGATTCCGATAAGCCTCCTGCCCGCAGACCCCCACAACCAATGGCCAGGGTTGTGGGGATGATGCCCTTGTCCTCATCAACATGGGGACAAGGTGCTTTGGGGGGGACCCCAAAGCATCCTCCCAATGTTGAGGGCATGTGGCCTGGTACGGTTCAGGAGGGGGGGGGCGCACTCTCGCCCCCCCTCTTTTCCTGCTGCCTGCCAGGTTGCGTGCTCGGATAAGGGCCTGGTATGGATTTTGAGGGGAACCCCCACGCCATTTTATTGTTTTTGGCGCGGGGTTCCCCTTAATATCCATACCAGACCTGAAGGGCCTGGTATGCTCTTGGAGGGGAACCCATGCCATTTAAAAAAAAAAAATTAAAGTCGCCTGGCCTGGACTTAAAGTCGTGTTGTAAGTCACGCTGGAAGTCGTGTTGTAAAGTCGCCCCAAGTCGTGTTGTAAGTCACGCTGGAAGTGGAGTTGTAAAGTCGCCCCTAAGTCGTGTTGTAAGTCGCGCTGGAAGTCGTGTTGTAAAGTCGCCCCTAAGTCGCGTTGTAAGTCGCGCTGGAAGTCGAGTTGAAAGTCGCGCTGGAAGTCGTGTTGCCCGTGTGTGAATGGACTGTTAATGATAACGGCGTGCGCTATTCGTGGTGCACCGGTATATTATGTGCGCGCCGGTTCATACGCTCAAGTAATAATTTATCTGGCGCACCAATTATGGTATGAACCGGCGCAGCGCATTCATCTTGGTAAATCAGCCCCCATGTGTTGGTCTATCACATAAAATCCCAATAAAATACATTTAAGTTTTTGGTTGTAACATGACAAAATGTGGGTAATTCCAAGGGGTATGAATACTTTTTCCAGGCACTGTCTGTACTCTCAGCCTGGGGTGTCAGAGGGACAGAGGACTGTCCTATCCTAACCAGCGCCCCCTACAGGGGGGAGAGCTACATCGGGAAGGATTGCTGTATATTGAATTAGAATACAGTTGATGGTCTTCTTGTTATCTTTCTGTAACCCCTTCCCTGCCCCCGTCCCGGAGATCTTTCTGTAGCCATTAGGCGGTGAGCGGTTGGGTATCGGCAGACAATTTCCTCTCCCGCAGGAGACAATCTGTGAAATCCGGGATGTTAATACTCCGCACACAATCCTTCGCTCATTTGTTTAATCTGATCGCACAGCGAGCGTCTACTTATCCTCCGATAATCGGCGTTCCGCGGATTGTGTGTCTCCTACGGAAACCTCCCATAATAATCCCATGATAATGACTGAATTCCCAGAGGATAAAACCTCTCCTGATCACCCCATTCTCACCCGTCTCCCCATCTATATAATGGGCGCCACCCTCTTCATCCCCTTCCAGGGGCTTCCTGCCATCCTCTGATTGGATATTCCACCTGAGACTGAGTGCCTCTACCTGGAAGACTGGAGAACATGGTCTGCTACCAACATCTCAGCTGTGCCTCTACCTGGAAGACTGGAGAACATGGTCTGCTACCAACATCTCAGCTGTGCCTCTACCTGGAAGACTGGAGAACATGGTCTGCTACCAACATCTCAGCTGTGCCTCTACCTGGAAGACTGGAGAACATGGTCTGCTACCAACATCTCAGCTGTGCCTCTACCTGGAAGACTGGAGAACATGGTCTGCTACTAACATCTCAGCTGTGCTTCTACCTGGAAGACTGGAGAACATGGTCTGCTACCAACATCTCAGCTGTGCCTCTACCTGGAAGACTGGAGAACATGGTCTGCTACCAACATCTCAGCTGTGCCTCTACCTGGAAGACTGGAGAACATGGTCTGCTACCAACATCTCAGCTGTGCCTCTACCTGGAAGACTGGAGAACATGGTCTGCTACCAACATCTCAGCTGTGCCTCTACCTGGAAGACTGGAGAACATGGTCTGCTACCAACATCTCAGCTGTGCCTCTACCTGGAAGACTGGAGAACATGGTCTGCTACTAACATCTCAGCTGTGCTTCTACCTGGAAGACTGGAGAACATGGTCTGCTACTAACATCTCAGCTGTGCCTCTACCTGGAAGACTGGAGAACATGGTCTGCTACCAACATCTCAGCTGTGCCTCTACCTGGAAGACTGGAGAACATGGTCTGCTACCAACATCTCAGCTGTGCCTCTACCTGGAAGACTGGAGAACATGGTCTGCTACCAACATCTCAGCTGTGCCTCTACCTGGAAGACTGGAGAACATGGTCTGCTACCAACATCTCAGCTGTGCCTCTACCTGGAAGACTGGAGAACATGGTCTGCTACCAACATCTCAGCTGTGCTTCTACCTGGAAGACTGGAGAACATGGTCTGCTACCAACATCTCAGCTGTGCTTCTACCTGGAAGACTGGAGAACATGGTCTGCTACCAACATCTCAGCTATGCTTCTACCTGGAAGACTGGAGAACATGGTATGCTACCAACATCTCAGCTGTGCTTCTACCTGCAAGACTGGAGAACATGGTCTGCTACCAACATCTCAGCTGTGCTTCTACCTGGAAGACTGGAGAACATGGTCTGCTACCAACATCTCAGCTGTGCCTCTACCTGGAAGACTGGAGAACATGGTCTGCTACCAACATCTCAGCTGTGCCTCTACCTGGAAGACTGGAGAACATGGTCTGCTACCAACATCTCAGCTGTGCTTCTACCTGGAAGACTGGAGAACATGGTCTGCTACCAACATCTCAGCTGTGCTTCTACCTGGAAGACTGGAGAACATGGTCTGCTACCAACATCTCAGCTGTGCCTCTACCTGGAAGACTGGAGAACATGGTCTGCTACCTATAGGGATGAGCTGAACACCCCCGGGTTCGGTTCGCACCAGAACCTGCGAACGGACCGAAAGTTCGCGCGAACATTAGAACCCTATTCGTTATAATGGACGCGAACGTTCGAAATCAAAATTGCTAATTACAACGGCCAATATGCATGTTAATGTCATAAAACAGGTTTGGGGACCCGGGTCCTGCCCCAGGGGACATATATCAATGCAAAAAGAACTTTTAAAAACTAACGTTTTTTCGGGAGCAGTCATTTTAATGATGCATAAAGTGAAATTTTCCTTTAAATATGGTAGCTGGGGGGTGTGTAAAGTATGCCTGTGAAGTGACATGTGTTTCCCGTGTTTAGAACTGTCCCTGCACAAAATGACATTTGTAAAGGGAAAAAAAGAAGCCATTTAAAACCACTTGCGGCTTTAATGTCATGTCTTGTCCTGGCCGCCATATGGCTGAAAATCCTTGAGAAAAATGGCATGGCTACCCCATCACCCCCCCCCCCCCCCACCCAGCCCCTTTGGGTCTTGTATGGATATTAAGGGGGACCCCGCACCCAAAATAAAACCCTATACCTACAACCCTATATACTCTGAACAGCAGTATATAGGTGGTGCAAACAAGACACGGACTGTAGGTTTGTTCTTAAGTAGAATCTGAACAGGTACATTATGAAGTGTAGCTCCATCCCCAAAAAAATCTATTTTTAAGCTTTTTGGAGAACATAGGGAGGGGTTATCACCCCTGTAACATTTGCTGTCTTTGCACATCTGTTCAGAACATTTCACCTCACTTTCCGTCCCAATGACAAATGTTTTTGGAAAAGTGGGGTTTTAATTGAAACAAGGATTGGTGATAAAGCATCAGTAGAGGAGATACCTTTTTCCCAAATTAAATCTAACAGGATAGAATTTCCCTTCCTAGGGGTAGATTTCCTCTCACTTCCTGTTTTCTCTTTCCATTTGCAAGTAGGAGCCGTTTGTAAGTTGGATGTTTGAAAGTAGGGGCCTGCCGTATATACTCTGCAGAAATTTGCCCCATTAGATGTTGGTGTAGCCACAAGACTGTAAGCCCTCACAGTTACTCTTGGTGGGCGCAGGAATGGGCCCTGCTGTGAACTATTAGATCAAGATTTGTAATTACACTCCGCTGTTAAACAGGGGCTGAAAAATTGTGTCTTAGGCATTGGTGCTGGTGCCACAACACTGCAACCCCTCACAGATACTGTACTTGGAGCACAGCAATCACACCTGTTGCGAAGCATTTTGTTAAAAAACTGTAATTACACGCCCCTGTTATACAGGGGCTGAAAAATTGTGCCTTAGGCACTGGTGTGGTGGCATGGATCATTGAGGAGGAGGAAGAGGATAGTCAGTGAACATAAGAGGACAGTCACTCAGCATCAGCATAGGCAGTCTTGAAGGGATGTGACATTATAAATTATTCCGTTATATCCGCTTCAGGTGCCTGGTAGCTGGTGGTGATCCAAGACTGATTCATTTTGATGAAGGTCAGTCGATCAACCGAGTCGGTGGACAGGCGCACCCTATGATCGGTGACAAATCCTCCAGCAGCACTGAATGTGCGTTCGGAAAGAACGCTGGAGGCAGGACAGGCCAGTAGCTCAATTGCATACTGTGCAAGCTCTGGCCAGTGATCCATCCTCAGGACCCAGTAAGCCAGAGGATTTTCGGTGGGAAAGGTGTCCAAGTCTGACCTTGCCCCAAGGTATTCCTGCACCATGTATATCAGACGCTGGCGATGGTTGCTGGAACCGATCATACCTTGGGGCTGCGGACTAAAAAATTGTCTGAACGCATCGGTCAGACGTCCACCTTCCCCACCGCTCCTTCTGCTACTGACCGAAGCCTCAGCAACTCGTCGTCCAGGACCAGGAGTTTGTAACCTCCCAGTTTCTGGGAACGCGTTGCACAGACCTTTCTGCAAGGCCTCCCTGAGATGTCTCATCCTCTGCTCCCTCTGCAACGGCAAGATAAGGTCCGCAACCTTACCCTTGTACCGTGGATCAAGGAGAGTGGCCAGCCAGTAATGGTCCCTCTCCTTGATCCGAAGAACACGAGGATCCTTCTGCAGGCTTTGCAGGATCAGGGAGGCCATGCAACGTAGGTTAGCTGAGGCATTCGGTCCGGAGTCTTCTGGGTCACTGAGGATGACATGATCGCCAGCCACCTCCTCCCAGCCACGTACAAGTCCACTGGTTTGTTGGGACTGTACATCATCCCTAAAAGACTGCTGCTGCTGCTGATGCTGAGTGCCAGGCTCCACCTCCATGCTCACACAATCCTCCTCCTCCTCCTCCTCCTCCTCCTCATCCTGTGTGATGGGTGGGACAGAAGGAACACTGTCCGGATAAAGGGGGCCTTGAGAGGCAAGGAAGTCCTCCTCTTCCTGCCTCTGTTCTGCCTCAAGTGCCCTGTCCATTATTCCACGCAGCGTATGCTCCAACAGGTGGACAAGAGGTACAGTGTCACTGATGCATGCACTGTCACTGCTCACCATCCTCGTGGCCTCCTCAAATGGTGAGAGGACAGTGCATGCATCCCTGATCATGCTCCACTGACGTGGGGAAAAAAAACCAAGCTCCCCTGACCCTGTCCTGGTGCCGTAGTCGCAAAGGTACTCATTGATGGCCCTCTACTGCGTGTGCAGTCGCTGCAGCAAGGCCAACGTTGAGTTCCACCTGGTGGGCATGTCACATATTAGGCGGTTCTTGGGCAGGTTCAACTCCTTTTGCAGCTCAGCCAGCCGAGCACTGGCATTATATGATAGGCGGAAATGCACACAGACTTTCCTGGCCTGCCTCAGGACATCCTGTAAGCCTGGGAACCTGCCCAAGAACCGCTGCACCACCAGGTTAAGGACGTGAGCCATACAGGGCACATGGGTGAGCTGCCCCTGTCGCAGGGCGGAGAGGAGGTTGGTGCCATTGTCAGAAACGACCATTCCTGGCTTAAGCTGGCGTGGCGTCAACCACCTCTCGGCCTGCCCCTGCAGAGCTGCCAGAACCTCTGGCCCAGTGTGGCTCCTGTCCCCCAAACACACCAGCGCAAGCACTGCATGGCATCTTTTTGCCTGCGCACTTGCGTAGCCCCTTGTACGCCTACGGAGCACCGCTGGTTCCGAGGACAGAGCACTGGAGGAAGAAGAAGAGGAGGGGGTGGAGGAGAGAGGTGTGTCACAACCAGTAGCAGTATTTTGGAGGCGTGGTGGCGGAACAACCTCCAACACTACTGCACCTTGTCCTGCATCCCTCCCAGCTGCCAATAGAGTGACCCAATGGGCCGTGAAAGAAAGGTAAGGTCCCTGTCCCTGCCTGCTGGACCATGAGTCAGCGGTAATATGCACCTTACCGCTGACCGCCCTGTCCAGAGAGGCATGGACATTGCCTTCCACATGCCGGTAGAGAGACGGAATCGCCTTCCGTGAGAAAAAGTGGCGTTTGGGAACCTGCCACTGAGGAACCGCACATTGAACAAACTCACGGAAGGGGGCCGAGTCTACCAACTGAAAAGGCAGCAGTTGAAGTGCTAGCAATTTAGCCAAGCTAGCATTCAACCGCTGGGCATGTGGATGGCTGGGAGTGTACTTCTTTCTACGGTCCAGCAGCTGGGGCAGGGAAATTTGCCTGCTACAATCGGACGTCGGTGTACTGCAAGTACTTGGTTGTGACACACCTAATTCTACACCTTCATTCCTCTCACAGCAGCTTTCAGAGAGGACTGAAGGTGTACTGGGGATGGAGATCCCAGCTGATGAGGAGCAAGGAGAGGTCCGCTTTGTTCTTTGGTATGGGTCTTTTATGTGTGCCTGCCAACGAGCTGCATGGCAGGTCAACATATGTCTGGTCATGCTTGTGGTGCCCAAGCGGCTGATGTTTTGGCCACGCGAGATACGCTTGAGACAAATATTGCAAATAGCAGTGGTGCGATCTGATGCACTCGTCTCAAAAAAGGCCCACACCAAAGAACTTTTCTGATAACGTGCAGAGGCAGCGCCCTGCACAGGCGGAGCTCTGCGGTGTGGTTCAGTTGGTGTGCTGGCCTCTAGCTGGCCTCCAGGGGGCATCCTGCCTCGTTGGACATGTGACGCCGCATCCTCCTCCTCCTCGTCCTCCTCCTCATCCTCTCTCCCTTCAGGCACCCACGTGGAGTCAGTGACCTCATCATCCCCTTCCTCTTCACCACTAGAGCAAACCTGGCAGTAAGCTGCAGCTGGTGGAACAGTACTGCCAGATTGCTGTCCTTCAGCATCCCCTCTCTCTGCGCGCACACTACTGACTTCCTCAAGCTGGGTATCATCATCCGAGCCTTCGAATCGTTGGGCATCCTCCTGGAGCATGTACCCAACACTGTGCTCAAACAGTTCGGGGGGACTCCTCAGGAGGACATGGTGGGTCTAGGGAAGGGGTGGCTGATGATGCCATTGAGTATGCGTTGGCAGCTGCTCTGCCAGTACCCTGAGCCTGGGTGAGAGAGGATGAGGAGGATGAGGAGGGCTTGGTCATCCATTCTACCAAGCCTTCGGCATGATGCGGCTCCACATGTCCAGCTGCCGAAAACAAGGACAAGCGTGTCCCATGGCCACGTGCTGATGACGATGCACGACCACATCCACAACCAGCACTGTTGTCTCTAGAAACAGAGCCTGCTTGCCCTGTGTTCTTGCCTCGGGACGGTCTGCCTCTACTTGGCGGTTTTCCAGCCATTGTAGTTGGTAGTGTATATAGTATAAAAAATAGAGCTCTTATGTGTGCTCACAACACACTGTAGGTCCTATGGGTGCTGCTGACAAGAAAATATAGGACCTATGTGTGCTGCCACAAACACACTAGAAGTCCTATGGGTGCTGACACTAACACACTATAGGTACTATGTGTGCTGCTGTCAAGAAAATATAGGACCTATGTGTGCTCACAACACACTGTAGGTACTATGGGTGCTGACACTAACACACTATAGGTACTATGTGTGCTGCTGACAAGAAAATGTAGGACCTATGTGTGCTGCCACAAACACAATATGGCTCCTATAAATCCCTGCTTGGGATGGGACAGAAGGTTGGGACAGAAGTTGGGGTGCAATGCTGTTCTAACAGCACTGCGGTTGGTGCTACTGCTATGCTGTACTAACAGCACGCACACACCAGACTAATCCCCAGCAGCAGCTAATATCACACTCACTGTGCAATCAGCAGCAATGAATGATCAGTAATGATGAATGACTCAGGTAGCAATGGTTTAGCAAAGAAATAGCAATCAAGCAAATCAATCAGCAGACTGCTCTCTCCTAAAGCCGGAACACATGTGACCGGGGCCGACGGCGTGGCGGCCTTTTAAATGGTGGGGCGTGTACTAAAGCCCCTGAGCTTTAATTGGCTACAGGCGTCCTGCCTGTAGCCAATTATTGATCTCCTAGTTTCCGGCGCTGTGATTGGCCAAGCATGCGGGGTCACAGTGCATGCTTGGCTAATCATCAACCATCAATGCACTGCGCCGGCCGCTCGCATCACACGAATGTGATGCGAACGGCCCAAATAGTTCTGGGCTCGCCGAGCGAACGCCCGGTGCTCGATTCGAACGTGGGTTCGAATCGAGCACCGGGCCCATTCCTAGCTACCAACATCTCAGCTGTGCTTCTACCTGGAAGACTGGAGAACATGGTCTGCTACCAACATTTCAGCTGTGCTTCTACCTGGAGGACTGGAGAACATGGTCTGCTACCAACATCTCAGCTGTGCTTCTACCTGGAAGACTGGAGAACATGGTCTGCTACCAACATCTCAGCTGTGCTTCTACCTGGAGGACTGGGGAACATGTTCTGCTACCAACATCTCAGCTGTGCTTCTACCTGGAAGACTGGAGAACATGGTCTGCTACCAACATTTCAGCTGTGCTTCTACCTGGAGGACTGGAGAACATGGTCTGCTACCAACATCTCAGCTGTGCTTCTACCTGGAAGACTGGAGAACATGGTCTGCTACCAACATTTCAGCTGTGCCTCTACCTGGAAGACTGGAGACCCCTATAAGGATGAATTGTGCAGTGTGGAGGACCCCCCCCCCCTCCCCCATCATACAAACAAACCAGGTTCTCAGAATGTCACTTTATTCCAATGATAACATAGGAAGAGTCTCTATGATGTAACAAAGAAGATGATGTCACAAGGTTCTCCTGATGATGTCACAAGGTTTCTCCTGATGATGTCACAAGGTTTCTCCTGATGATGTCATACATAATAAACATGACTTGTCCTCTGGATCTTCCATGGGAAGAAATGATAGAAAACTTCCAGTTCAGGCGGATGGGAGATGTGCTGTGATGGGTGTCACCAGACGTCCTGTCCTGTCAGTGCAGAGACTTCTATTGTAATTCCTGTGAGGGCGCCACCTTCTGGGTACACGGGGGGCCCAAACTGCTGCAAGGAGGACTGCTGGGAGACCCTGGACTGCCACAAAGGGGGCTCCTGACTGGTGTAGGGGGGCTTCTGACTGGTGTAGGAGGCTCCTGACTGGTGTAGGGGGCTTCTGACTGGTGTAGGGGGCTTCTGACTGGTGTAGGAGACTCCTGACTGGTGTAGGGGGGCTTCTGACTGGTGTAGGGGGCTTCTGACTGGTGTAGGGGGCTTCTGACTGGTGTAGGAGACTCCTGACTGGTGTAGGGGGCTCCTGACTGGTGTAGGGGGGCTTCTGACTGGTGTAGGAGGCTCCTGACTGGTGTAGGGGGGCTTCTGACTGGTGTAGGGGGCTCCTGACTGGTGTAGGGGGGCTTCTGACTGGTGTAGGGGGCTCCTGACTGGTGTAGGAGACTCCTGACTGGTGTAGGGGGCTCCTGACTGGTGTAGGGGGGCTTCTGACTGGTGTAGGAGGCTCCTGACTGGTGTAGGGGGCTTCTGACTGGTGTAGGAGGCTTCTGACTGGTGTAGGGGGGCTTCTGACTGGTGTAGGGGGCTTCTGACTGGTGTAGGGGGGCTCCTGACTGGTGTAGGAGGCTTCTGACTGGTGTAGGGGGGCTTCTGACTGGTGTAGGAGGCTTCTGACTGGTGTAGGAGGCTTCTGACTGGTGTAGGGGGGCTTCTGACTGGTGTAGGAGGCTTCTGACTGGTGTAGGGGGGCTCCTGACTGGTGTAGGAGGCTTCTGACTGGTGTAGGGGGGCTTCTGACTGGTGTAGGAGGCTTCTGACTGGTGTAGGGGGGCTTCTGACTGGTGTAGGGGGGCTTCTGACTGGTGTAGGGGGCTTCTGACTGGTGTAGGGGGCTTCTGGCTGGTGTAGGGGGGCTCCTGACTGGTGTAGGGGGGCTCCTGACTGGTGTAGGAGACTCCTGACTGGTGTAGGAGACTCCTGACTGGTGTAGGGGGCTCATGACTGGTGTAGGGGGGCTTCTGACTGGTGTAGGAGGCTCCTGACTGGTGTAGGGGGCTTCTGACTGGTGTAGGGGGGGCTTCTGACTGGTGTAGGGGGGGCTTCTGACTGGTGTAGGAGACTCCTGACTGCTGTAGGGGGGCTTCTGACTGGTGTAGGAGACTCCTGACTGGTGTAGGAGACTCCTGACTGGTGTAGGGGGCTTCTGACTGGTGTAGGGGGCTTCTGATCTCTATAAATGGTGACTTATGATTGGGGGGACATCTGCCCGGTATAGGGGGACTGGTGACTAGCGTAGGGTGGGGACATCTGCCCGGTATAGGGGGACTGGTGACTAGCGTAGGGTGGGGACATCTGCCCGGTATATGGGGACTGGTGACTAGCGTAGGGTGGGGACATCGGCCCGGTATAGGGGGACTGGTGACTAGCGTAGGGCGGGGACATCTGCCCGGTATAGGGGGACTGGTGACTAGCGTAGGGTGGGGACATCTGCCCGGTATAGGGGGACTGGTGACTAGCGTAGGGTGGGGACATCTGCCCGGTATAGGGGGACTGGTGACTAGCGTAGGGTGGGGACATCTGCCCGGTATAGGGGGACTGGTGACTAGCGTAGGGTGGGGACATCTGCCCGGTATAGGGGGACTGGTGACTAGCGTAGGGTGGGGACATCTGCCCGGTATAGGGGGACTGGTGACTAGCGTAGGGTGGGGACATCTGCCCGGTATAGGGGGACTGGTGACTAGCGTAGGGTGGGGACATCTGCCCGGTATAGGGGGACTGGTGACTAGCGTAGGGTGGGGACATCTGCCCGGTATAGGGGGACTGGTGACTAGCGTAGGGTGGGGACATCTGCCCGGTATAGGGGGACTGGTGACTAGCGTAGGGTGGGGACATCTGCCCGGTATAGGGGGACTGGTGACTAGCGTAGGGTGGGGACATCTGCCCGGTATAGGGGGACTGGTGACTAGCGTAGGGTGGGGACATCTGCCCGGTATAGGGGGACTGGTGACTAGCGTAGGGTGGGGACATCTGCCCGGTATAGGGGGACTGGTGACTAGCGTAGGGTGGGGACATCTGCCCGGTATAGGGGGACTGGTGACTAGCGTAGGGTGGGGACATCTGCCCGGTATAGGGGGGGGGGGTGGGGACTGCCCGGTATAGGGGGACTGGTGACTAGCGTAGGGTGGGGACATCTGCCCGGTATAGGGGGACTGGTGACTAGCGTAGGGTGGGGACATCTGCCCGGTATAGGGGGACTGGTGACTAGCGTAGGGTGGGGACATCTGCCCGGTATAGGGGGACTGGTGACTAGCGTAGGGCGGGGACATCTGCCCGGTATAGGGGGACTGGTGACTAGCGTAGGGTGGGGACATCTGCCCGGTATAGGGGGACTGGTGACTAGCGTAGGGCGGGGACATCTGCCCGGTATAGGGGGACTGGTGACTAGCGTAGGGTGGGGACATCTGCCCGGTATAGGGGGACTGGTGACTAGCGTAGGGTGGGGACATCTGCCCGGTATAGGGGGACTGGTGACTAGCGTAGGGCGGGGACATCTGCCCGGTATAGGGGGACTGGTGACTAGCGTAGGGTGGGGACATCTGCCCGGTATAGGGGGACTGGTGACTAGCGTAGGGTGGGGACATCTGCCGTTGTTGGGGGTATATGTACTATGCAGCATTTAGGAAGGAGGGGCCGTGTCTGCTGGGGGTTCAGGTCAGTATTAAGGGGTGAGCGCCATAGCTGTGCCCAGATCCGGGGGCTCTCAGTTAAGGGGCCCCCACTAGGCGGTTGGGGGGGGATTCTGGTTTTAAGGGGGAATGTTTTATATGGCAGTGACAAGTATTGGCAGCCATGTTTGTGGACCCCCCAATACTCAGACAGCTGGATATGAGAATTCGGGGTACTCGGCGCTGCCGGCAACCAGGAGAAGTCTCCAATTTTCACTCCAGATCATTGAATTTATATCCAGGGACTGGGATTGGTATCCAGGGACTGGGATTGGTATCCAGGGACTCGGGATTGGTATCCAGGGACTCGGGATTGGTATCCAGGGACTGGGATTGGTATCCAGGGACTCGGGATTGGTATCCAGGGACTGGGATTGATATCCAGGGACTCGGGATTGGTATCCAGGGACTGGGATTGGTATCCAGGGACTGGGATTGGTATCCAGGGACTCGGGATTGGTATCCAGGGACTGGGATTGGTATCCAGGGACTCAGGATTGGTATCCAGGGACTCGGGATTGGTATCCAGGGACTCGGGATTGGTATCCAGGGACTGGGATTGGTATCCAGGGACTGGGATTGATATCCAGGGACTGGGATTGGTATCCAGGGACTCGGGATTGGTATCCAGGGACTCGGGATTGGTATCCAGGGACTGGGATTGGTATCCAGGGATTGGGATTGGTATCCAGGGACTGGGATTGGTATCCAGGGACTCGGGATTGGTATCCAGGGACTGGGATTGGTATCCAGGGACTCGGGATTGGTATCCAGGGACTGGGATTGATATCCAGGGACTCGGGATTGGTATCCAGGGACTGGGATTGGTATCCAGGGACTCGGGATTGGTATCCAGGGACTGGGATTGGTATCCAGGGACTGGGATTGGTATCCAGGGACTCGGGATTGGTATCCAGGGACTGGGATTGGTATCCAGGGACTCAGGATTGGTATCCAGGGACTCGGGATTGGTATCCAGGGACTCGGGATTGGTATCCAGGGACTCGGGATTGGTATCCAGGGACTCGGGATTGGTATCCAGGGACTGGGATTGATATCCAGGGACTGGGATTGGTATCCAGGGACTGGGATTGATATCCAGGGACTGGGATTGGTATCCAGGGACTGGGATTGGTATCCAGGGACTCGGGATTGGTATCCAGGGACTCGGGATTAATATCCAGGGACTGGGATTGGTATCCAGGGACTCGGGATTGGTATCCAGGGACTCGGGATTAATATCCAGGGACTGGGATTGATATCTAGGGACTGGGATTGGTATCCAGGGACTGGGATTGATATCCAGGGACTCAAGATTAATATCCAGGGACTGGGATTGGTATCCAGGGACTCGGGATTGGTATCCAGGGACTGGGATTGGTATCCAGGGACTGGGATTGGTATCCAGGGACTCGGGATTGGTATCCAGGGACTGGGATTGGTATCCAGGGACTGGGATTGGTATCCAGGGACTCGGGATTGGTATCCAGGGACTCGGGATTGGTATCCAGGGACTGGGATTGGTATCCAGGGACTGGGATTGGTATCCAGGGACTCGGGATTGGTATCCAGGGATTGGGATTGGTATCCAGGGATTGGGATTGGTATCCAGGGACTGGGATTGGTATCCAGGGACTCGGGATTGGTATCCAGGGACTGGGATTGGTATCCAGGGACTCGGGATTGGTATCCAGGGACTCGGGATTAATATCCAGGGACTGGGATTGGTATCCAGGGACTCGGGATTGGTATCCAGGGACTCGGGATTAATATCCAGGGACTGGGATTGGTATCCAGGGACTGGGATTGGTATCCAGGGATTGGGATTGGTATCCAGGGACTGGGATTGGTATCCAGGGACTCGGGATTGGTATCCAGGGCCTGGGATTGGTATCCAGGGACTCGGGATTGGTATCCAGGGACTGGGATTGGTATCCAGGGACTGGGGTTTGGTATCCAGGGACTGGGATTGGTATCCAGGGACGGGGATTGGTATCCAGGGACTGGGATTGGTATCCAGGGACTGGGATTGGTATCCAGGGACTGGGATTGGTATCCAGGGACTCGGGATTGGTATCCAGGGACTGGGTTTGGTATCCAGGGACTCGGGATTGGTATCCAGGGACTCGGGATTGGTATCCAGGGACTCGGGATTGGTATCCAGGGACTCGGGATTGGTATCCAGGGACTCGGGATTGATATCCAGGGACTGGGATTGGTATCCAGGGACTGGGATTGATATCCAGGGACTGGGATTTGTATCCAGGGACTGGGATTGATATCCAGGGACTGGGATTGGTATCCAGGGACTCGGGATTGGTATCCAGGGACTGGGATTGGTATCCAGGGACTGGGATTGGTATCCAGGGACTCGGGATTGGTATCCAGGGACTCGGGATTAATATCCAGGGACTGGGATTGATATCTAGGGACTGGGATTGGTATCCAGGGACTGGGATTGATATCCAGGGACTCAGGATTAATATCCAGGGACTGGGATTGGTATCCAGGGACTCGGGATTGGTATCCAGGGACTGGGATTGGTATCCAGGGACTGGGATTGGTATCCAGGGACTGGGATTGGTATCCAGGGACTCGGGATTGGTATCCAGGGACTGGGATTGGTATCCAGGGACTGGGATTGGTATCCAGGGACTCGGGATTGGTATCCAGGGACTCGGGATTGGTATCCAGGGACTGGGATTGGTATCCAGGGACTGGGATTGGTATCCAGGGACTCGGGATTGGTATCCAGGGATTGGGATTGGTATCCAGGGATTGGGATTGGTATCCAGGGACTGGGATTGGTATCCAGGGACTCGGGATTGGTATCCAGGGACTGGGATTGGTATCCAGGGACTCGGGATTGGTATCCAGGGACTCGGGATTAATATCCAGGGACTGGGATTGGTATCCAGGGACTCGGGATTGTAGGGATTGGTATCCAGGGACTCGGGATTGGTATCCAGGGACTGGGATTGGTATCCAGGGACTCGGGATTGGTATCCAGGGACTCGGGATTGGTATCCAGGGACTGGGATTGGTATCCAGGGACTCGGGATTGGTATCCAGGGACTGGGATTGGTATCCAGGGACTGGGATTGGTATCCAGGGACTCGGGATTGGTATCCAGGGACTGGGATTGGTATCCAGGGACTCGGGAAGCAGCAATACTTGTTGTCATTGAGGTAATTGGGGCGGTTCTGGCACAGTGCGCGGCGTGGCACCAACAGCAGCGATGGTGAAATGGACCCTCCGCCAAACCGCCGTCTCTTAACCCTTTCAGTGCCATCTGGATATGAGGAGCAGCTGATGGCACCCAAGGCGTCCAATCACATCGATCTCCAGTCTTTGGTAAGCAGCCAATCACATGGCTGGCTCAATTCCCCCGCCATGTATACCCAACACATAGGGGGCGCCCTCCTTGGTACATTTGGTGAGTTTGAGTGTCCGTAGTGTGAGACCCGTATTTCCGGAGCGCCCCACATTGGGGGTCCCGTCTGAAGAGTTTGGGGTGGAACGGGGGGCTGCCGATCACCAGATCTGTGCGTTTACCGATCTCGGCCGCCCCGCGTTCTCCGGTATCGGATGGAAGCTGGAAAATGTCTAAAAATGTTCTTTATATACAGGTGTGGATGTCCATCCGGGGGCGGGGCCTGGCCTGGAGGTGTGCCTCGGGGGAGGTCCCTCCCTAAATATAAAGGTAGAAAATCCCCAGCATGATTGTAATATAGAGGAGGGAATTCCTACCCCCGCTGGGGGCGGGGCTTCAGACATATAGAAAAGTCTCATAAATAATTCATCAGATCTGACCGGGGAGAGGGGGGGTTCAAGAATAGGGACCGCAACCTGAGCATCCCACCCTATGTATATAGGACCTCTATATAGGACCTCTGTATATAGGACCTCTGTATATAGGGCCTCTGTATATAGGGCCTCTGTATATAGGACCTCTGTATATAGGACCTCTATATATAGGACCTCTATATATAGGACCTCTATATATAGAACCTCTGTATATAGGACCTCTGTATATAGGACCTCTATATATAGGACTTCTATATATAGGACCTCTGTATATAGGACCTCTGTATATAGGACCTCTATATATAGGGCCTCTGTATATAGGACCTCTGTATATAGGACCTCTGTATATAGGACCTCTGTATATAGGACCTCTGTATATAGGGCCTCTGTATATAGGACCTCTGTATATAGGACCTCTGTATATAGGACCACTGTATATAGGACCTCTGTACATAGGGCCTCTGTATATAGGACCTCTGTATATAGGACCTCTGTATATAGAACCTCTGTATATAGAACCTCTGTATATAGGACCTCTGTATATAGGACCACTGTATATAGGACCTCTGTATATAGGACCTCTGTATATAGGACCTCTGTATATATGACCTCTGTATATAGGACCTATGTATATAGGACCTCTGTATATAGGACCACTGTATATAGGACCTCTGTATATAGGACCACTGTATATAGGACCTCTATATATAGGACCTCTGTATATAGGACCTCTATATATAGGACCACTGTACATAGGACCTCTGTATATAAAACCTCTGTATATAGGACCTCTATATAGGACCTCTGTATATAGAACCTCTATATATAGGACCTCTGTATATAGGACCTCTGTATATAGGACCTCTGTATATAGGGCCTCTGTATATAGGACCTCTGTATATAGGACCTCTATATAGGACCTCTGTATATAGGACCTCTGTATATAGAACCTCTGTATATAGGACCTCTATATAGGACCTCTGTATATAGGACCTCTGTATATAGAACCTCTGTATATAGGACCTCTATATAGGACCTCTGTATATAGGACCTCTGTATATAGAACCTCTATATATAGGACCTCTGTATATAGGACCTCTGTATATAGGACCTCTGTATATAGGACCTCTGTATATAGGACCTCTATATATAGGACCTCTGTATATAGGGCCTCTGTATATAGGGCCTCTGTATATAGAACCTCTGTATATAGGGCCTCTGTATATGGGACCCCTGTATATAGAACCTCTGTATATAGGGCCTCTGTATATAGGGCCTCTGTATATAGAACCTCTGTATATAGGACCTCTATATATATAACCTCTGTATATAGGACCCCTGTATATAGGACCTCTGTATATAGGACCTCTGTATATAGGACCTCTATATATAGGACCTCTGTATATAGGGCCTCTGTATATAGGGCCTCTGTATATAGAACCTCTGTATATAGGGCCTCTGTATATGGGACCCCTGTATATAGAACCTCTGTATATAGGGCCTCTGTATATAGGGCCTCTGTATATAGAACCTCTGTATATAGGACCTCTATATATATAACCTCTGTATATAGGACCCCTGTATATAGGACCTCTCTATATAGGACCTCTGTATATAGGACCTCTATATATAGGACCTCTATAGATAGGACCTCTGTGTATAGGACCTCTATATATATGACCTCTGTATATATAACCTCTGTATATAGGGCCTCTGTATATAGAACCTCTGTATATAGGGCCTCTGTATATAGGACCTCTGTATATAAGACCTCTGTATATAGAACCTCTGTATATAGGACCGCTTTATATAGGACCTCTGTATATAGGACCTCTGTATATAGGACCTCTGTGTATAGAACCTCTATATAAAGGACCTCTATATAAAGGACCTCTATATATAGGGCCTCTGTATATAGGACCTCTATATATAGGACCTCTTTATATAAGACCTCTGTATATAGAACCTCTGTATATAGGACCGCTTTATATAGGACCTCTGTATATAAGACCTCTGTATATAGAACCTCTGTATATAGGACCTCTGTATATAGGACCTCTGTATATAGGACCTCTGTATATAGGACCTCTGTATATAGAACCTCTGTATATAGGACCTCTATATAAAGGACCTCTATATAAAGGACCTCTGTATATGGGAAGGCCTCTGATTTCCCCCAGAACAATATTGCACTTGCCCTTCTATTGCACAATGTGAGCCGCCATATTTCTGCCATCACAGAATAAAATATAAAAAAGTGCAGTTGGTGATAACATGAAAACAGCGTTCTCCTAGCGGCCACAGAATGACCCCTCCCCCGGACGCACACAGAGGTCATACTGAACCCGACTCCGTCCACTGACATCATATCAGGGTCTCCGGAGAAGTCATATTTCATTGGCTGGCACACCCAGCGGGGGAGGGCTCACTGAAGTCCATGTCATATTTCATTGGCTGGCACACCCAGCGGGGGAGGGCTCACTGAAGTCCATGTCATATTTCATTGGCTGGCACACCCAGCGGGGGAGGGCTCACTGAAGTCCATGTCCTATTTCATTGGCTGGCACACCCAGCGGGGGAGGGCTCACTAAAGTCCATGTCATATTTCATTGGCTGGCACACCCAGCGGGGGAGGGCTCACTGAAGTCCATGTCCTATTTCATTGGCTGGCACACCCAGCGGGGGAGGGCTCACTGAAGTCCATGTCATATTTCATTGGCTGGCACACCCAGCACTGCAATCCATGTGAGATTCCGTAGGTACACACAGCCAATGAGGTTGAGGTTAATGGAATCCATATGAGATTCTATAGGTCGGCACACCTAGTGGGGGCGGGCTCAGTCCCATAGGTCGGCACACAGGCCCGCAAGGCATGGCTCCACCCTGTATACATAAAGCACCCTGTATTTCCGAGATGTACTATTGCTATATCGAGACCGCAGCACAAAGAGATCTCTATGTAAACACATCACACGGGGGGGACCCGGAACACGATGGCTGCAATGAGTTAAGAGAGGAAGCCCAAAGGCTGGTCTGATGGCCTCTCAGTCACATGATCTCCGGAGAGGAAACAGGTCCTCTTTGCACATTCAGGTATCGGGCTCATTCAGAGTCTTCATCACAAGTGCATTCTGGGTCCTAATGTGTTGATGAGCTGAGCCCTCATGATCTGGATACTGGTGAGGATCTTCTTCTGGTGTCCTATCAGAGTGATGCCAAGTCTCCGAATGTCCCTGCAGAGAAGACATAACAAGGGTAAGCGACCTGCACCATCCAACATTGTCATATGAGGAGTACTAGAGTCCCTGTACCAACTGCTATTGTCGTATGAGGAGTACTAGAGTCCCCGTACCAACTGCCATTGTCATATGAGGAGTACTAGAGTCCCCGTACCAACTGCCATTGTCGTATGAGGAGTACTAGAGTCCCTGTACCAACCGCCATTGTCGTATGAGGAGTACTAGAGTCCCCGTACCAACTGCCATTGTTGTGTGAGGAGTACTAAAGTCCCCTTACCAACTGCCATTGTCATATGAGGAGTACTAGAGTCCCTGTACCAACTGCCACTGTCATATGAGGAGTACTAGAGTCCCCATACCAACTGCCATTGTCATATGAGGAGTACTAGAGTCCCCGTACCAACTGCCACTGTCATATGAGGAGTACTAAAGTCCCCGTACCAACTGCCACTGTCATATGAGGAGTACTAGAGTCCCTGTACCAACTGCCACTATCATATGAGGAGTACTAGAGTCCCCTTACCAACTGCCATTGTCATATGAGGAGTACTAGAGTCCCTGTACCAACTGCCACTGTCATATGAGGAGTACTAGAGTCCCCATACCAACTGCCATTGTCATATGAGGAGTACTAGAGTCCCCGTACCAACTGCCACTGTCATATGAGGAGTACTAAAGTCCCCGTACCAACTGCCATTGTCATATGAGGAGTACTAGAGTCCCTGTACCAACTGCCACTGTCATATGAGGAGTACTAGAGTCCCCATACCAACTGCCATTGTCATATGAGGAGTACTAGAGTCCCCGTACCAACTGCCATTGTCGTATGAGGAGTACTAGAGTCCCCGTACCAACTGCCATTGTCATATGAGGAGTACTAGAGTCCCCGTACCAACTGCCATTGTCGTATGAGGAGTACTAGAGTCCCCGTACCAACTGCCATTGTCGTATGAGGAGTACTAGAGTCCCCGTACCAACTGCCATTGTTGTGTGAGGAGTACTAAAGTCCCCTTACCAACTGCCATTGTCATATGAGGAGTACTAGAGTCCCCGTACCAACTGCCACTGTCATATGAGGAGTACTAGAGTCCCTGTACCAACTGCCACTGTCATATGAGGAGTACTAGAGTCCCCATACCAACTGCCATTGTCATATGAGGAGTACTAGAGTCCCCGTACCAACTGCCACTGTCATATGAGGAGTACTAAAGTCCCCGTACCAACTGCCATTGTCATATGAGGAGTACTAGAGTCCCTGTACCAACTGCCACTGTCATATGAGGAGTACTAGAGTCCCCATACCAACTGCCATTGTCATATGAGGAGTACTAGAGTCCCCGTACCAACTGCCATTGTCGTATGAGGAGTACTAGAGTCCCCGTACCAACTGCCATTGTCATATGAGGAGTACTAGAGTCCCCGTACCAACTGCCATTGTCGTATGAGGAGTACTAGAGTCCCCGTACCAACTGCCATTGTCGTATGAGGAGTACTAGAGTCCCCGTACCAACTGCCATTGTTGTGTGAGGAGTACTAAAGTCCCCTTACCAACTGCCATTGTCATATGAGGAGTACTAGAGTCCCCGTACCAACTGCCACTGTCATATGAGGAGTACTAGAGTCCCTGTACCAACTGCCACTGTCATATGAGGAGTACTAGAGTCCCCATACCAACTGCCATTGTCATATGAGGAGTACTAGAGTCCCCGTACCAACTGCCACTGTCATATGAGGAGTACTAAAGTCCCCGTACCAACTGCCATTGTCATATGAGGAGTACTAGAGTCCCTGTACCAACTGCCACTGTCATATGAGGAGTACTAGAGTCCCCGTACCAACTGCCATTGTCATATGAGGAGTACTAGAGTCCCCGTACCAACTGCCATTGTCGTATGAGGAGTACTAGAGTCCCCGTACCAACTGCCATTGTCATATGAGGAGTACTAGAGTCCCCGTACCAACTGCCATTGTCGTATGAGGAGTACTAGAGTCCCCGTACCAACTGCCATTGTCGTATGAGGAGTACTAGAGTCCCCGTACCAACTGCCATTGTTGTGTGAGGAGTACTAAAGTCCCCTTACCAACTGCCATTGTCATATGAGGAGTACTAGAGTCCCTGTACCAACTGCCACTGTCATATGAGGAGTACTAGAGTCCCTGTACCAACTGCCATTGTCATATGAGGAGTACTAGAGTCCCCGTACCAACTGCCACTGTCATATGAGGAGTACTAGAGTCCCCGTACCAACTGCCAGTGTCATATGAGGAGTACTAGAGTCCCCGTACCAACTGCCACTGTCATATGAGGAGTACTAGAGTCCCCGTACCAACTGCCACTGTCATATGAGGAGTACTAAAGTCCCCTTACCAACTGCCATTGTCATATGAGGAGTACTAAAGTCCCCGTACCAACTGCCATTGTCATATGAGGAGTACTAGAGTCCCTGTACCAACTGCCACTGTCATATGAGGAGTACTAGAGTCCCCATACCAACTGCCATTGTCATATGAGGAGTACTAGAGTCCCCGTACCAACTGCCATTGTTGTATGAGGAGTACTAGAGTCCCCGTACCAACTGCCATTGTCGTATGAGGAGTACTAGAGTCCCCGTACCAACTGCCATTGTCATATGAGGAGTACTAGAGTCCCCGTACCAACTGCCATTGTCGTATGAGGAGTACTAGAGTCCCCGTACCAACTGCCATTGTCATATGAGGAGTACTAGAGTCCCCGTACCAACTGCCATTGTCGTATGAGGAGTACTAGAGTCCCCGTACCAACTGCCATTGTCGTATGAGGAGTACTAGAGTCCCCGTACCAACTGCCATTGTTGTGTGAGGAGTACTAAAGTCCCCTTACCAACTGCCATTGTCATATGAGGAGTACTAGAGTCCCCGTACCAACTGCCACTGTCATATGAGGAGTACTAGAGTCCCTGTACCAACTGCCACTGTCATATGAGGAGTACTAGAGTCCCCATACCAACTGCCATTGTCATATGAGGAGTACTAGAGTCCCCGTACCAACTGCCACTGTCATATGAGGAGTACTAAAGTCCCCGTACCAACTGCCATTGTCATATGAGGAGTACTAGAGTCCCTGTACCAACTGCCACTGTCATATGAGGAGTACTAGAGTCCCCATACCAACTGCCATTGTCATATGAGGAGTACTAGAGTCCCCGTACCAACTGCCATTGTCGTATGAGGAGTACTAGAGTCCCCGTACCAACTGCCATTGTCATATGAGGAGTACTAGAGTCCCCGTACCAACTGCCATTGTCGTATGAGGAGTACTAGAGTCCCCGTACCAACTGCCATTGTCGTATGAGGAGTACTAGAGTCCCCGTACCAACTGCCATTGTTGTGTGAGGAGTACTAAAGTCCCCTTACCAACTGCCATTGTCATATGAGGAGTACTAGAGTCCCCGTACCAACTGCCACTGTCATATGAGGAGTACTAGAGTCCCTGTACCAACTGCCACTGTCATATGAGGAGTACTAGAGTCCCCATACCAACTGCCATTGTCATATGAGGAGTACTAGAGTCCCCGTACCAACTGCCACTGTCATATGAGGAGTACTAAAGTCCCCGTACCAACTGCCATTGTCATATGAGGAGTACTAGAGTCCCTGTACCAACTGCCACTGTCATATGAGGAGTACTAGAGTCCCCATACCAACTGCCATTGTCATATGAGGAGTACTAGAGTCCCCGTACCAACTGCCATTGTTGTATGAGGAGTACTAGAGTCCCCGTACCAACTGCCATTGTCATATGAGGAGTACTAGAGTCCCCGTACCAACTGCCATTGTCGTATGAGGAGTACTAGAGTCCCCGTACCAACTGCCATTGTCGTATGAGGAGTACTAGAGTCCCCGTACCAACTGCCATTGTCATATGAGGAGTACTAGAGTCCCCGTACCAACTGCCACTGTCATATGAGGAGTACTAGAGTCCCTGTACCAACTGCCACTGTCATATGAGGAGTACTAGAGTCCCCATACCAACTGCCATTGTCATATGAGGAGTACTAGAGTCCCCGTACCAACTGCCACTGTCATATGAGGAGTACTAAAGTCCCCGTACCAACTGCCATTGTCATATGAGGAGTACTAGAGTCCCTGTACCAACTGCCACTGTCATATGAGGAGTACTAGAGTCCCCATACCAACTGCCATTGTCATATGAGGAGTACTAGAGTCCCCGTACCAACTGCCATTGTTGTATGAGGAGTACTAGAGTCCTCGTACCAACTGCCATTGTCGTATGAGGAGTACTAGAGTCCCCGTACCAACTGCCATTGTCATATGAGGAGTACTAGAGTCCCCGTACCAACTGCCATTGTCGTATGAGGAGTACTAGAGTCCCCGTACCAACTGCCATTGTCATATGAGGAGTACTAGAGTCCCCGTACCAACTGCCATTGTCGTATGAGGAGTACTAGAGTCCCCGTACCAACTGCCATTGTCGTATGAGGAGTACTAGAGTCCCCGTACCAACTGCCATTGTTGTGTGAGGAGTACTAAAGTCCCCTTACCAACTGCCATTGTCATATGAGGAGTACTAGAGTCCCCGTACCAACTGCCACTGTCATATGAGGAGTACTAGAGTCCCTGTACCAACTGCCACTGTCATATGAGGAGTACTAGAGTCCCCATACCAACTGCCATTGTCATATGAGGAGTACTAGAGTCCCCGTACCAACTGCCACTGTCATATGAGGAGTACTAAAGTCCCCGTACCAACTGCCATTGTCATATGAGGAGTACTAGAGTCCCTGTACCAACTGCCACTGTCATATGAGGAGTACTAGAGTCCCCATACCAACTGCCATTGTCATATGAGGAGTACTAGAGTCCCCGTACCAACTGCCATTGTCGTATGAGGAGTACTAGAGTCCCCGTACCAACTGCCATTGTCATATGAGGAGTACTAGAGTCCCCGTACCAACTGCCATTGTCGTATGAGGAGTACTAGAGTCCCCGTACCAACTGCCATTGTCGTATGAGGAGTACTAGAGTCCCCGTACCAACTGCCATTGTTGTGTGAGGAGTACTAAAGTCCCCTTACCAACTGCCATTGTCATATGAGGAGTACTAGAGTCCCCGTACCAACTGCCACTGTCATATGAGGAGTACTAGAGTCCCTGTACCAACTGCCACTGTCATATGAGGAGTACTAGAGTCCCCATACCAACTGCCATTGTCATATGAGGAGTACTAGAGTCCCCGTACCAACTGCCAGTGTCATATGAGGAGTACTAAAGTCCCCGTACCAACTGCCATTGTCATATGAGGAGTACTAGAGTCCCTGTACCAACTGCCACTGTCATATGAGGAGTACTAGAGTCCCCATACCAACTGCCATTGTCATATGAGGAGTACTAGAGTCCCCGTACCAACTGCCATTGTTGTATGAGGAGTACTAGAGTCCCCGTACCAACTGCCATTGTCATATGAGGAGTACTAGAGTCCCCGTACCAACTGCCATTGTCGTATGAGGAGTACTAGAGTCCCCGTACCAACTGCCATTGTCGTATGAGGAGTACTAGAGTCCCCGTACCAACTGCCATTGTTGTGTGAGGAGTACTAAAGTCCCCTTACCAACTGCCATTGTCATATGAGGAGTACTAGAGTCCCCGTACCAACTGCCACTGTCATATGAGGTCCCCGTACCAACTGCCATTGTCATATGAGGAGTACTAGAGTCCCTGTACCAACTGCCACTGTCATATGAGGAGTACTAGAGTCCCCATACCAACTATGAGGAGTACTAGAGTCCCCGTACCAACTGCCATTGTTGTATGAGGAGTACTAGAGTCCCCGTACCAACTGCCATTGTCGTATGAGGAGTACTAGAGTCCCCGTACCAACTGCCATTGTCGTATGAGGAGTACTAGAGTCCCCGTACCAACTGCCATTGTCGTATGAGGAGTACTAGAGTCCCCGTACCAACTGCCATTGTTGTGTGAGGAGTACTAAAGTCCCCTTACCAACTGCCATTGTCATATGAGGAGTATTAGAGTCCCTGCACTGCTCTCTCCTATGGGCGTTCTAGGGAAGTGACACGGCTCCGATGTTAAATTTGTCAATAAAAATATTCTCAGCAACTAAATTAACATTATTTTATTTGACTAAAATACGACTAAAACTAAAATGGCAAAACTCAGATAAACCAAATCATGAAAATGAAGACTGTGAGATTCTCAGCACTCCCGCCAGAAGGACACGGGATCCCGGAGAACTTCCATCCATCATATCCATCGCTTGCCACGCCCCACACGAAACGGCACTGTTTGCTTAGACCCACATTTTGGATTTGCTACATATTCCTCCCTCCCCCATGAGGTTCCATATAATGTAGTTGGTCAATGTGGACTCTAGAGGGTCAGATTATGGGATGAGCCCAACCAGGCAACCAATATTCTTGCATCCCACAGTCATGTGACCAGATGGCAATCTAGTGTTTGATCCCACCCCACCCTATCCGACCCCACCCCATCCCACCCCACCCTACCCCATCCCATCCCATCCCCCCCCACCCCATCCCACCCATCCCATCCCATCCCACCCCATCCCATCCCACCCATCCCATCCCACCCCATCCCACCCTATCCCACCCCACCCCCCCCCCCCCACCCCACCCCACCCCACCCCCCCCATCCCACCCCACCCCTCCCACCCATCCCACCCCATCCCACCCCATCCCACCCCCATCCCACCCCATCCCCCCCACCCCATCCCATCCCACCCCATCCCCCCACCCCCCATCCCCACCCCACCCCACCCCACCCACCCCACCCCACCCCACCCCACCCCACCCCACCCCACCCCCCCACCCCCCCCATCCCACCCCACCCCCACCCCACCCCACCCCATCCCACCCTATCCCACCCCACCCCCACCCCACCCCATCCCATTCCACCCCACCCCACCCCACCCCACCCCCACCCCATCCCATTCCACCCCACCCCATCCCACCCCATTCCACCCCATCCCCCCCACCCCCCCCACCCCACCCCCACCCCACCCCCCATCCACCCCCACCCCATCCCACCCCCACCCCACCCCCCCATCCCATCCCACCCCATCCCACCCCACCCCATCCCACCCCATCCCATTCCACCCCACCCCCCCCCATCCCACCCCATTCCACCCCATCCCACCCCACCCTATCCCACCCCACCCCACCCCATCCCCATCCCACCCCACCCCATCCCACCCCACCCTATCCCACCCTATCCCACCCTATCCCACCCCCCCCCACCCCACCCCATCCCATTCCACCCCACCCCATCCCACCCCATCCCATTCCACCCCACCCCATCCCACCCCATCCCACCCCATCCCATTCCACCCCATCCCATCCCATCCCATCCCATCCATCCCACCACATCCCACCCCATTCCCACCCCATCCCACCACATCCCAACCCATCCCATTCCACCCCATCCCACCCCATCCCATCCCACCACATCCCACCCTATCTCACCCCATCCCACCCCATCCCACCCCACCCCACCCCATCCCATCCCATCCCACCACATCCCACCCCATTCCCACCCCATCCCATCCCATCCCACCACATCCCAACCCATCCCATTCCACCCCATCCCACCCCATCCCATCCCACCCCACCCCATCCCACCACATCCCACCCTATCTCACCCCATCCCACCCCATCCCACCCCACCCCATCCCATCCCATCCCATCCCACCACATCCCACCCCATTCCCACCCCACCCCATCCCATCCCATCCCACCACATCCCAACCCATCCCATTCCACCCCATCCCATCCTATCCCACCCCATCCCATCCCATCCTATCCCACCCCATCCCATCCCATTCCACCCCACTCCATCCCACCCCATCCAACCCTATCCCACCCCATTCCACCCCATCCCATTCCACCCCATTCCACCCCACCCCATCCCATTCCACCCCACCCCATCCCAACCCATCCCATTCCACCCCATCCCACCCCATCACACCCCATCCCATTCCACCCCATCCCATTCCACCCCATCCCACCCCATCCCATCCCACCCCATCCCAACCCATCCCATTCCACCCTATCCCACCCCATCCCACCCCATCCCATTCCACCCCACCCACCCCATCCCACCCCATCCCACCCCATCCCACCCCATCCCACCCCATCCCATCCCACCCCATCCCACCCCATCCCACCCCATTCCACCCCACCCTATCCCACCCCATTTCACCCCACCACACCCCACCTCACCCTATCCCACCCCATCCCATCCCATTACACCCAATCCCACTCCACCCCACCTCACCCTATCTCACCCCATCCCATTCCACCCCATCCCATTCCACCCCATCCCACCCCACCCCATCCCATCCCATCCCATCCCACCCCACCCCACCCCACCCCATCCCACCCCATTCCACCCCACCCTATCCCACCCCATTCCACCCCACCACACCCCACCTCACCCCACCTCACCCTATCCCACCCCATCCCATCCCATTACAGCCAATCCCACTCCACCCCACCCCACCCTATCTCACCCCATCCCATTCCACCCCACCCATCCCACCCATGAGGCCTGCTCTGGGGGGAGGGGGAGAATACAGCTGAGTAGCCCCCCCCCACACACAGCGCCCCCGAGAGGTACTGCTGTATAATGACAGCTTATGAAGAGACATTCTAATCATTTCCAGATGGTGGTTCTTCAGGTTTAGGAAATGTGCTGAACTTTGCCATTTGTTCATTCACACCGGATGGGACTGGATGATTGAGCAGTGGGAGTGGCCTGTTCTGGGGAAGGTGGGGCTCCACCCAATATGGCGCCCTATGTAGGTGACAAGTACCTATGACTGGCTGAATTCTGTGTCCCCTGCCAATAAAGGTGATCGGACTCACCCTATATTCATCCGCATGACCATCCCCAGGGTGCGGTAACCGCCCATCATGAAATTCTGCTTGTACTGGCCCATCTTAATGGAGTCCAGCCAGTCATTCACTGTGGCACAACTGGCAAAATCGAAGAGTCCCCGGTCCAGCCGCGGGTGGGTGAATCTAAGAGGCAACAGAGAATGAGAACAGTGGTGGGGGGGGGGGGATGGGCCACAGGGTGAATTATGGACCTTCATGAGATCTTTTCTCTATAATCACATCATATTACCGAGACTCTTCTCCGAATATCATCTAATAACCATCTCATTGGTGTCTCACCTCACCCTCTATACACACGGGAGCCCTTCAGATTACTAAAAAACATTCCCTCTGCTGGAACCCACAACAAGAGGGAATGGAGAAGAACCAGGAATCCAGGTGAGGACCTTCCAAATAATAGACCCCCATTCCTGGGGTTACCTGAGGTCAGTCTTCTTCTGGAGCTTATACCTGGGGTCACATTAATTCAGTCATCTTCTGGATTGTATTCCTGGGGTTAAAGGGGGTCAGTCTTCCTATGGATCTTATTCCTAGGGTCACATGGAGCCAGGCTTCTTCTAGATCTGGGTTCCCATGGGGTCAGTCTTCTTCTAGATCTGGGTTCCCATGGGGTCAGTCTTCTTCTAGATCTGGGTTCCCATGGGGTCAGTCTTCTTCTAGATCTGGGTTCCCATGGGGTCAGTCTTCTTCTAGATCTGGGTTCACATGGAGCCAGTCTTCTTCTAGATCTGGGTTCCCATAGGGTCAGTCTTCTTCTAGATTTAGGTTCCCATGGGGTCAGTCTTCTTCTAGATCTGGGTTCCCATGGGGTCAGTCTTCTTCTAGATCTGGGTTCCCATGGGGTCAGTCTTCTTCTAGATCTGGGTTCCCATGGGGTCAGTCTTCTTCTAGATTTAGGTTCCCATGGGGTCAGTCTTCTTCTAGATCTGGGTTCCCATGGGGTCAGTCTTCTTCTAGATCTGGGTTCCCATGCGGTCAATCTTCTTCTAGATCTGGGTTCCCATGGGGTCAGTCTTCTTCTAGATCTGGGTTCCCATGGGGTCAGTCTTCTTCTAGATCTGGGTTCCCATGGGGTCAGTCTTCTTCTAGATCTGGGTTCCCATGGGGTCAGTCTTCTTCTAGATCTGGGTTCCCATGGGGTCAGTCTTCTTCTAGATCTGGGTTCCCATGGGGTCAGTCTTCTTCTAGATCTGGGTTCCCATGGGGTCAGTCTTCTTCTAGATCTGGGTTCCCATGGAGCCAGTCGTCTTCTAGATCTGGGTTCCCATGGGGTCAGTCTTCTTCTAGATCTGGGTTCCCATGGGGTCAATCTTCTTCTAGATCTGGGTTCCCATGGGGTCAGTCTTCTTCTGGATCTTTTTCCCAAGGTTACATGAAGCCAATCTTCCTCTATTTTTTATTCTTGGGGTCAGATGAGTTCAGTCTTCTTCTGGATCCTACAGTGCCTTAAAAAAGTATTCACACCCCTTGAAATGTCTCACATTTTGTTACAACCAAAAACATAAATGTATTTTATTGGGATTTTATGTGATGGACCAACACAAGTGGAAGGAAAATGATACAAATAAATATGTGAAAAGTGTGTATAATTTTCATTTTCCTTCCACTTCACAATTATGTGACACTTTGTGTTGGTCCATCACATAAAATCCCAATAAAATAATTTTTTACGTTTTTGGTTGTAACAAAATGTGGGAAATTTAAAGGGGTATGAATACTTTTTTAAGCCACTGTATTTCTGGGGTCACATGAGGTCAGTCTTCTTCTGGATCTTATTTCTGGGGTCACATGAGGTCAGTCTTCTTCTGGATCTTATTTCTGGGGTCACATGAGGTCAGTTTTCTTCTGGATCTTATTTCTGGGGTCACATGAGGTCAGTTTTCTTCTGGATCTTATTCCAGGGGTCACATGAGGTCAGTTTTCTTCTGGATCTTATTTCTGGGGTCACATGAGGCCAGTCTTCTTCTGGATCTTATTTCTGGGGTCATGTGGGGTCGGTCTTCTTCTGGATCTTATTCCAGGGGTCACATGAGGTCAGTCTTCTTCTGGATCTTATTTCTGGGGTCACATGAGGTCAGTCTTCTTCTGGATCTTATTTCTGGGGTCACATGAGGTCAGTCTTCTTCTGGATCTTATTTCTAGGGTCACATGGGGTCAGTCTTCTTCTGGATCTTATTTCTAGGGTCACATGAGGTCAGTCTTCTTCTGGATCTTATTTCTGGGGTCACGTGGGGTCGGTCTTCTTCTGGATCTTATTTCTGGGGTCACGTGGGGTCAGTCTTCTTCTGGATCTTATTTCTGGGGTCACGTGGGGTCGGTCTTCTTCTGGATCTTATTTCTGGGGTCATGTGGGGTCAGTCTTTTTCTGGATCTTATTTCTGGGGTCACGTGGGGTCAGTCTTCTTCTGGATCTTATTTCTGGGGTCACGTGGGGTCAGTCTTTTTCTGGATCTTATTTCTGGGGTCACATGGGGTCAGTCTTCTTCTGGATCTTATTTCTGGGGTCATGTGGGGTCGGTCTTCTTCTGGATCTTATTTCTGGGGTCACATGAGGTCAGTCTTCTTCTGGATCTTATTTCTGGGGTCACGTGGGGTCAGTCTTCTTCTGGATCTTATTTCTGGGGTCACGTGGGGTCAGTCTTTTTCTGGATCTTATTTCTGGGGTCACGTGGGGTCGGTCTTCTTCTGGATCTTATTTCTGGGGTCACGTGGGGTCAGTCTTTTTCTGGATCTTATTTCTGGGGTCACGTGGGGTCAGTCTTCTTCTGGATCTTATTTCTGGGGTCACGTGGGGTCAGTCTTTTTCTGGATCTTATTTCTGGGGTCACATGGGGTCAGTCTTCTTCTGGATCTTATTTCTGGGGTCATGTGGGGTCGGTCTTCTTCTGGATCTTATTTCTGGGGTCACATGAGGTCAGTCTTCTTCTGGATCTCATTGTTTTTTATGGGTTAGAACTTCACAGGAAATGATAACTCAGATGAGATTCTTGTGACTTTGAAGATTCGATCTCAGAACCAATTCTGCCCCTCAGTCTCCTGGGCTTTAGCTGTGTAATGAAAGTGTGAGTCTGCAGAGGGCTCTGAGAAGATCTGGGATGGTGCACATGTGTGCATTCCTAGTTTTCTGCTGGGGGACTGTGCTGGGGGACTTAGTCATAATACATTCACAAATGGTTTTTAAAAAATGGAGTAATGAATATTGGGGGTGTGGTTCATACCGGTTGACGGTAGCGCTCAGTTTCAGGTGCTCCGGGTTGCGGATGAGTTTGTCCAGAATGCTGACGATGAGGGAGAATCGCGGACGCTCATTGCGGTCTCTTTGCCAACAGTCCAGCATGAGTTGGTGTAATGCTGTGGGACAACCCATAGGCGCAGGAAGCCGATAACCTTCCTCAACCGAATTTATTACCTAAAGCATAAAAACATTATTAATTCTCTTCATCCTTTATTGCAGAGCGTCCAGTTAGTAGACACGCCCTACACTCTAAACACACATTTCTCCTTTTATGTCTGCTGATCATTCACAAGACTTCCCCTCTCCTCCACCAGGTCATGGTACGCCCTCCACCTCCATATACAGTATAGTAAGATGGGTCATATGTATGGGCAATGGGAGTATTCATGGGCAATATGGGTATTTAGAGCACGGTACAGTATATGCATGTGAATACTTTGCAGCTTGTATAGGATCCTTGGTTCTAATAGATTTAATGGGGCCGAGTGTCTCAGTTTTATTGGGAGGTTATCTGAAGGTGTGTTCTCTTGGTAATGGCCATGCCCCATTCTCTCCTTCTAATCCAGCCCACTAGGAGGAGAAATGAAAGTCATAATTATCATCAGTTGGTGCCAGATTGGTCTACACACATCTCGGTTGGTCATGTTCCAGTACGGTCTCTCGCCATACGCTAGGACCTCCCACATGACAATTCCGTAACTCCACACATCGCTGGCAGAGGAGAATTTACGGTAGGTAATGGCTTCTGGTGCCGTCCAGCGGATGGGAATTTTACCGCCCTGAGAAAACAAAGAGCAGATCATTTCTCTTTTAGTCATCACACTTTTCTTCTGTTCCTGTGAAATTCTCTATATATTAGATATAATGGTGGACACTCACTGTGGTGGTGTAGGCAGCTTCGGGGTCATCCTCCAAAATCCGAGAGAGGCCAAAGTCAGAGACTTTACATACCAGGTTGCTGTTTACCAGTATGTTGCGAGCGGCCAGATCCCGGTGGACAAATCCCAAATCAGAAAGATATTTCATGCCTGAAGAAATTCCCCTCAACACGCCAACCAGCTGAATTATAGTGAACTGACCATCCCGACTCTGAAACACAAAATACATCCCCAATCTCCTACCAAATCTGGAGGTGACATTGTGATAGAACCTTCAATCTGGGTGTACCCCAAGTCATGTCTTCCCTTCTTCCACATAAGTCTTTATTCTAATGCCATCCTATCCATTGTTCCTGATTGGAATAACTACATACAGGCAGTCACAATTGATCCCTCTATGATCTTCAATCAGTGAAATAGATCAACATCTCGATTCTGTGCATTCCATGGTTCAGAGACTTGCAGGTGGAACCTCCAGAAGCTCTCCATAGTGGAGCTTCCAGGAGTCCTCCTGAGTGGAACTTCCAGGAATCCTCCTAGGTGAAGCTTCCAGGAGTCCTCCTAGGTGGAGCTTCCAGGAGTCCTCCTAGGTGGAGCTTCCAGGAGTCCTCCCAGGTGGAGCTTCCAGGAGTCCTCCTGAGTGGAACTTCCAGGAATCCTCCAAGGTGGAGCTTCCAGGAGTCCTCCAAGGTGGAACTTCCAGGAATCCTCCAAGGTGGAACTTCCAGGAATCCTCCATAGTGGAGCTTCCAGGAGTCCTCCAAGGTGAAGCTTCCAGGAGTCCTCCAAGGTGGAACTTCCAGGAATCCTCCATAGTGGAGCTTCCAGGAGTCCTCCAAGGTGAAGCTTCCAGGAGTCCTCCAAGGTGGAACTTCCAGGAATCCTCCATAGTGGAGCTTCCAGGAGTCCTCCAAGGTGGAGCTTCCAGGAGTCCTCCAAGGTGAAGCTTCCAGGAGTCCTCCAAGGTGAAGCTTCCAGGAGTCCTCCAAGGTGAAGCTTCCAGGAGTCCTCCAAGGTGAAGCTTCCAGGAGTCCTCCAAGGTGAAGCTTCCAGGAGTCCTCCAAGGTGGAATTCCTTGACAGACACCATTTGAGATCTGCTTCACGGGCTCATCATCTCAATTAAGCTTATTTTGAGTTCTTACCCTGAGAAATGTATCCAGGGAGCCATTTTCCATGTACTCTGTCACAATCATTGTTAACTTACCTGCAAACACAGAAGAAGAAAAGACATATAGCAATAAACAGCACCTGACTGACCCACTAGGTCCATATTGGATGAAACATATGGGACTGTTTTCAGGAACTTACTTCGGGTCACTACACCTTCAAGATGAATGACGTTGGGGTGATCAAACTGGGCCATGATGCTGGCTTCGCTCAGGAAGTCTCTTCGCTGCTTCTCACTGTAACCAACTTTTAATGTCTTGATGGCCACTGGGATTTCCCGCTTTCCGGGAAGTTTCAGACGACCGTAACAGACCTCCCCAAACTCCCCTAGAGACAGAAGTGAGAACAAGATGGTCTAAGTTGTGACTCCTAACCCCCCCAAGTATGTGAAAAATGGTGGATATTAGAGTTTGGTCATCAATGAACAGGACTGGGAAGGGTTATAGAAATACGGGTTTGGGTTTTTGTAGGAGGTGACATTCTTGGTATATCTATATAGCATACAGAGTAACCCAGATCAGTGAGAAGTCAGACTTACCAGAACCAATTATCTTCTCAATTTTAATTCTGGAGGCCTCGATCTCCCGAGCAAACTCACGGACAGCCTGACAGGGGTCCTCATAGGTGTGGGGGTCCACATAGAGTTTGGGTTCAGTAAAGGTTACTGTTGAACAAACACATGAGAAATAAGACTGAGCACCTGACCCTCTACTGCGCCATATTGGAAAGGATTTGTCCTCCACTCACACTGTCCATTCTGATAGTGCATCTTCTCCTCATCAGAGTCCTGGAAGGCCTTGCTGTACCCACAATGCCTGAGGACAGACATATGGAGGACATGTGTTAGGAAATGGTGGACAGGTAACACGGGGAGATGAATTCCGCCACTTACCGCTTTTTGCAGATTAGAAAAGTCAGGAGGATAACCAGCCCCGTTATTAGCGTCAGACAGATCCAGACAATGGTCATCGTGTCGTATCGCAGGGCCGCTGCCATAAATATACAAGACAGATAGCATTATGGACCTAAACACTGACAAAGAGACAGGAATATGTCTGTTCTATGGAAGGTCACTTATAGTTGGTTTCTCATGGGAGGTCTTTGGACAATGCAGAGAGTCCAGATTTACTGACCGGTCAGTGCCATGGTTTCACCAACATATGACATAAGAAATATGATTATGTGTAGACAGATACAGCTTATGGTATTCCATCAGATACACATTCCAATATCTCAGAAGGTTAGTGCTTTGTATGGGATATTGGGGGATAAGACACAACCATCAGAACACAGGGGGTCAGGGTCTCAGCTGTCCTTCAAGACTTACTTGCTTTACTCGTCTCAATCTCTACAGTTTGGCTAAACTTGCCACAGCCGGCGGAGGTTCGGGCCCTGACCTGGAAGACATAGCGGGTGGATGGTTTGAGGCTGGTCACTACAGCCTTGGTTTCCTTGGCCTTCAGGGTGGAATAACTCTGCATCTCCTTGTCCTGGAGACCGAGAAGAGCAGAAGCAATCAAGAAACAAAAAGCCACCAGTGCCACCTACATCACAAGAACACATAAAAATGACGAAAATGAGATCAGCCAGCCTGTCAGTCCAGGTCTACAGGATCACAATTCCCATTCTACATAGTAAAGTGTCGATTTGAAGTCATAATTCAAGGCTCTGAATATATTGGTGGAATTTGTTTATAGAGTCCAACAATTTAGATGGAAATTAGAATTGATAAAAAAATGATCAAACATTGGCAAAAAAGATGATTTACTACAAAAATGGCGAAGACATTAATAATCACCTTTTCAAAGTATTTGATCTCATATTCCAGGATAATCCCATTGGGCTGGTCAGGCTCCTGCCATACAAGCGTAATGGTGTTCTGCGAAGTCTTTTCTTTACGAATGGCGACTACCTGAGAAGGGGCTGACAGACGTAGAGTGTCATTTCTGAAGGGTTCATGCTTTTATCTAAACAAATGCATTGGTCTGGGGGGCCCCTCTGATACGGGGCCAAGTGCGGTCACATGGCTTTCTGGCTCCACCCATAATACACTATCCTGGGTCTTTCTGGCTGCCTGTTTTATAGAAGTATATCAGGTATTTACACAGCAGTATATGCAGACTTGGCCTAGTCTCCTACCTGCCTGATTGGTAGTTATATTCACAGTGGAGAACATCCGTTGCTCCAAGCTGAAGTCAGACACGCCATTGACGGCCTCCACCCAGAAGGTATAGTTCATGTGGGCCTGGAGATTGGCTACAATAAGGGAGGTCTTTGCTAGACTCATCTGTTGAGGGGTATATCGGACTCCTCCACCGCACGGCTCACACTGTCCGGCATCCCAAGCACAGCGGCGGCAAATTACATTATAGGTGACATCCCTGCGCCCACCTGTGTCCCGTGGTGGGTTCCACTCCAGGGTTACTGTTGTCCCATTTACACTTGAGATTAAATTGACTGGAGCTGAGGGAGGACCTAGGAAGATCAGAGGACACAGATTTACTGACCAGAAGACCTGAACAGAACAGAGGACACATAGAGACTGATTAGTGGACCAGAGAGTTATAGAGGACACATAGAGACTGAGAAGAGGACCAGAGAGTAATAGAGGACACGTAGAGACTGATTAGTGGACCAGAGAGTTATAGAGGACACATAGAGACTGAGAAGAGGACCTGAGAGTAATAGAGGACACATAGAGACTGAGAAGAGGACCAGAGAGTAATAGAGGACACATAGAGACTGATTAGTGGACCAGAGAGTAATAGAGGACACATAGAGACTGAGAAGAGGACCAGAGAGTAATAGAGGACACATAGAGACTGAGAAGATGACCTGAGAGTTATAGAGGACACATAGAGACTGATTAGTGGACCAGAGAGTAATAGAGGACACATAGAGACTGAGAAGAGGACCCCCGAGAGAAATAGAGGACACATAGAGACTGAGAAGAGGACCTGAGAGTTATAGAGGACACATAGAGACTGATTAGTGGACCAGAGAGTAATAGAGGACACATAGAGACTGATTAGTGGACCAGAGAGTAATAGAGGACACACAGAGACTGAGAAGAGGACCCCAGAGAGTAATAGAGGACACATAGAGACTGAGAAGAGGACCAGAGAGTAATAGAGGACACATAGAGACTGAGAAGAGGACCCCAGAGAGTAATAGAGGACACACAGAGACTGAGAAGAGGACCAGAGAGTAATAGAGGACACATAGAGACTGAGAAGAGGACCAGAGAGTAATAGAGGACACATAGAGACTGAGAAGAGGACCCCACAGAGTAATAGAGGACACACAGAGACTGAGAAGAGGACCTGAGAGTAATAGGGGACTCAGGACACATAGAGACTAATTGGTGGACCAGAGAGTGATAGAGGGCACAGAGACTGAGAAGAGGACCCCACAGAGTAAACGATGACATATAGAGACTAATTAGAGGACCTGGGAGAGATAGAAAACACAATAGAGACTAAAATAAGGACTTAGAGATATTGAGAACACATATAGACTGATCAGTGGACCACAGAGTAATAGAGGACACATATAGACTGATTAGTGGACCACAGAGTAATAGAGGACACATAGAGACTGAGAAGAGGATCTGAGATAAATACAGGACTCATAGAGTCTGAGTAAAGGAACTGAGAGTGATATAAAACACAATAGAGACTAAAAAAGGACTTAAAGAGATTGAGAACACATAGAGACAGTAGAAGACCTAAGAAAGATGGAGGACACACAGAGACTGAATGGAAGACCTTAGAAAATTGGAGGGTACCTAGAGACTGAGAAGAGGACCTGGTAGAAAATGTGACACACAGAGACTGAATAGGGGACCTGAGTGATGGAGATTGAAGAACACATGGAGACTGGGTTGAATACCTGAGAGGAATTGAGAACACATAGAGACTGATTAGAGGCCCAGAGAATGATAAGAGGACACATAGAGACTGATAAGAGGATATAGGAGTAATAGAGGACACATAGAGACTGATTAGAGGCCCAGAGAATGATAAGAGGACACATAGAGACTGATAAGAGGCTATAGGAGTAATAGAGGACACATAGAGACTGATTAGAGGCCCAGAGAATGATAAGAGGACACATAGAGACTGAATGGAGAACATAAGAAGGCCGACTGGGTGGAGGACATGTGAGAGATGAAGGACACATAGAGACTGAGTAAAAAACCTGGGAGGAAAGGAGGACACATACCTACTGGACTGAGGACATGAGAAGGATTGTGGGCATACAGTAACTGGGAAGGATTAAAGAAGTATAGAGACTGAATGGAGAAGTGGAGAAAGATGGAGGATACATAGAGACCAGATTTAGGACATGAGAAGGATTGTGGAAACTTAGTAACTTAGTGGAAGACCTGATAGTGATGAAGGACACATGGAGACTGAATGAAAGAACTTAGTGAGATGGAGGACACATATAGATTGAATAAGGGACCACAGAGGAATAGAAAACACACAGAGACTAAATTAAGGACTTAAAAAGATTGGGGACACATAGAGACTGAGCAGAAGACCTGAGAAAGATGGAGGAAACATAAAGCATTGGCAGACCTGAGAGGGATAGAGGATAACGACTAAATAAAGGGCCTTAGAGAAATGGAGGAAACATAGAGACTGGGTGGAAGACCTGAGAAAGACGGAGGACATATGGAAAATGAGCAGAGGACCTGAGAGTGATAGAGGACACACAGAGACTGAATGGAAGATTGAGGGGTTGAGCGATGGGGAACACAGAGAGACTGAGTACAAAGTGACACTAAGTGGAGGGCTTGCGTGGGATGGAGGACCAATAGAGATGAGTGTAGGACCCCAGAAGGATGGGGGACACAAATACTGAAGGGAGGAGAAGACCATAGCAGGAGTGGGTGAACATGGAGTTTTGCTCTTCGTATTATAATACATAGATCCACTCACGTGTACAGGCGAGGATGGGAGAGTCACTCATTGCCCGGTAATAGTTGGGGTCACAGTCACAGATCTGGGAAGCCAATGTGTCGGAGTGACTGAAGGGCGGACACATGGAGCACAGTTGGTCCCCCGGGGAGGCCTTGTAGTAGCCGAGGTCACAGGCTGCAGGGGAGAAGGAGGCATCACACACAATCCTAACAGCATCTACTGACACCATTATCAACAAGACAAGATGGCCGATACAGGAGGACCGGCCAAGGCCAGATGTAGGTGGTCTGAGCACTTTAGTATATTTCTTCCTGGCATTGGCTTTCAGTGCTCATCATTCCATGAAATGTGTATAAAAAGAGAATAAGAAGGGCGTGTTCTAAACTTTAGGTCAGCCAAGCTGCATCGCATATTACAGGCTGTTCCCCTTCCATGTCTCAGGAAACGGCCGGGAGGCTTTCATCAAAGAAGCAAAATGAGAGCCTTCAAAAAGGAGCCGAAAGCTCATTGGCTGCTACAAAATAAGAAGGAAGATGTCGGAATTTGCTGAATTATAGGCATTGTGATTCCTCATCTATATTCTTTATATCAGTGAGTTGCTGTATGTTGAAGTTACCAAAACCAGGTCATTGATTTTTTTAGTTCTGCTATAACAAATAAAGGAATGATGTACCCGACCAATCAACATCCGCTGAATTCCAGCTATGGCTTCTATTGGTTCAGCTTGGACAATGTATTTCTGTGCATGTCGTACGTGTTGGACCACTAATCACCATAGTAGCCCCCACTACTACACAGGTTGTGGCTGTCTTCTGGGTTCCATGCTGAGCAGCCCTACCGCATAGTAAACACAAGGGGGTGCCTGCTGGGCAGGGGTGCCAATCACAGAGCGCCTTGGAGATTGTGATGTCACAACCCCCCCTCTCCACCTTGTCCAATCAGAGGCCACCTTGTATTCATTGAGAAAATTGCAAGACGTCCTGTAAATGGTGCCCGTGCCGAGCGAGTGACCCCCAGTGTAACTATACAATAAAAGTCTACCTGGAATTCAGCTTTAAGGATAAGTCCAGTGAAGTCAGAAAGGCGGAGAGACAATGGCCGGCACATCCAAATGTTGTATAGATACTGACACCAGATGTGAGGAAAGCTGGAACTCTTCTACTGCCAACCCAACATGGCCAAAACCAAAAACCTGCCCTTCAGACTCCATCTTCCACAGTCACCTTTGTCATCGCTCTCAACTGTCCCGGATTTCAAGGGACTGTCCCTAATTCGGAAAATGTCCCTCTGCCCCTCTTTCCTCCTCATTGGTCCCTCATGTTGCTCTGTATATATAGAGTTGTATATACAATGCACTTTTCAACCCATTTCTACATTTGTAAAGAAGGAATAGTAGAGTCAATCCTTATTGGTTCCCCTAATCCATGCGCCCATCTCAGAAAGTTGGGAGGTGTGTTTTGTGTACCAATGGTGAATACAGTCTACGGTCACATGACATCACAACCTCGTTTTGTAGTATTAGATAAAGTTTGTACGAATCCTCCATTGGCATTCATGTATACATGATAAGTGGGAGGAGCCTTCGGCCTCCAGGAACCTGAACTGTGACATCATCAGACTGAACATCCAACCAGAAGGTAAGAGAATCCAATAATCTGAGTGATTGATATTTGTTGAGGTCTGTGTGTCGTCATTTTAGGAACATGTCAAGACATTTCATCACCCGAGACACAACAATGAGGACACCGGAACCCGTGTCCACCCCCCTTCTACATTGTAAAGCGCGGTGTAAACTGTTGGCGCTATATAAATCCTGTATAATAATAATAATAATAATAAGGTGTTGGAAAGGTTCCTCAGGGATTTTGCTCCATAGTGACATGATAATATCACATAGTTGCTGAAGATTTGTCGGCTGCACATCCATGATGACAATCTCCCGTCCCACCACATCCCAAAGGTGCTCTATTGGATGAGATGTGGTGAGTGTGGAGGCCATTGAAGGACAGTGACCTCATTGTCCAGTGGTGAGATGATTGGAGCTTTGTGACATGGTGCATTATCCTGCTGGAAGGAGCCATCAGACAGAAGATTGGACACTGTAGTCATAAAGGGACTCATGTATTCATAGTATACTCAGGTAGGCCGCAGCATTTAATGTAGAGGAGCAGTGATATGAGGTCATAGATGGAAGGATGTAGAGGAGCAGTGATATGAGGTCATAGATGGAAGGTTGTAGAGGAGCAGTGATATGAGGTCATAGATGGAAGGATGTAGAGGAGCAGTGATATGAGGTCATAGAGGGAAGGTTGTAGAGGAGCAGTGATATGAGGTCATAGATGGAAGGATGTAGAGGAGCAGTGATATGAGGTCATAGATGGAAGGATGTAGAGGAGCAGTGATATGAGGTCATAGATGGAAGGATGTAGAGGAGCAGTGATATGAGGTCATAGATGGAAGGATGTAGAAGAGCAGTGATATGAGGTCATAGATGGAAGGATGTAGAGGAGCAGTGATATGAGGTCATAGATGGAAGGGTGTAGAGGAGCAGTGATATGAGGTCATAGATGGAAGGATGTAGAGGAGCAGTGATATGAGGTCATAGATGGAAGGATGTAGAGGAGCAGTGATATGAGGTCATAGATGGAAGGATGTAGAGGAGCAGTGATATGAGGTCATAGATGGAAGGATGTAGAGGAGCAGTGATATGAGGTCATAGATGGAAGGATGTAGAGGAGCAGTGATATGAGGTCATAGATGGAAGGTTGTAGAGGAGCAGTGATATGAGGTCATAGATGGAAGGTTGTAGAGGAGCAGTGATATGAGGTCATAGATGGAAGGTTGTAGAGGAGCAGTGGTATGAGGTCATAGTTGGAAGGTTGTAGAGGAGCAGTGATATGAGGTCATAGATGGAAGGTTGTAGAGGAGCAGTGATATGAGGTCATAGATGGAAGGATGTAGAGGAGCAGTGATATGAGGTCATAGATGGAAGGTTGTAGAGGAGCAGTGATATGAGGTCATAGATGGAAGGTTGTAGAGGAGCAGTGATATGAGGTCATAGATGGAAGGTTGTAGAGGAGCAGTGATATGAGGTCATAGATGGAAGGATGTAGAGGAGCAGTGATATGAGGTCATAGATGGAAGGTTGTAGAGGAGCAGTGATATGAGGTCATAGATGGAAGGATGTAGAGGAGCAGTGATATGAGGTCATAGATGGAAGGATGTAGAGGAGCAGTGATATGAGGTCATAGATGGAAGGTTGTAGAGGAGCAGTGATATGAGGTCATAGATGGAAGGTTGTAGAGGAGCAGTGATATGAGGTCATAGATGGAAGGTTGTAGAGGAGCAGTGATATGAGGTCATAGATGGAAGGTTGTAGAGGAGCAGTGATATGAGGTCATAGATGGAAGGTTGTAGAGGAGCAGTGATATGAGGTCATAGATGGAAGGTTGTAGAGGAGCAGTGATATGAGGTCATAGATGGAAGGTTGTAGAGGAGCAGTGATATGAGGTCATAGATGGAAGGTTGTAGAGGAGCAGTGATATGAGGTCATAGATGGAAGGTTGTAGAGGAGCAGTGATATGAGGTCATAGATGGAAGGTTGTAGAGGAGCAGTGATATGAGGTCATAGATGGAAGGTTGTAGAGGAGCAGTGATATGAGGTCATAGATGGAAGGTTGTAGAGGAGCAGTGATATGAGGTCATAGATGGAAGGTTGTAGAGGAGCAGTGATATGAGGTCATAGATGGAAGGTTGTAGAGGAGCAGTGATATGAGGTCATAGATGGAAGGTTGTAGAGGAGCAGTGATATGAGGTCATAGATGGAAGGTTGTAGAGGAGCAGTGATATGAGGTCATAGATGGAAGGTTGTAGAGGAGCAGTGATATGAGGTCATAGATGGAAGGTTGTAGAGGAGCAGTGATATGAGGTCATAGATGGAAGGTTGTAGAGGAGCAGTGATATGAGGTCATAGATGGAAGGTTGTAGAGGAGCAGTGATATGAGGTCATAGATGGAAGGTTGTAGAGGAGCAGTGATATGAGGTCATAGATGGAAGGTTGTAGAGGAGCAGTGATATGAGGTCATAGATGGAAGGTTGTAGAGGAGCAGTGATATGAGGTCATAGATGGAAGGTTGTAGAGGAGCAGTGATATGAGGTCATAGATGGAAGGTTGTAGAGGAGCAGTGATATGAGGTCATAGATGGAAGGTTGTAGAGGAGCAGTGATATGAGGTCATAGATGGAAGGTTGTAGAGGAGCAGTGATATGAGGTCATAGATGGAAGGTTGTAGAGGAGCAGTGATATGAGGTCATAGATGGAAGGTTGTAGAGGAGCAGTGATATGAGGTCATAGATGGAAGGTTGTAGAGGAGCAGTGATATGAGGTCATAGATGGAAGGTTGTAGAGGAGCAGTGATATGAGGTCATAGATGGAAGGTTGTAGAGGAGCAGTGATATGAGGTCATAGATGGAAGGTTGTAGAGGAGCAGTGATATGAGGTCATAGATGGAAGGTTGTAGAGGAGCAGTGATATGAGGTCATAGATGGAAGGTTGTAGAGGAGCAGTGATATGAGGTCATAGATGGAAGGTTGTAGAGGAGCAGTGATATGAGGTCATAGATGGAAGGTTGTAGAAGAGCAGTGATATGAGGTCATAGATGGAAGGTTGTAGAGGAGCAGTGATATGAGGTCATAGATGGAAGGTTGTAGAGGAGCAGTGATATGAGGTCATAGATGGAAGGTTGTAGAGGAGCAGTGATATGAGGTCATAGATGGAAGGCTGTAGAGGAGCGGTGATATGAGGTCATAGATGGAAGGTTGTAGAGGAGCAGTGATATGAGGTCATAGATGTAAGGATGTAGAGGAGCAGTGATATGAGGTCACAGATGGAAGGTTGTAGAGGAGCAGTGGTATGAGGTCATAGATGGAAGGTTGTAGAAGAGCAGTGATATGAGGTCACAGATGGAAGGTTGTAGAGGAGCAGTGATATGAGGTCATAGATGGAAGGTTGTAGAGGAGCAGTGATATGAGGTCATAGATGGAAGGATGTAGAGGAGCAGTGATATGAGGTCATAGATGGAAGGTTGTAGAGGAGCAGTGATATGAGGTCATAGATGGAAGGATGTAGAGGAGCAGTGATATGAGGTCATAGATGGAAGGTTGTAGAGGAGCAGTGATATGAGGTCATAGATGGAAGGATGTAGAGGAGCAGTGATATGAGGTCATAGATGGAAGGATGTAGAAGAGCAGTGATATGAGGTCATAGATGGAAGGATGTAGAAGAGCAGTGATATGAGGTCATAGATGGAAGGATGTAGAAGAGCAGTGATATGAGGTCATAGATGGAAGGATGTAGAAGAGCAGTGATATGAGGTCATAGATGGAAGGATGTAGAGGAGCAGTGACATGAGGTTGTGACGGGAGGGCCTGTCAAACCCAGAATCCCTTGGAAAGGTTGGGAAAACTTTGTTTCAGCTCCCCATGCACCTCTTATGTCTAAGTCCCCCTATCCCTTCCTGGCACAGGGTGACTAAGAGAATAATATATCTTGGATTACTTAAAATGGGACAGTAATATTTATCCATAATATCTCCCAGGATATATGTAAAGACTATTCTTGGTTTGTTTGATTCTGAACTCAACATGTTAGTTGAGAGAGCTGATCACATTGGTCTCTGTACAATGTAGGAGACGGGCCAACTCCTAGTGGAGCTCCTGCTATTGTGAGAAGATGTCTGTGTTTATACTTATGATAATGTATAATCTACTGTGTGAAGTTCGGTGACAACAAGTATGACCTGTAGTGAAATCCTGATTAATCACAACAATGGCCAGGAGGGCACCGAGTCACATCGGCTGCTTTAAGGGATTAGTAAATTAGCTCATGTTAATTCTGTTTCTGGTTACAGGTGTATTGTTAGAGTAATATGAGCCGAAGGGGGGGGGGGGGGCTCCTCTTCTACTGTATATAAGACTTGTATTTTGGTTCTAATAAACAGTCCATGTTCAGCAACTAAACAAGTCTTGTCTTGTTTTGTGCTTGTGAGTGGTTGGAATATCTGATATCTGTATTCAGACTGGGAGGAAGTGGTATATGACGAAAGCACTTAAGCGGAGTGTGGGACATTTCATTACAGAGGTCATAGATGGAAGGTTGCAGAGGAGCAGTGATATGAGGTCATAGATGGAAGGTTGTAGAAGAGCAGTGATATGAGGTCATAGATGGAAGGTTGTAGAGGAGCAGTGATATGAGGTCATAGATGGAAGGTTGTAGAGGAGCAGTGATATGAGGTCATAGATGGAAGGTTGTAGAAGAGCAGTGATATGAGGTCATAGATGGAAGGATGTAGAGGAGCAGTGATATGAGGTCATAGATGGAAGATTGTAGAGGAGCAGTGATATGAGGTCATAGATGGAAGGTTGTAGAGGAGCAGTGATATGAGGTCATAGATGGAAGGATGTAGAGGAGCAGTGATATGAGGTCATAGATGGAAGGTTGTAGAGGAACAGTGTTATGAGGTCATAGATGGAAGGTTGTAGAGGAGCAGTGATATGAGGTCATAGATGGAAGGATGTAGAAGAGCAGTAATATGAGGTCATAGATGGAAGGTTGTAGAGGAGCAGTAATATGAGGTCATAGATGGAAGGTTGTAGAGGAGCAGTGATATGAGGTCATAGGTGGAAGGTTGTAGAGGAGCAGTGATATGAGGTCATAGATGGAAGGTTGTAGAAGAGCAGTGATATGAGGTCATAGATGGAAGGTTGTAGAGGAGCAGTGATATGAGGTCATAGATGGAAGGATGTAGAGGAGCAGTGATATGAGGTCATAGATGGAAGGATGTAGAGGAGCAGTGATATGAGGTCATAGATGGAAGGATGTAGAAGAGCAGTGATATGAGGTCATAGATGGAAGGATGTAGAAGAGCAGTGATATGAGGTCATAGATGGAAGGATGTAGAGGAGCAGTGACATGAGGTTGTGACGGGAGGGCCTGTCAAACACAGAATCCCTTGGAAAGGTTGGGAAACCTTTGTTTCAGCTCCCCATGCACCTCTTATGTCTAAGTCCCCCTATCCCTTCCTGGCACAGGGTGACTAAGAGAATAATATATCTTGGATTACTTAAAATGGGACAGTAATATTTATCCACAATATCTCCCAGGATATATGTAAAGACTATTCTTGGTTTGTTTGATTCTGAACTCAACATGTTAGTTGAGAGAGCTGATCACATTGGCCTCTGTACAATGTAGGAGATGGGCCGACTCCTAGTGGAGCTCCTGCTATTGTGAGAAGATGTCTGTGTTTATACTTATGATAATGTATAATCTACTGTGTGAAGCTCGGTGACAACAAGTAAGACCTGTAGTGAAATCCTGATTAATCACAACAATGGCCAGGAGGGCACCGAGTCACATCGGCTGCTTTAAGGGATTAGTAAATTAGCTCATGTTAATTCTGTTTCTGGTTACAGGTGTATTGTTAGAGTAATATGAGCCGGAGGGGGGGGCCTCCTCTTCTACTGTATATAAGACTTGTATTTTGGTTCTAATAAACAGTCCATGTTCAGCAACTAAACAAGTCTCGTCTTGTTTTGTGCTTGTGAGTGGTTGGAATATCTGATATCTGTATTCAGACTGGGAGGAAGTGGTATATGACGAAAGCACTCAAGCGGAGTGTGGGACATTTCATTACAGAGGTCATAGATGGAAGGTTGTAGAGGAGCAGTGATATGAGGTCATAGATGGAAGGTTGTAGAGGAGCAGTGATATGAGGTCATAGATGGAAGGTTGTAGAAGAGCAGTGATATGAGGTCATAGATGGAAGGTTGTAGAGGAGCAGTGATATGAGGTCATAGATGGAAGGTTGTAGAGGAGCAGTGATATGAGGTCATAGATGGAAGGTTGTAGAGGAGCAGTGATATGAGGTCATAGATGGAAGGTTGTAGAGGAGCAGTGATATTAGGTCATAGATGGAAGGTTGTAGAGGAGCAGTGATATGAGGTCATAGATGAAAGGTTGTAGAGGAGCAGTGATATGAGGTCATAGATGGAAGGTTGTAGAGGAGCAGTGATATTAGGTCATAGATGGAAGGTTGTAGAGGAGCAGTGATATGAGGTCATAGATGAAAGGTTGTAGAGGAGCAGTGATATGAGGTCATAGATGGAAGGTTGTAGAGGAGCAGTGGTATGAGGTCATAGTTGGAAGGTTGTAGAGGAGCAGTGATATGAGGTCATAGATGGAAGGTTGTAGAGGAGCAGTGATATGAGGTCATAGATGGAAGGTTGTAGAGGAGCAGTGATATGAGGTCATAGATGGAAGGTTGTAGAGGAGCAGTGATATGAGGTCATAAATGGAAGGATGTAGAAGAGCAGTGATATGAAGTCATAGATGGAAGGTTGCAGAGGAGCAGTGATATGAGGTCATAGATGGAAGGTTGTAGGGGAGCAGTGATATGAGGTCATAGATGGAAGGTTGTAGAGGAGCAGTGATATGAGGTCATAGATGGAAGGTTGTAGAAGAGCAGTGATATGAGGTCATAGATGGAAGGTTGTAGAGGAGCAGTGATATGAGGTCATAGATGGAAGGTTGTAGAAGAGCAGTGATATGAGGTCATAGATGGAAGGTTGTAGAGGAGCAGTGATATGAGGTCATAGATGGAAGGTTGTAGAAGAGCAGTGATATGAGGTCATAGATGGAAGGTTGTAGAGGAGCAGTGATATGAGGTCATAGATGGAAGGTTGTAGAAGAGCAGTGATATGAGGTCATAGATGGAAGGTTGTAGAGGAGCAGTGATATGAGGTCATAGATGGAAGGATGTAGAGGAGCAGTGATATGAGGTCATAGATGGAAGGTTGTAGAGGAGCAGTGATATGAGGTCATAGATGGAAGGATGTAGAAGAGCAGTGATATGAGGTCATAGATGGAAGGATGTAGAGGAGCAGTGATATGAGGTCATAGATGGAAGGATGTAGAGGAGCAGTGATATGAGGTCATAGATGGAAGGTTGAATAGGGGGATACCTTATAGGCAGGCTTGTTGTACTGAATTTGATCCATCAATTAACTTTAGTACAACCTGTCGGGTTTTACTTGTTCAATCACTGCCCTGGTTTAAAGAAGGACAATTGCATAATGTATGGCTTGTCTTAAGATAAATTGTGGAAGGTGTTAGGAAATGGGGTTATCGGGGTAACCCAGGGTAAGTCTGCCAAGCAGATTCATTGGCAATCTGCCCATTATTCTGCGTTTTACATGTCATTCGCCACAATAAGTGTACAGTCCTCGAAGTTCCCGGCCAATTGCTTCTTACTCAGAGGTCTTCCCAAGTCATTAAAGTGAAGCCAAAGCAATTAAAGTGAAAGTTAATTAACTCATTTAGCTGGAAGGCCAATGAAGATATTAAGGCAAATAGGTTTGTTTTTCCTAATCTACTGGCAACAAGGTAATAGTTCAGAAACAGGGGTGACCCTATTACCCCCAATACTTACCCAAACTATAATCCCCTCATTAACCCCAACAATATACCCCAGCTATATCTAACACCCTCCTAACACTGAACTCTTCCAATAATTGTAATATGAGCCCGACACCGAGCCCAGACTATCACCCCAACATTACCACCAACACTGACCCCAGACTATCACCCCAACATTACCACCAACACTGACCCCAGACTATCACCCCAACATTACCACCAACACCGAGCCCAGACTATCACCCCAACATTACCACCAACACCAACCCCAGACTATCACCCCAACATTACCACCAACACTGAGCCCAGACTATCACCCCAACATTACCACCAACACCGAGCCCAGACTATCACCCCAACATTACCACCAACACTGACCCCAGACTATCACCCCAACATTACCACCAACACTGACCCCAGACTATCACCCCAACATTACCACCAACACTGACCCCAGACTATCACCCCAACATTACCACCAACACTGACCCCAGACTATCACCCCAACATTACCACCAACACCGAGCCCAGACTATCACCCCAACATTACCACCAACACCGAGCCCAGACTATCACCCCAACATTACCACCAACACTGACCCCAGACTCTCACCCCAACATTACCACCAACACTGACCCCAGACTATCACCCCAACATTACCACCAACACTGAGCCCAGACTATCACCCCAACATTACCACCAACACTGACCCTAGACTATCACCCCAACATTACCACCAACACTGACCCCAGACTATCACCCCAACATTACCACCAACACTGACCCCAGACTATCACCCCAACATTACCACCAACACCGAGCCCAGACTATCACCCCAACATTACCACCAACACCAAGCCCAGACTATCACCCCAACATTACCACCAACACCGAGCCCAGACTATCACCCCAACATTACCACCAACACTGAGCCCAGACTATCACCCCAACATTACCACCAACACTGAGCCCAGACTATCACCCCAACAACATTACCACCAACACTGAGCCCAGACTATCACCCCAACATTACCACCAACACTGAGCCCAGACTATCCCCCCAACATTACCACCAACACTGAGCCCAGACTATCACCCCAACATTACCACCAACACTGAGCCCAGACTATCACCCCAACATTACCACCAACACTGAGCCCAGACTATCACCCCAACATTACCACCAACACTGAGCCCAGACTCTCACCCCAACATTACCACCAACACTGAGCCCAGACTATCACCCCAACATTACCACCAACACTGAGCCCAGACTATCACCCCAACATTACCACCAACACTGAGCCCAGACTATCACCCCAACATTACCACCAACACTGAGCCCAGACTATCACCCCAACATTACCACCAACACCGAGCCCAGACTATCACCCCAACATTACCACCAACACTGAGCCCAGACTATCACCCCAACATTACCACCAACACCGAGCCCAGACTATCACCCCAACATTACCACCAACACTGAGCCCAGACTATCACCCCAACATTACCACCAACACTGAGCCCAGACTATCACCCCAACATTACCACCATCACTGAGCCCAGACTATCACCCCAACATTACCACCAACACTGAGCCCAGACTATCACCCCAACATTACCACCAACACTGAACCTAGACTATCACCCCAACATTACCACCAACACTGAGCCCAGACTATCACCCCAACATTACCACCAACACTGAGCCCAGACTATCACCCCAACATTACCACCAACACTGAGCCCAGACTATCCCCCCAACATTACCACCAACACTGACCCTAGACTATCACCCCAACATTACCACCAACACTGAGCCCAGACTATCACCCCAACATTACCACCAACACGGAGCCCAGACTATCACCCCAACATTACCACCAACACTGAGCCCAGACTATCACCCCAACATTACCACCAACACTGAGCCCAGACTATCACCCCAACATTACCACCAACACTGAGCCCAGACTATCACCCCAACATTACCACCAACACTGAGCCCAGACTATCACCCCAACATTACCACCGCCACCAACACTGAGCCCAGACTATCACCCCAACATTACCACCAACACTGACCCTAGACTATCACCCCAACATTACCACCAACACTGAGCCCAGACTATCACCCCAACATTACCACCAACACTGAGCCCAGACTATCACCCCAACATTACCACCAACACTGAGCCCAGACTATCACCCCAACATTACCACCAACACTGAGCCCAGACTATCACCCCAACATTACCACCAACACTGACCCCAGACTATCACCCCAACATTACCACCAACACTGACCCCAGACTATCACCCCAACATTACCACCAACACTGAGCCCAGACTATCACCCCAACATTACCACCAACACTGAGCCCAGACTATCACCCCAACATTACCACCAACACTGAGCCCAGACTATCACCCCAACATTACCACCAACACTGAGCCCAGACTATCACCCCAACATTACCACCAACACTGAGCCCAGACTATCACCCCAACATTACCACCAACACCGAGCCCAGACTATCACCCCAACATTACCACCAACACTGAGCCCAGACTATCACCCCAACATTACCATCAACACTGAGCCCAGACTATCACCCCAACATTACCACCAACACTGACCCTAGACTATCACCCCAACATTACCACCGCCACCAACACTGAGCCCAGACTATCACCCCAACATTACCACCAACACTGACCCCAGACTATCACCCCAACATTACCACCAACACTGACCCCAGACTATCACCCCAACATTACCACCAACACTGAGCCCAGACTATCACCCCAACATTACCACCAACACTGAGCCCAGACTATCACCCCAACATTACCACCAACACTGAGCCCAGACTATCACCCCAACATTACCACCAACACTGACCCCAGACTATCACCCCAACATTACCACCAACACTGACCCCAGACTATCACCCCAACATTACCACCAACACTGACCCCAGACTATCACCCCAACATTACCACCAACACTGACCCCAGACTATCACCCCAACATTACCACCAACACTGACCCCAGACTATAACCCCAACATTACCACCAACACTGAGCCCAGACTATCACCCCAACATTACCACCAACACTGAGCCCAGACTATCACCCCAACATTACCACCAACACTGAGCCCAGACTATCACCCCAACATTACCACCAACACTGAGCCCAGACTATCACCCCAACATTACCACCAACACTGAGCCCAGACTATCACCCCAACATTACCACCAACACTGAGCCCAGACTATCACCCCAACATTACCACCAACACTGAGCCCAGACTATCACCCCAACATTACCACCAACACTGAGCCCAGACTATCACCCCAACATTACCACCAACACTGAGCCCAGACTATCACCCCAACATTACCACCAACACTGACCCAGACTATCACCCCAACATTACCACCAACACTGAGCCCAGACTATCACCCCAACATTACCACCAACACTGAGCCCAGACTATCACCCCAACATTACCACCAACACTGAGCCCAGACTATCCCCCCAACATTACCACCAACACTGAGCCCAGACTATCACCCCAACATTACCACCGCCACCAACACTGAGCCCAGACTATCACCCCAACATTACCACCGCCACCAACACTGAGCCCAGACTATCACCCCAACATTACCACCAACACTGAGCCCAGACTATCCCCCCAACATTACCACCAACACTGAGCCCAGACTATCACCCCAACATTACCACCAACACTGAGCCCAGACTATCACCCCAACATTACCACCAACACTGAGCCCAGACTATCACCCCAACATTACCACCAACACTGAGCCCAGACTATCACCCCAACATTACCACCAACACTGAGCCCAGACTATCACCCCAACATTACCACCAACACTGAGCCCAGACTATCACCCCAACATTACCACCAACACTGAGCCCAGACTATCACCCCAACATTACCACCAACACTGAGCCCAGACTATCACCCCAACATTACCACCAACACTGACCCCAGACTATCACCCCAACATTACCACCAACACTGACCCCAGACTATCACCCCAACATTACCACCAACACTGAGCCCAGACTATCACCCCAACATTACCACCAACACTGACCCCAGACTATCACCCCAACATTACCACCAACACTGACCCCAGACTATCACCCCAACATTACCACCAACACTGAGCCCAGACTATCACCCCAACATTACCACCAACACTGAGCCCAGACTATCACCCCAACATTACCACCAACACTGAGCCCAGACTATCACCCCAACATTACCACCAACACTGACCCCAGACTATCACCCCAACATTACCACCAACACTGACCCCAGACTATCACCTCAACATTACCACCAACACTGACCCCAGACTATCACCCCAACATTACCACCAACACTGACCCCAGACTATCACCCCAACATTACCACCAACACTGACCCCAGACTATCACCCCAACATTACCACCAACACTGACCCCAGACTATCACCCCAACATTACCACCAACACAGAGCCCAGACTATCACCCCAACATTACCACCAACACTGAGCCCAGACTATCACCCCAACATTACCACCAACACTGAGCCCAGACTATCACCCCAACATTACCACCAACACTGAGCCCAGACTATCACCCCAACATTACCACCAACACTGACCCCAGACTATCACCCCAACATTACCACCAACACCAACCCCAGACTATCACCCCAACATTACCACCAACACTGAGCCCAGACTATCACCCCAACATTACCACCAACACTGAGCCCAGACTATCACCCCAACATTACCACCAACACTGAGCCCAGACTATCACCCCAACATTACCACCAACACTGAGCCCAGACTATCACCCCAACATTACCACCAACACTGAGCCCAGACTATCACCCCAACATTACCACCAACACTGAGCCCAGACTATCACCCCAACATTACCACCAACACTGAGCCCAGACTATCACCCCAACATTACCACCAACACTGAGCCCAGACTATCACCCCAACATTACCACCAACACTGAGCCCAGACTATCCCCCCAACATTACCACCAACACTGAGCCCAGACTATCACCCCAACATTACCACCAACACCGAGCCCAGACTATCCCCCCAACATTACCACCAACACTGAGCCCAGACTATCACCCCAACATTACCACCAACACTGAGCCCAGACTATCACCCCATCATTACCACCAACACTCACCCTAGACTATCACCCCAACATTACCACCAACACTGAGCCCAGACTATCACCCCAACATTACCACCAACACGGAGCCCAGACTATCCCCCCAACATTACCACCAACACTGAGCCCAGACTATCACCCCAACATTACCACCAACACTGAGCCCAGACTATCACCCCAACATTACCACCAACACTGAGCCCAGACTATCACCCCAACATTACCACCAACACTGAGCCCAGACTATCACCCCAACATTACCACCAACACTGAGCCCAGACTATCACCCCAACATTACCACCAACACTGAGCCCAGACTATCACCCCAACATTACCACCAACACTGAGCCCAGACTATCCCCCCAACATTACCACCAACACTGAGCCCAGACTATCACCCCAACATTACCACCAACACTGAGCCCAGACTATCACCCCAACATTACCACCAACACTGAGCCCAGACTATCACCCCAACATTACCACCAACACTGACCCCAGACTATCACCCCATCATTACCACCAACACTGACCCTAGACTATCACCCCAACATTACCACCAACACTGACCCCAGACTATCACCCCATCATTACCACCAACACTGACCCTAGACTATCACCCCAACATTACCACCAACACTGACCCTAGACTATCACCCTAACATTACCACCAACACTGACCCCAGACTATCACCCCAACATTACCACCAACACTGAGCCCAGACTATCACCCCAACATTACCACCAACACTGAGCCCAGACTATCACCCCAACATTATCACCAACACTGAGCCCAGACTATCACCCCAACATTACCACCAACACTGACCCCAGACTATCACCCCAACATTACCACCAACACTGAGCCCAGACTATCACCCCAACATTACCACCAACACTGAGCCCAGACTATCACCCCAACATTACCACCAACACTGAGCCCAGACTATCACCCCATCATTACCACCAACACTGACCCTAGACTATCACCCCAACATTACCACCAACACTGACCCCAGACTATCACCCCAACATTACCACCAACACTGACCCTAGACTATCACCCTAACATTACCACCAACACTGACCCCAGACTATCACCCCAACATTACCACCAACACTGACCCCAGACTATCACCCCAACATTACCACCAACACTGACCCCAGACTATCACCTCAACATTACCACCAACACTGACCCCAGACTATCACCCCAACATTACCACCAACACTGACCCCAGACTATCACCCCAACATTACCACCAACACCGAGCCCAGACTATCACCCCAACATTACCACCAACACTGAGCCCAGACTATCACCCCAACATTACCACCAACACTGAGCCCAGACTATCACCCCAACATTACCACCAACACTGAGCCCAGACTATCACCCCAACATTACCACCAACACTGACCCCAGACTATCACCCCAACATTACCACCAACACTGACCCTAGACTATCACCCCAACATTACCACCAACACTGAGCCCAGACTATCACCCCAACATTACCACCAACACTGAGCCCAGACTATCACCCCAACATTACCACCAACACTGAGCCCAGACTATCACCCCATCATTAACACCAACACTCACCCTAGACTATCACCCCAACATTACCACCAACACTGAGCCCAGACTATCACCCCAACATTACCACCAACACTGACCCCAGACTATCACCCCAACATTACCACCAACACTGAGCCCAGACTATCACCCCAACATTACCACCAACACTGACCCCAGACTATCACCCCAACATTACCACCAACACTGAGCCCAGACTATCACCCCAACATTACCACCAACACTGAGCCCAGACTATCACCCCAACATTACCACCAACACTGACCCCAGACTATCACCCCAACATTACCACCAACACTGAGCCCAGACTATCACCCCAACATTACCACCAACACTGACCCCAGACTATCACCCCAACATTACCACCAACACTGAGCCCAGACTATCACCCCAACATTACCACCAACACTGAGCCCAGACTATCACCCCAACATTACCACCAACACTGAGCCCAGACTATCACCCCAACATTACCACCAACACTGACCCCAGACTATCACCCTAACATTACCACCAACACCGAGCCCAGACTATCACCCCAACATTACCACCAACACTGAGGAGTGACTCGCTCGGCCACTAATGGAAGGAGTGACTCGATCGGCCTCTAATGGAAGGAGTGACTCGCTCGGCCTCTAATGGAAGGAGTGACTCGATCGGCCTCTAATGGAAGGAGTGACTCGCTCGGCCTCTAATGGAAGGAGTGACTCGCTCGGCCTCTAATGGAAGGAGTGACTCGCCCGGCCTCTAATTGAAGGAGTGACTCGATCGGCCTCTAATGGAAGGAGTGACTCGCCCGGCCTCTAATGGAAGGAGTGACTCGCTCGGCCTCTAATGGAAGGAGTGACTCGATCGGCCTCTAATGGAAGGAGTGACTCGATCGGCCTCTAATGGAAGGAGTGACTCGCCCGGCCTCTAATGGAAGGAGTGACTCGATCGGCCTCTAATGGAAGGAGTGACTCGCCCGGCCTCTAATGGAAGGAGTGACTCGCTCGGCCTCTAATGGAAGGAGTGACTCGCTCGGCCTCTAATGGAAGGAGTGACTCGATCGGCCTCTAATTGAAGGAGTGACTCGATCGGCCTCTAATGGAAGGAGTGACTCGATCAGCCTCTAATGGAAGGAGTGACTCGATCGGCCTCTAATGGTAGCAGTGACTCGATCGGCCTCTAATGGAAGGAGTGACTCGCTCGGCCTCTAATGGAAGGAGTGACTCGATCGGCCTCTAATGGAAGGAGTGACTCGATCGGCCTCTAATGGAAGGAGTGACTCGATCGGCCTCTAATGGAAGGAGTGACTCGCCCGGCCTCTAATGGAAGGAGTGACTCGATCGGCCTCTAATGGAAGGAGTGACTCGCCCGGCCTCTAATGGAAGGAGTGACTCGATCGGCCTCTAATGGAAGGAGTGACTCGATCGGCCTCTAATGGAAGGAGTGACTCGATCGGCCTCTAATGGAAGGAGTGACTCGATCGGCCTCTAATGGAAGGAGTGACTCGATCAGCCTCTAATTGAAGGAGTGACTCGATCGGCCTCTAATGGAAGGAGTGACTCGATTGGCCTCTAATGGAAGGAGTGACTCGATCAGCCTCTAATTGAAGGAGTGACTCGATCAGCCTCTAATGGAAGGAGTGACTCGATTGGCCTCTAATGGAAGGAGTGACTCGATCGGCCTCTAATGGAAGGAGTGACTCGATCGGCCTCTAATGGAAGGAGTGACTCGATCGGCCTCTAATGGAAGGAGTGACTCGATCGGCCTCTAATGGAAGGAGTGACTCGATCGGCCTCTAATGGAAGGAGTGACTCGATCGGCCTCTAATGGAAGGAGTGACTCGATCGGCCTCTGACTCTCCAGCGCCGGGTGTAAATATTTCCTGATAATTAGTCTCCAATGAGAATCTAATGAATGGAGATAACCTTGAAGAAGAGGTGTCGGAGGAGCGTGGCGGAGGCCGGCGGCGTCTCGGTAAACACCATTTCCATGTTTGAAGAAGAGGACACCTTCCACTAAGTGCCCATTATGGGGCCCAACAAACACATCGCCCTCTAAAGGGGTCTCTCGGGGGCCGCAGAAGACGGCGTTATTTATACAGATTCCCCGCCGGCCGTCACCGGATATTATCAGCGTTTGCACAGCTGGAAATTCACCGCCGCGCTTTTATGTGTCTGGAAAGTTTTCTGCTTGTGTGGGGGAGGGGGGAGGAGAAATGATTGTCAATCGACTCTTCATCCCGCCGGAGCGTGCCGCAACTCTACACCGACCAATCAGAACCTTCCCTGACCTCCGGAGGGCAGAGGTCAATGGCTCATCTCCCCCCTCCCCCGAGGGATCAGCGGGACCGGCTCAGGGATGCTGGTTGTCGGGGAGCTGGCACATGCCGGCATCCTAACAACCAGTGACTCCTCCCCTCTGTTCATTCTGCTGTCAGCTGGAGACAGGAGGATTTAACCCCCAAAAAAGGTGTGAGGCCCCCCCTATCCATACCAGACAGGAGGGGGTAAGGTGCGCCCCCCTCCTAACCATACAACATGTCGGGGTACCATGCCAGGAATGGGGGGGCTCCCCAAGATCAGGGCCTCTTCCCCACAACCCTGGCCCGGTGGTTTTGGGGGTCTGCAGGTGAAGGGGTCCACCACAATCACAATGAATGATGTCCAGGAGCAAAAACTCCGCCCCCTCTGAGACCCGACATCTCCGGCCCCTCCCTTCCCCTGGGGAAGTAACTAGAGGAAGAGGTCACTGACCCTCAATGTCCACGATAGTAATACACCAGAGGAGGAGGGTACCCCGGGGTATGTAGAGGGTTTTATACTAGAGGAGGAGGGTACCCCGGGGGTATGTAAAGGGTATTATACTAGAGGAGGAGGGCACCCCGGGCTATGTAGAGGGTATTATTCTAGAGGAGGAGGGTACCCCGGGGGTATGTAGAGGGTATTATAGTAGAGGAGGAGGGTACCCCGGGGTATGTAGAGGGTATTATAGTAGAGGAGGAGGGTACCCCGGGGTATGTAGAGGGTATTATAGTAGAGGAGGAGGGTACCCCGGGGTATGTAGAGGGTATTATAGTAGAGGAGGAGTGTACCCCGGGGTATGTAGAGGGTATTATACTAGAGGAGGAGGGCACCCCGGGGTATGTAGAGGGTATTATAGTAGAGGAGGAGGGCACCCCGGGGTATGTAGAGGGTATTATTCTAGAGGAGGAGGGCACCCCAGGGTATGTAGAGGGTATTATACTAGAGGAGGAGGGCACCCCGGGGTATGTAGAGGGTATTATAGTAGAGGAGGAGGGTACCCCGGGGTATGTAGAGGGTATTATTCTAGAGGAGGAGGGTACCCCGGGGTATGTAGAGGGTATTATAGTAGAGGAGGAGGGTACCCCGGGGGTATGTAGAGGGTATTATACTAGAGGAGGAGGGTACCCCGGGGTATGTAGAGGGTATTATACTAGAGGAGGAGGGCACCCCGGGGTATGTAGAGGGTATTATACTAGAGGAGGAGGGTACCCCGGGGTATGTAGAGGGTATTATTCTAGAGGAGGAGGGTACCCCGGGGGTATGTAGAGGGTATTATACTAGAGGAGGAGGGTACCCCGGGGTATGTAGAGGGTATTATACTAGAGGAGGAGGGCACCCCGGGGTATGTAGAGGGTATTATACTAGAGGAGGAGGGTACCCCGGGGTATGTAGAGGGTATTATACTAGAGGAGGAGGGTACCCCGGGGTATGTAGAGGGTATTATACTAGAGGAGGAGGGCACCCCGGGGTATGTAGAGGGTATTATTCTAGAGGAGGAGGGTACCCCGGGGTATGTAGAGGGTATTATACTAGAGGAGGAGGGTACCCCGGGGTATGTAGAGGGTATTATACTAGAGGAGGAGGGCACCCCGGGGTATGTAGAGGGTATTATACTAGAGGAGGAGGGCACCCCGGGGTATGTAGAGGGTATTATACTAGAGGAGGAGGGTACCCCGGGGTATGTAGAGGGTATTATACTAGAGGAGGAGGGTACCCCGGGGTATGTAGATGGTATTATTCTAGAGGAAGAGGGTACCCCGGGGTATGTAGAGGGTATTATACTAGAGGAGGAGGGCACCCCGGGGTATGTAGAGGGTATTATTCTAGAGGAGGAGGGTACCCCGGGGTATGTAGAGGGTATTATACTAGAGGAGGAGGGCACCCCGGGGTATGTAGAGGGTATTATACTAGAGGAGGAGGGCACCCCGGGGTATGTAGAGGGTATTATACTAGAGGAGGAGGGCACCCCGGGGTATGTAGAGGGTATTATACTAGAGGAGGAGGGTACCCCGGGGTATGTAGAGGGTATTATACTAGAGGAGGAGGGAACCCCGGGGTATGTAGATGGTATTATACTAGAGGAAGAGGGTACCCCGGGGTATGTAGAGGGTATTATACTAGAGGAGGAGGGCACCCCGGGGTATGTAGAGGGTATTATTCTAGAGGAGGAGGGTACCCCGGGGTATGTAGAGGGTATTATACTAGAGGAGGAGGGCACCCCGGGGTATGTAGAGGGTATTATACTAGAGGAGGAGGGCACCCCGGGGTATGTAGAGGGTATTATACTAGAGGAGGAGGGCACCCCGGGGTATGTAGAGGGTATTATACTAGAGGAGGAGGGCACCCCGGGGTATGTAGAGGGTATTATACTAGAGGAGGAGGGTACCCCGGGGTATGTAGAGGGTATTATACTAGAGGAGGAGGGTACCCCGGGGTATGTAGAGGGTATTATACTAGAGGAGGAGGGCACCCCGGGGTATGTAGAGGGTATTATACTAGAGGAGGAGGGCACCCCGGGGTATGTAGAGGGTATTATACTAGAGGAGGAGGGCACCCCGGGGTATGTAGAGGGTATTATACTAGAGGAGGAGGGTACCCCGGGGTATGTAGAGGGTATTATACTAGAGGAGGAGGGTACCCCGGGGTATGTAGAGGGTATTATACTAGAGGAGGAGGGTACCCCGGGGTATGTAGAGGGTATTATACTAGAGGAGGAGGGTACCCCGGGGTATGTAGAGGGTATTATACTAGAGGAGGAGGGTACCCCGGGGTATGTAGAGGGTATTATAGTAGAGGAGGAGGGCACCCCGGGGTATGTAGAGGGTATTATAGTAGAGGAGGAGGGTACCCCGGGGTATGTAGAGGGTATTATAGTAGAGGAGGAGGGTACCCCGGGGTATGTAGAGGGTATTATACTAGAGGAGGAGGGTACCCCGGGGTATGTAGAGGGTATTATACTAGAGGAGGAGGGTACCCCGGGGTATGTAGAGTTTTTATTGTCATATAGGAGATGGGAATCCATTATAGTGCCCAGAGATTCAAACCAGATAAACACATTCACATATATTGACCTCCAATCACCACATTGATATATAAGCAGCACCAACATCCCCTTCTATTGATTATTTATTTGTTGTATGGACCTTGTATGGACCTTGTATGGAGATTGTATGGAGATTATATGGACCTTGTATGTAGATTGTATGGGGATTATATGGAGATTGTATGGGGATTATATGGAGATTGTATGGACCTTGTATGGAGATTATATGGACCTTGTATGGACCTTGTATGGGGATTATATGGAGATTGTATGGACCTTGTATGGAGATTGTATGGACCTTGTATGGACCTTGTATGGAGATTGTATGGACCTTGTATGGAGATTGTATGGACCTTGTATGGACCTTGTATGGACCTTGTATGGAGATTGTATGGACCTTGTATGTAGATTGTATGGGGATTGTATGGAGATTGTATGGACCTTGTATGGAGATTGTATGGATCTTGTATGGAGATTGTATGGACCTTGTATGGAGATTGTATGGACCTTGTATGGAGATTGTATGGACCTTGTATGTAGATTGTATGGGGATTGTATGGACCAGAGATGTCATGAGATGGACCTCCTGATGGTGTAGATCGGACGTATGGTGAACTGTGAGGAACTTTTGGGTCTTACCTACACAAGAATCGCTGCGTTCCTCGAACCCGGCACTACACACGCACTTCCCGATGGGAACCAGCCACTCGCCCTCAGCACTGCAGTACATTTTTGGGGTGTCTCTTTCCTCAGAGTGGCCCACACACTCTCCACGCACCTCCACCAGGGACGAGGAATCGGCGCCGGTGACGGCCTCAGAGAAGGCGGCCAGGTTCCTGACCATGGAGGGGCACTTCTTATAATAGACCCTCACTGACACAATGGCGATACACGCCCCGATGTCCTGGAAGGCCAAATAAAAACCCCGCCGGCTGAGAGGCCCCACGCCGCGCACTTCTGTATTGAGCTTCAGCCTCCGAACCCCCAGATCCACGCTGGTGAAGCTCTCGTCGGCAGCGATGGTGTCGATCTTCATGAATTGGCTCTCCCGGGTGCTGGTGCCCAGGTCTCGGTCACTTTCCATGTAGTAGAGGTTGAAGGTCTCCTTACACGTGCCCAGCACCCCCGGCATGCTGTTACAATCTCGCAGGGTGAACTTGATCTCGGCGTAGACTCGGCGGGCGCCGTCTCTCTGCACCCAGTTGGTTCGCAGCCAGTTGTTCTGGTTGGGGGTCATCACATTGCAAACTTGGTAGGTGTGTATGGGAGCGAAGAACTCGTCCATCTCATTGATGGAATCCCACTGCAAAGAGGAGCAGAAAGGGGTTCAAGGAAATAATCCAGAAAACATCCATGCCCCCCAACATGTCCCCATCACCCCAACATGTCCCCATCACCCCAACATGTCCCCATCACCCCAACATGTCCCCATGTCCCCATCACCCCAACATGTCACAACGTCCCCATCACCCCAACATGACACAAAGTCCCCATCACCCCAACATGTCACAACGTCCCCATCACCACAACATGACACAAAGTCCCCATCACCCCAACATGTCACAACGTCCCCATCACCACAACATGACACAAAGTCCCCATCACCCCAACATGACACAACGTCCCCATCACCCCAACATGTCCCCATCACCCCAACATGACACAACGTCCCCATCACCCCAACATGACACAACGTCCCCATCACCCCAACATGACACAACGTCCCCATCACCCCAACATGTCACAACGTCCCCATCACCCCAACATGTCCCCATCACCACAACATGACACAAAGTCCCCATCACCCCAACATGACACAAAGTCCCCATCACCCCAACATGACACAAAGTCCCCATCACCCCAACATGACACAACGTCCCCATTACCCCAACATGTCCCCATCACCCCAACATGACACAACGTCCCCATCACCCCAACATGACACAACGTCCCCATCACCCCAACATGTCCCCATCACCCCAACATGTCCCCATCACCCCAACATGTCCCCATCACCCCAACATGACACAACGTCCCCATCACCCCAACATGTCCCCATCACCCCAACATGTCCCCATCACCCCAACATGACACAACGTCCCCATCACCCCAACATGTCCCCATCACCCCAACATGACACAACGTCCCCATCACCCCAACATGACACAAAGTCCCCATCACCCCAACATGACACAACGTCCCCATCACCCCAACATGTCCCCATCACCCCAACATGTCCCCATCACCCCAACATGACACAACGTCCCCATCACCCCAACATGTCCCCATCACCCCAACATGTCCCCATCACCCCAACATGTCCCCAACACCCCAACATGACACAACGTCCCCATCACCCCAACATGTCCCCATCACCCCAACATGACACAACGTCCCCATCACCCCAACATGTCCCCATCACCCCAACATGTCCCCATCACCCCAACATGTCCCCATCACCCCAACATGACACAACGTCCCCATCACCCCAACATGACACAACGTCCCTGTGACAGACCTAGCCAGGACACGGGCTTTTTGAGAGGACTAACTACGAGCCTCCTGCCCACCGATCATGGGCCCTGGATTTTAAGGGGCACAGGGTGAAGGAGAACATTCAATGCTGTATATATGTATATATATATATATATATATATAATGTGTGTGTCTCATGCTGTTGGGACATACACTCTGATGCTAGATGTTAATTGAGTTAGTTGATCCCATTGTCCTCTGCACAATGCAGGAGACGCTCCGTCTGTTACTGGTGGTCTCCTGCTATTGTGATGAAATGTCTTGTGGTGGTAATTATGATAATTTATAATCAACTGTGTTTATCTCGGTGACAAGAAGTCTGGCCTGTAGTGAAATCCTGAGTCACATCGGCTGCTTAAAGGAATTAGCTAATTAGTTTATGTTAAGTTGTTACAGGTGTATTGTTAGAGTAATATGAGAGGGAGGGGGGATCTCCTCTTCTACTCTCTATAAATGTGAGCTTGGCTTTGTAATAAAAGTTCAGTCCATGTTTTAGCAACTAAGCAAGTCTCGTCTCGTTTGGTGCTTGGGAACGGTTGGAATATCTTATACCTATATCCAGACTGGAAGCAAGTGATATATGACAAACGCACTCAAGAGGAGTGTAGGGACGTTCCGTCACATTGTTGGCAAGCAGTGGGATGCTTCCTGCAGTCTGGGACATCCAAACCTCCACCTGGATCCAAGGTCCAGATAGCAGGAGAGGAGGAGAGGTACAGATACCAGCCGCCATGGAAGACGAATTCAGGAGGAGGTTGCGAGAGATGCAGCTACAGCACAGAGGACCAGTATCAGAGCAGGTCCTGCTGGGATGGTTTGATTCTATTCGCTGTGAACTCTGGAAGGAAGCGCTAGCCCGTGAGCGGCGTCACCAGGGAAAAGTTCTCCCCTCCATCCAGGAAAGGTACTGGTCGCAGTATGGATTGCGGGTGCTGTTTTTGGGAGAAAAACCGCACAAGGAGCAGACAGCTGAATTAAGCAGGCTGATCTGGGCAGAGATGAAGCTGGATGAGAGTTACAGAGCCCTCCGGTGGCATGTATCCCAAGCATGCCCTTGGATAGCAGATGACAGCCCAACGGAAGGCTTAAGCTACGGCGGCCTGGGACTGTTGTATGTGAAGCTGACAGGAGACTCTAACTTTGGGAGTGATTTGGAGTGGCGGTTGGATGAAATCATGGATTTCAGAAAAGGGCTACTGAACATCTCGGAAGTGCACTGGGCACTGGAAGATTTGGAGTTTCTGGCCGATCAGGAATGGGAGCTGGAGATCGCCTACAGACGTCTCCTAGACTCTGCTCAGTGCCAGGGCTGGGCTCCCTTTGCCTGGGACTATAAGGAAATGCCAGTGGACAACTCTGAAATCCTGTCTGAAGAGTCAGCAATGTGGCAGAGTAACAGTGTGCTTTGCCAACCTGCCCCTGCAGCTATGGACGCGGAGGTCTTATGGCGGATGCAGCAAGTGCTGACTGACCTTGATGATCCTGTTTCTGCATGGGATGATCTTGGATGGAGGAATGTGCCTGTCCAGCAGCATGCCAGGGAATCGGCAGTGGAAAATCTGGAAATTGCCACCCCAGAAACTGAAGTGCTGACAACCGGCCAGAGCTCGGCCAACCTCTGCTCAGCACTGATAGCATCTTCTAGGTTCCATGGACAGGAGATGGTGAACCTCTATCCCCAGACATCAGTTACAGAGACTTTTCTGCTGAGGAAGAACTACCTGATGAGCCTCCATCAGAAGAGCTGGTATTAGGGCCAAACTTCACTGAGCTCTGCCCAGCACCAACAGCAGTATCTGTGGAGTCCCAGGAAGCCGGGGCAGTTGGCCCCTCTCTCCGGCGACAAGCTGATGTAGTGAAGCTGCTACTCCCAGCTGAATCACTGGCAACATGGCAGAGCACCGCTGGCCTCTGCCTAGCACCTACAGTGTCTCTACAGCTTCAAGAAGCTGGGGCGATCGGTCACACTGTCCAGCAGCAGACGGCGCCCCAGAATGATGACACCAACCCAGCTAAAGTGCTGGCAACCGGACAGAGGGTCCAAGACCTCTGCCCCACACTTGTGGCAGTTCTGGAGGCCCAGGGTGAGGAGGTGGTGGTCACTCCCGAGCAGCAGATCAGGACCCAAGGAGAGGATGCAATCTGCACTTCACAACTGCAGCTTGAGCTGATATCGGTGGATGGGACTTCAGTCCCCACCTGTATACCCCAGGGGATGCTGGGCGGTCGGCCCAGATCCCCAACAGCATGATGGAGTGAGCCCAGTCACCCTATCTTCTCTCCAGCGGCTGAAAAGACTCCAGGGAGAAGGGCCAGTCCAGGCCTCTCCCCAGCGGCAGATATGTTCTATGAGAGAGGCAGAGGTTGGCTGGGTGAGCAGTGCTCTGTTTGAAACAATTTGTTTGGGGTACTGTGTGGGTACAGGCATTAGAGGACTGGAACTATGGACTAACTTCGGAGTCAACCCGTCTGGGGTCTCCTCCTGTGTTAGTCTCTTGCCGAAAGGGGAGAAATGTGACAGACCTAGCCAGGACACGGGCTTTTTGAGAGGACTAACTACGAGCCTCCTGCCCACCGATCATGGGCCCTGGATTTTAAGGGGCACAGGGTGAAGGAGAACATTCAATGCTGTATATATGTATATATATATATATATATAATGTGTGTGTCTCATGCTGTTGGGACATACACTCTGATGCTAGATGTTAATTGAGTTAGTTGATCCCATTGTCCTCTGCACAATGCAGGAGACGCTCCGTCTGTTACTGGTGGTCTCCTGCTATTGTGATGAGATGTCTTGTGGTGGTAATTATGTTAATTTATAATCAACTGTGTTTATCTCGGTGACAAGAAGTCTGGCCTGTAGTGAAATCCTGAGTCACATCGGCTGCTTAAAGGAATTAGCTAATTAGTTTATGTTAAGTTGTTACAGGTGTATTGTTAGAGTAATATGAGAGGGAGGGGGGATCTCCTCTTCTACTCTCTATAAATGTGAGCTTGGCTTTGTAATAAAAGTTCAGTCCATGTTTTAGCAACTAAGCAAGTGTCGCCTCGTTTGGTGCTTGGGAGCGGTTGGAATATCTTATACCTATATCCAGACTGGAAGCAAGTGATATATGACGAACGCACTCAAGAGGAGTGTAGGGACGTTCCGTCACAGTCCCCATCACCCCACTATAGCACAACACCCCTATATGTCCCCATTAGGAACATGTATGTAATGTAAAGCCTGCAGTGAGTGGATGAATGGGACGCTCAGATTTGTGGCCTCTGTAGGGCGCTCAGCACCGCAGGCTGCACAATTCTCCTTATTAGATCTTCATTTCAGGATTATTTCTAGACGTTTCCACACCACGAGTGCCAGAAACCAGCAATGACCAACAATGACCCCTCTGCTCCACCTGAAGGCCCAGCTCTGCTTCTACCTGGAGGTCTAGAGAACATGAGCTGCTCTCTATTCTATGGAGATGTGGGGAGGAGTGAAGCCTGAATCTTCCAGACACCATGACGGAGAATGTCCTGGGGGGGGCAGGGCTGGCGATTCTCGCTCTGTGGGTTACCATGCATGACCGCATCTCATTATTCAATCATATTCTATGTGATTAAAGTCTCGCCTTCTCCGGAAACTTCCACACTTTGTATTGTTCCACTTTCACATTCTAAAATTATTTCTAACCAGAATTTGAATAAAGTAATTTCCGCCGGCAGATGCAGTTCAGCCCCCGAAATAAAGAATCCCGGAGGAATCCATTAGAATATAACTTCCCGCCGACTGACCGGGGTCCTGCCCTGCCGCCATAGTCACGTTCATACCTGCGTGCAAATCCAGCGCCTGTCATAAGGTACTCTACCTGTGTGGGGCGCTCTCTACCTGTATGGGGTACTCTCTACCTGTGTGGGGTACTCTCTACCTGTATGGGGTACTCTCTACCTGTGTGGGGCGCTCTATACCTGTGTGGGGTGCTCTCTACCTGTATGGGGCGCTCTTTACCTGTATGGGGCGCTCTCTACCTGTATGGGGCGCTCTCTACCTGTGTGGGGTGCTCTATACCTGTGTGGGGTGCTCTATACCTGTGTGGGGTGCTCTACGTGCTCTACCTGTGTGGGGCGCTCTCTACCTGTATGGGGCGTTCTATACCTGTGTGGGGCGCTCTCTACCTGTATGGGGTACTCTACCTGTACGGGGTACTCTACCAGTATGGTGTGCTCTCTACCTGTGTGGGGCGCTCTCTACCTGTATGGGGTACTCTCTACCTGTATGGGGTGATCTCTACCTGTATGGGGTGCTCTCTACCTGTGTGGGGCGCTCTCTACCTGTATGGGGTACTCTCTACCTGTATGGGGTACTCTCTAACTGTGTGGGGCACTCTCTACCTGTATGGGGCACTCTCTACCTGTATGGGGTACTCTCTACCTGTGTGGGGCGCTCTCTACCTGTGTGGGGCGCTCTCTACCTGTATGGGGTACTCTACCTGTATGGGGTACTCTACCTGTATGGGGCGCTCTCTACCTATATAGGGTACTCTACCTGTGTGGGACGCTCTATATCTGTATGGGGTACTCTACCTGTATGGTGTGCTCTCTACCTGTATGGGGTACTCTCTACCTGTGTGGGGCGCTCTCTACCTGTATGGGGTACTCTCTACCTGTATGGGGTGCTCTCTACCTGTATGGGGTACTCTACCTGTGTGGGACGCTCTATACCTGTATGGGGTACTCTACCTGTATGGGGTACTCTCTACCTGTGTGGGGCGCTCTCTACCTGTATGGGGTACTCTACCTGTATGGGGTGCTCTCTACCTGTATGGGGTACTCTCTACCTGTGTGGGGCGCTCTCTACCTGTATGGGGTACTCTCTACCTGTATGGGGTGCTCTCTACCTGTATGGGGTACTCTACCTGTGTGGGACGCTCTATACCTGTATGGGGTACTCTACCTGTATGGGGTACTCTCTACCTGTGTGGGGCGCTCTCTACCTGTGTGGGGTACTCTCTACCTGTATGGGGTACTCTACCTGTGTGGGACGCTCTATACCTGTATGGGGTACTCTACCTGTATGGGGTGCTCTCTACCTGTATGGGGTGCTCTCTACCTGTATGGGGTGCTCTCTACCTGCATGGGGTGCTCTCTACCTGTATGGGGTGCTCTCTACCTGTACGGGGTACTCTACCTGCATGGGGTGCTCTCTACCTGTATGGGGTGCTCTCTACCTGTACGGGGTACTCTACCTGTATGGGGTGCTCTCTACCTGTATGGGGCGCTCTCTACCTGTATGGGGTACTCTACCTGTGTGGGGCGCTCTCTACCTGTATGGGGTACTCTACCTGTATGGGGTACTCTACCTGTATGGGGCGCTCTCTACCTATATAGGGTACTCTACCTGTGTGGGACGCTTTATACCTGTATGGGGTACTCTACCTGTATGGTGTGCTCTCTACCTGTATGGGGTACTCTCTACCTGTGTGGGACGCTCTATACCTGTATGGGGCGCTCTACCTGTACGGGGTACTCTACCTGTATGGGGTGCTCTCTACCTGTATGGTGTGCTCTCTACCTGTATGGGGTACTCTACCTGTGTGGGACGCTCTATACCTGTATGGGGTACTCTACCTGCATGGGGTGCTCTCTACCTGCATGGGGTGCTCTCTACCTGTATGGGGTTCTCTCTACCTGTACGGGGCACTCTCTACCTGTATGTGGTGCTCTCTACCTGTATGGGGTACTCTACCTGTATGGGGTACTCTCTACCTGTGTGGGGCGCTCTCTACCTGTGTGGGGTACTCTCTACCTGTATGGGGTACTCTACCTGTGTGGGACGCTCTATACCTGTATGGGGTACTCTACCTGTATGGGGTGCTCTCTACCTGTATGGGGTGCTCTCTACCTGTATGGGGTGCTCTCTACCTGTACGGGGTACTCTACCTGCATGGGGTGCTCTCTACCTGTATGGGGTGCTCTCTACCTGTACGGGGTACTCTACCTGTATGGGGTGCTCTCTACCTGTATGGGGCGCTCTCTACCTGTATGGGGTACTCTACCTGTGTGGGGCGCTCTCTACCTGTATGGGGTACTCTACCTGTATGGGGTACTCTACCTGTATGGGGCGCTCTCTACCTATATAGGGTACTCTACCTGTGTGGGACGCTTTATACCTGTATGGGGTACTCTACCTGTATGGTGTGCTCTCTACCTGTATGGGGTACTCTCTACCTGTGTGGGACGCTCTATACCTGTATGGGGCGCTCTACCTGTACGGGGTACTCTACCTGTATGGGGTGCTCTCTACCTGTATGGTGTGCTCTCTACCTGTATGGGGTACTCTACCTGTGTGGGACGCTCTATACCTGTATGGGGTACTCTACCTGCATGGGGTGCTCTCTACCTGCATGGGGTGCTCTCTACCTGTATGGGGTTCTCTCTACCTGTATGGGGTACTTTACCTGTACGGGGCACTCTCTACCTGTACGGGGCACTCTCTACCTGTATGGGGCACTCTCTACCTGTACGGGGCACTCTCTACCTGTATGGGGCACTCTCTACCTGTACGGGGCACTCTCTACCTGTACGGGACACTCTCTACCTGTACAGGGCACTCTACTTGTATGGGGCACTCTACCTGTATGGGGCACTCTCTACCTGCACAGGGGGCTCTCTACCGGTCTTCGGGGGTTCTGGAGCCGGTGTGTCTGACCATATGAGGATAAAATGAATGGATTGGGAAGGTTCAGGACTTCTTGGAGTTGATCTGCTTTCCTCTCATACAGAAGGATGAAGATCTCATCATGTTGTGGCAGAAGGAAGGATGAGTCCTCTTTAATCATCTCATCATCACAATATGGAATCCCCCCCCCCCAATAAGCTTACATAGAACTATTTCATCACATCCCATCCCAGCCAAGAAGGGGTGGGGGGAGGGAGTGACAACATGAACTGGTCAGGGTCTGGACTTAGTGATTGATTGGAACATTTCCACTTGGTATATATTGGTGGAGCCAGAAGCAGGGGTGTGTCTCTTTCTAGGTCAGCCCAGGAGGAGCCTTATGGAGAAGACCTGTCAGTAGTAAACCTCCAGGAAAGGTCAGCAGTGCTGAGCAGATGGAGGCCGATGACCCCGACGTGTGTCGTCACTGACGTTTGGATATCGGGCCGGCTGCAGGAAGTGGGAGACAAAGCTGTGTCTGGAGGACCTCCATTTCTCTCTTGCGAGGCCTAAGCCAAACATACATGAATCCGATGTGGACGGCCCTCTGCCCATACTGTGTGACTTTGTATTCCAGAGAGATTATTCCCAGGCTGACGTCTCGCAGAATCCTCGTCTAATGATATGCTTATTTCAGAGTATCAGCATTGCGCTAAATGTCTTGTTTGGGAAATGAAATGAGCTGGAAGCAGCAGGTACCATTCTTAAGCCTATAAACACCGAGCCGGCGGGACATCGTCTGTTCTACAGCTGGTGCAATTCCTCACATAGGGACACGTCCCCCACTGGTGAATTAGTGAGACAATCTGCTTTATTATGGGGGATTCAGACAGGACGGGGCCACCCCAGAGGGCCGCGAGGAAGCAGGCGGCTAAACGCAGATTTTCAGCTCTTTAATACATTAATTGCCATCTCCAGAGCAAAACATCCATTAACGTTTTATCCTTTCAGATAAATGAATTAGACCTGGAAATATCCTTCTCCTTTAGACTTCATTCTGAGCGTCTTCCTTGTGTGTGGTAGAAGGCAGAGGGCCGCTATGGGGCATTCCGGGGGATCACAGAAGGTGGCGAGAGGAGACCTCCGGGGGAGCAGAGAGGGTAGAGAGAGTTGACTTCTGAGGGATCAAAGAGGGTAGAGAGTGGTGACCTCTGGGGGACCAGAAAAATTGGGGATAAGTGACCTCCAGAAGACCAGAGAGGGTGGAGAGAGGTGACTTCTGGGGGACCAGAGAAGGTAGAGAGCGGTGACCTCTGGGGGACCAGAAAAATTGGGGATAGGTGACCTCCAGAAGACCAGAGAGGGTGGAGAGAGGTGACTTCTGGGAGACCAGAGAAGGTGGAGAGAGGTGACTTCTGGGGGACCAGAGAAGGTGGAGAGAGGAGACCTCTGGGGGAGCAGAGAAGGTGGAGATCTCTAGGGTACCAGAGAAAGTGGAGAGAGAAGACCTTCGGGGGAGCAGAGAGGGTAGAGAGAGGTGACCTCTGGGGGATCAGAGAGGGTGGATAGAGGTGACTTCTGAAGGATCAAAGAGGGTAGAGAGTGGTGACCTCTGGGGGACCAGAGAAGGTAGAGAGCGGTGACCTCTGGGGGACCAGAAAAATTGGGGATAGGTGACCTCCAGGAGACCAGAGAGGGTGGAGAGAGGTGACTTCTGGGGGACCAGAGAAGGTGGAGAGAGCGGTGACCTCTGGGGGAATGGAGAAGGTGGAGAGAGCGGTGACCTCTGGGGGAATGGAGAAGGTGGAGAGAGGAGACCTCTGGGGGGAATGGAGAAGGTGGAGAGAGGTGACCTCTGGGGGAATGGAGAAGGTGGAGAGAGGTGACCTCTGGGGGACCAGAGAAGGTGGAGAGAGGAGACCTCTGGGGGGAATGGAGAGGGTGGAGAGAGGAGACCTCTGGGGGGAATGGAGAGGGTGGAGAGAGGTGACCTCTGGACACAGAGATGGAATCTGGATATAAAAAGCTCTAGATTGGGGTTTATAACTAGAACATCATGTGAATCTCTTACTCTTGAGCGAATATTCATCTTCTTCTTCTGGATGGACAGGATTTTTGACCTAAAGGGGCCTCTGCATTGGATAAGATCAGATTGGTAGCGGACAGACTGTGAACACCCAGAAGATGCTATCAGCCAAGCCTGGTGTTCCCGGAGGAGTCGGACGTCTGAGGCCCTCAGAATTACCATCCGAGGTCTCCAAGTGACTTCATATTCCGTCTATCGGCAGCTGAATATTGAAGAGTCTCCTTATCTGTTATTAGACTCACAAAACTCATTTCATTGGCCGATTTCACAGGTGAAGCGCCCAGTCCCTCCGCGGGGCTAATTGGAGTTGAGGAGTCGGGAAGATTACGCTTGTTGATGTCAATAATCGCACATTGCTGCGGGGAAAATAATCACATATTTATTAAAACTCATAAACAGACATAAGAGTCGGGTGACGTAGGGAGGCGTCTGCCGGCCGGACACGAAGAATTCCATTAACACTTCACCGGCGAGCAAACGGCGCTCATTCTCTACAATGCCTCTCAGGACGGTCTGAAGGAAGACGATTTCCAACCCCCAATATACAGAACTGACCCTGAGGACCGATTGGTGATGAGACGAACGTATCTGGATTCGGTTCCACCAACATGACTAAAGATCAGGGGCCAAATCTGACCCCCTTCAAAAAATGGATTCTGCCCATTATCTCGGCTACCAGGCGAAGGCTTGTCAAACAAATGGCATGGGGGATGGGCACTGCCCTGGAGGACCAAAGCAAAAATATTGGTAGGGCGATTCTAACCACTTATGGACTGCAGACGGGTGGCCCCTGCTGGCAAAGTGATGTGCCCGTACGCCGCTGTCTGATTCCGGGTTTAGGGCGCATGCATGCCCGTGTATGGCTGCCATTAGACTTTATTGCTGGGAATTTTCTATTTCTTTCTTTCTTTTTTTTGGGGGATCACAAAGCTCTCATACCGCGTACACACGATCGAAATTTCAGCCAGCAAAAGACAGATGAGAGCTTTTCATTGGAAAATGCGACCGTGTGCACGCTCCATCGGATTTTTTCTGGCCGAATTTCCGCCAGCAATCTTTTGAGAGCAGGTTCTCAATTTTTCCGATGGAAAAAAAGTTTCTATCGAATTCCGACACGCAAAATTCCCACGCATGCTCGGAAACAATTTGACGCACGATCGGAAGCATTGAACTTAATTTTCGCGGTTCGTCGTAGTGTTGTACGTCACCCCGTTCTTGGCGGTCGGAATTTGGTGTGACCGCGTGTAGGCAACACAAGCTTGAGTGGAATTCCATCGGACAAACCATCCAAGGCTTTTCCGATGAGAATTGCGATCGTGTGTACGCGGCATGAGAATGTGAAAGAAGAAGAAACCTTCATCATCTACTCTAGGCCCCTTTCACACGAGGCGGATCACTTGCACGGAGTCCGCCTCTGTCCGCCTCTGTCCGCCTCTGTCCGCCTCTGTCCGCCTCTGTCCGCCTCTGTCCGCCTCTGTCCGCCGGTGATCTCTCCGTTGATCTCCACTGAGGCGGATGACAGGTCCCTCTCTGCTCACTGAGCGGGGGAGGGGCTTGTCCAGCGCCGCTGGTCTCTATGGAGCGATCGGATGAAAACGGACAGCGTGTCCGCTTTCATCAGATCTCACCCGATCCGCCAGCGACAGATCTGGTCGTAGAGCCATCCGTCTGCTTTTGGCGGATCGGACCGCGTCGGATGTCAGTGGACATGTCACCGCTGACATCCATCGCTCCATAGACCAGCATGGAGCGCCCATTCAGGTCCGCCGCCAAAACTGACAGGCGGATCTGAACGGTCCATTCGTGTGAAAGGGGCCTTATGAATACCAGGACATTGCGTCCCATTATTATCTACGGCGATCAGATCTTATCCGCCATCGGAGTTCTCTGCCGTGAACTGACGCTGGAGATGTGAAGATCTTTATTTTCTGGCTTCATATCGGTAATTACCGGCGGGAACGCCTTCCTCGCGTCGTAGTGAAGATTTCATGAAGACAAGAAAATCTCTCCTAGAAAGAGGAGACTCCACCAATCAGGGTGCGTGCGCTCCGCCATGAGGGTGCAGAAGAGGCAGTAACTGTAATGGGGTGACTGTGACGGCGAGGGGCCCGGTGTGACGGCGAGGGGCCCGGTGTGACGGCGAGGGGTCCGGTGTGACGGCGAGGGGCCGGTGTGACGGCGAGGGGCCCGGTGGGACGGCGAGGGGTCCGGTGTGACGGCGAGGGGTCGGTGTGACGGCGAGGGGATCGGTGTGACGGCGAGGGGTCGGTGTGACGGCGAGGGGATCGGTGTGACGGTGAGGGGATCGGTGTGACGGCAAGGGGCCCGGTGTGACGGCGAGGGGCCCGGTGTGACGGCGAGGGCCCGGTGTGACGGCGAGGGGCCCGGTGTGACGGCGAGGGGCCCGGTGTGACGGCAAGGGGACGGTGTGACGGCGAGGGGCCCGGTGTGAAGGCGAGGGGCCCGGTGTGAAGGCGAGGGGCCCGGTGTGCCGGCGAGGGGCCCGGTGTGACGGCGAAGGGCCGGTGTGACGGCGAGGGGCCCGGTGTGACGGCGAAGGGCCGGTGTGACGGCGAGGGGCCCGGTGTGACGGCGAGGGACCCAGTCATCCCTATCTATGGCATGGAGCAGGGACATCCTCCCACCGATTGGAAAACTCCGAGTGACCTTCTGCGGAATATTCCAGCAAGGTGGATGTACACCTCGGTGAGAAAAGGCGCACGTCAGGTGGAGGCAGGAAGCCGCGCCAAAGACGCTTTTTGATGTTTTATTCTTAAGTTAAAAAAAAAAAGAAAACTAATTAACGAGTTTCACTTCCTGATGGGAGCGTCCAGGAGAAGGTTGTTTGGGCCGGAATGAGCGCACGGCGAGATTGCGATCAGCGTCATATCTCCACCAAATACCTGGCCTCTCCGCCGCTCTTTCATCCACACTCTTAGCTTGAAGTATTTCTTGATAAATGAACTTCAGTCCGTCTCGTCTGCCGCCATCGTGATAACATCCCCCAGCGGGTGCGAAATGAGGACGTCTTAATTAACAGGGGGAGCTTCTAATTCCATCCGTATTCCGGCTCCTTCTAATGCTTGAAATGAAAGTCCAGGCAAATTGTCGGAGAGAAAATCCGGCGCTACAATGAAGCCGGGAAAGATGCATGGCGCTGATAGGCAGAATCTTGGCAAAGAGAATGTGAATGAAGTGGAGGATCTGCTGAGCGTCTGGCTCTCTTCATTCGCTTATCTCCTGTGGTCAGTGGAATCCTCCATCTCTCGCCTCTTATCTCTGCGTCTCTTCAGTCACACCGCGCAGGGCGGCTCAACTCTTTCCTCATTCTCTACTGGCACAAGTCATCTCTGGCAAAGCCAATTCTCCCATTGACAGCCAATCTCAAATCTGTCTTTTGTCTCCACCATCATCTCGCTGTGTCTGGCCTATTATTCAGAGCATAGATGCCACTTCCCAGAATCCCCGAGGATCCCGGGGGACATCCAACCGGAGGAGCTCTTATTATCCTGACGCCAATATCTCACACATCTGTCCAGGAGGAGTTTGTATCAAAATTCAAAAAAAAATATTGCTTTGCTCTATAATTTGTGCCGAAGCATAGCCTCACATCCGTGGCGTGTGCGTACGCCAACCTCTGCCTCTGTCTTTGAGGAATTGTCAAAAACTGTCTCCTGTCATTTTTACTTTTTTGAGCCGGGATCTGGGGGTCCCCTTGTTAAAAGGGGGCTTCCAGATTCCGATAAGCCCCCCACCCGCAGAACCCCACAACCACCGGGCAAGGGTTGTGGGGATGAGGCCCTTGTCCCCATCAACATGGGGACAAGGTGTTTTGGAGGGGACCCCAAAGCACCCTCCCCATGTTGAGGGCATGTGGCCTGGTACGGTTCAGGAGGGGGTGCGCTCTCTCGTCCCCACCTCTTTTCCTGCAGCCTGCCAGGTTGCGTGCTCGGGCCTGGTATGGATTTTGGGAGGGACCCCTATACCATTTAAAAAAAATAAATTGTATCTATTTTGCCGGGACCCGACAATACATTACAGCCGTAAGCAGTTTTCCTTTAGAAATGCCATTTTGCTGCTCTCATTCATTACACTATGTACTCCCGCTATGTAAGCAGCCTTACACAGTGTGAGGTGTGGACTTAGCCCCCAGGGCCATGATTGGCCAAAGGCACCCTGCCTTTGGCCAATCATGGCTCTCACAGCAGAGCGCACTGTGATTGGCCAAAGCATGCAGGTCAGGTGCATGCTTTGGCCAATCAGCAGCCGTCAATGCACTGCAATCTCACAGTGCATTATGGGCGTTCAGCGGGCGCTTGAATTTGCTGCAAACGCCCCATAATATTCTAAATTTGGCGAACGGGTGAACATCGGACTCATGCCTAGTTATATAGACATTGACCGCACTCCTGGAATGGTTCCATCCATTTAGTTCATTGTAGATGTCAATAGATCACATATCAGGCTCCTCCCACATAAGACATGTCATAAAAATCTCTTCTACAGGTCAGAACATAGAGAGTCACCATGATAGACCATTATAGAATTGTGATGATAGTGGGGGAATTCACTTATTCCAGTATGAGGTCAGCTCTGCCGGGAGTAGACTGTGTCTGTGTTGGTCTCATGGGCTCCAAATAGAACCTTCCTCCCGACAAAAATATGTACCAGGATGGGAACTGTATCCACATCAGAACCTCGGCACAAGCTGAGAAAACTAATCTACGTTCCTTTCCAGGTGATGGACTGGGCTGAGGTCCAGGTGATGGACAGGGCTGAGGTCCAGGTGATGGACAGGGCAGAGGTCCAGGTGATGGACAGGGCTGAGGTCCAGGTGATGGACTGGGCTGAGGTCCAGGTGATGGACAGGGCTGATGTCCAGGTGATGGACAGGGCTGAGGTCCAGGTGATGGACTGGGCTGATGTCCAGGTGATGGACAGGACTGAGGTCCAGGTGATGGACTGGGCTGATGTCCAGGTGATGGACAGGGCTGAGGTCCAGGTGATGGACTGGGCTGATGTCCAGGTGATGGACAGGACTGAGGTCCAGGTGATGGACTGGGCTGATGTCCAGGTGATGGACAGGGCTGAGGTCCAGGTGATGGACAGGGCTGAGGTCCAGGTGATGGACAGGGCAGAGGTTCAGGTGATGGACAGGGCTGAGGTCCAGGTGATGGGACTGGGCAGAGGTTCCTGTGATGGACAGGGCTGAGGTCCAGGCGATGGACAGGGCTGAGGTCCAGGCGATGGACAGGGCTGAGGTCCAGGCGATGGACAGGGCTGAGGTCCAGGCGATGGACAGGGCTGAGGTCCAGGCGATGGACAGGGCTGAGGTCCAGGCGATGGACTGGGCTGAGGTCCAGGCGATGGACTGGGCTGAGGTCCAGGTGATGGACAGGGCTGAGGTCCAGGTGACAGGGCCATATAGAGATGCAAATGACTTGACCAAGGGGGGTTCAAATAACAGGACCATGCAGGTGGCAGGAAGGTAAGAGAGTCCAGTTGATGGGTCCATGGGGGGGGGTCTAGGTGATGAAGCCATTAGAACATCTAAGTGACATGCAGGTGGGAAACTTCAGGTGACAGAATTGTGGGGGGGTTAAGGGGATGGGATGATGCAGATGTGCAGATGAGGGGTACATGGGGAGGTCCAGGCGATTAAACCATGGGTTGTCTAGGGGATAGGACAGTGTAGAGGTTTGGGTGACAGGATCATAGGCAGGTTTAGGTGGTGGTACTCAGGGTAACATGTTCATGTAACAAGAATATGGGGTGATCCAGGTAAAAGGGACCTTAGGGGGGTCCAGATGGTTGGACCCTGGGGAGGTCCAGATGGAGGAACCCTGTGGAGGTCCAGATGGAGGGACTGTGGGGAGGTCCAGATGGAGGGACTGTGGGGAGGTCCAGGAGGTGGGACTGTGGGGAGGAGGGACCGTGGGGAGGTCCAGGTGGAGGGACCGTGGGGAGGTCCAGATGGTGGGACTGTGGGGAGGTCCAGATGGAGGGACCGTGGGGAGGTCCAGGTGGTGGGACCGTGGGGAGGTCCAGTCATAATTACTGTAGTGAAAGCCAAGCAGTGAGGTCTTTTTAGCTAAAAGAAAATAAGTTTGAACAGACTGTCGGCCACCCTGAATGGCGGTCCACGTGTGGAAGGTTCATTGGTGATACCCTCCAGGTAGCGGCGTTCGCTGGATAAGTGAAGGGGTTGAGTTGGCATCGTTGTGTTTCTCTCCATATAAACTCAGAGAACGTCTCCTGTAGAAGCTCCAGGAATGATGATCGGTGAAGAGCGACATGTCAGCCGGTCCGGAGCCTTCAGTGTGCGGCTTGTTGGCTCTTCTTTTCCTGTGTGATCGGTGACATTCATTATCAAGGTGTGCGGTCAGATGTCACCATCGCTGTCACTTATCTGTGACGTCTCTTTCAGGGAATGCGGTCAGTGATGGTTCAGCCTCAGGGGTCTCCCTAGAAGACTGACGGGGTCAGCCCTACATACTGACCCTTCCTCCCGCCTGCAGGCAGCCGAGAAACGGCACCAATTACCCTCCTCTACTATCTGCAGCCATTTTACAGACAATTACACCCCGACTAGAGCAGATGACATTTCCACCCGCTCCTCGGCCTGTCAGGGGGCGTCATGCAGCTCACCCACAAATCCTGGAGCTCGTACAGGTAATTGGCTTCCAACAAGGGCCAAAGGTGGAAATGGCTACACACAGCAACTTTCATCCCGACCGAAAAATTCCCCAAAAGGCTGAAATATTCTCATCTACACAATGCAAAACCAGAGATATCGGAGGCCAAGAGCTCCGGAAATATTCTCATCTACACAATGCAAAACCAGAGATATCGGAGGCCAAGAGCTCCGGAAATATTCTCATCTACACAATGCAAAACCAGAGATATCGGAGGCCAAGAGCTCCGGAAATATTCTCATCTACACAATGCAAAACCGGGGATATCGGAGGCCAAGAGCTCCGGAAATATTCTCATCTACACAATGCAAAACAATGCAAAACCAGAGATATCGGAGCCCAAGAGCTCCGGAAATATTCTCATCTACACAATGCAAAACCAGAGATATCGGAGGCCAAGAGCTCCGGAAATATTCTCATCTACACAATGCAAAACCAGGGATATTGGAGGCCAAGAGCTCCGGAAATATTCTCATCTACACAATGCAAAACCGGGGATATCGGAGCCCAAGAGCTCCGGAAATATTCTCATCTACACAATGCAAAACCAGGGATATTGGAAGCCAAGAGCTCCGGAAATATTCTCATCTACACAATGCAAAACCAGGGATATTGGAGGCCAAGAGCTCCGGAAATAATCTCATCTACACAATGCAAAACCGGGGATATCGGAGCCCAAGAGCTCCGGAAATATTCTCATCTACACAATGCAAAACCAGGGATATCGGAGGCCAAGAGCTCCGGAAATATTCTCATCTACACAATGCAAAACCAGGGATGTCGGAGGCCAAGAGCTCTCTGCAAGCGTCATCTCCGCTGGTTGGGTCCCTGAATTAATCACCACCTGAAGTTCCCCAATTCTCCACCATGTCGTTGGGTGAGAATGCTGCTCCGGTACTTGCTTCAGTTACTCACTGTGGTCCCTTCGTCTATCACTTCCCCCGTCTTGCCTCTGTCCAGTAGAAGGTGGATCACGATGCTCTGCATTTGGCTTTACATTACTTTCATACACACGATCGGAAAATCGGAAAAAGGTTTTCCGTCTGAAAAATTGAGGTTCTCAATCCAAAGTCCGTCGGAAATTCCGATAGAAAAAGACCGATGGGCGTACACACGGTCCGAAAATCCAATGAAAAGCTCCCATCGGAAATTCCCACCGTGTGTACGGCGCATTAGAGCTCTATCATTCTGAGGGATCAGTTCCCGTGTTATTGAGATTCTTTCTCTTTGTACCCCCCCCACCCCCCCCCAGGAAGGCCCCTCACAGAAACATCGTCATTTGGCTCCCTATTGAAGATGATCTGCCCTGCGATTCCCAATATTCATCACATAGACTTGTATGGAAACTCACCCCGTGCGGCGGGTACGTCAGCCATCCCCACTCTCCCGGAATTGTAGACGTATCCAATAGATTGACTGGAAGAAGAAAGAGATCTCCATCAGATGGCAAATACCGACACAAACATGTCATAGAAAACAGAGAAGAAGAACGATGACAACTGGACTGACCAATCACCTCATCGCCACCATTATACAATGCATCCCCTCCCCCCCCCCCCCCGGATCCACAATGGCCAATCCCATTAGAGCTCCACACATCACTGATTGTCAAATATGAAAGATACCCTCCAAATGATGGATGATTGAGAGCTATGGGGAGAGCCCCTCCAAATGATGGATGATTGAGAGCTATGGGGACAGTCCCTCCAAATGATGGAATGATTGAGAGCTATGGGGACAGTCCCTCCAAATGATGGAATGATTGAGAGCTATGGGGACAGTCCCTCCAAATGATGGATGATTGAGAGCTATGGGGAGAGCCCCTCCAAATGATGGAATGATTGAGAGCTATGGGGACAGCCCCTCTGAATGATGGAAGATTGAGAGCTATGGGGACAGTCCCTCCAAATGATGGAATGATTGAGAGCTATGGGGACAGCCCCTCCAAATGATGGATGATTGAGAGCTATGGGGACAGTCCCTCCAAATGATGGATGATTGAGAGCTATGGGGACAGTCCCTCCAAATGATGGATGATTGAGCGCTATGGGGACAGCCCCTCCAAATGATGGATGATTGAGAGCTATGGGGACAGCCCCTCCAAATGATGGATGATTGAGAGCTATGGGGACAGCCCCTCCAAATGATGGATGATTGAGAGCTATGGGGACAGCCCCTCCAAATGATGGATGATTGAGAGCTATGGGGACAGCCCCTCCAAATGATGGATGATTGAGAGCTATGGGGACAGCCCCTCCGAATGATGGATGATGGATGATAGAGAGCTATGGGGACAGCCCCTCCAAATGATGGATGATTGAGAGCTATGGGGACAGCCCCTCCGAATGATGGAAGATTGAGAGCTATGGGGACAGCCCCTCCAAATGATGGATGATTGAGAGCTATGGGGACAGCCCCTCTGAATGATGGAAGATTGAGAGCTATGGGGACAGTCCCTCCAAATGATGGAATGATTGAGAGCTATGGGGACAGCCCCTCCAAATGATGGAATGATTGAGAGCTATGGGGACAGCCCCTCCAAATGATGGATGATTGAGAGCTATGGGGACAGCCCCTCCAAATGATGGATGATTGAGAGCTATGGGGACAGCCCCTCCAAATGATGGATGATTGAGAGCTATGGGGACAGCCCCTCCAAATGATGGATGATTGAGAGCTATGGGGACAGCCCCTCCAAATGATGGATGATTGAGAGCTATGGGGACAGCCCCTCCAAATGATGGATGATTGAGAGCTATGGGGACAGCCCCTCCGAATGATGGATGATGGATGATTGAGAGCTATGGGGACAGCCCCTCCAAATGATGGATGATTGAGAGCTATGGGGACAGCCCCTCCGAATGATGGAAGATTGAGAGCTATGGGGACAGCCCCTCCGAATGATGGATGATGGATGATTGAGAGCTATGGGGACAGCCCCTCCGAATGATGGATGATGGATGATTGAGAGCTATGGGGACAGCCCCTCCAAATGATGGATGATTGAGAGCTATGGGGACAGCCCCTCCAAATGATGGATGATTGAGAGCTATGGGGTCAGCCCCTCCAAATGATGGATGATTGAGAGCTATGGGGACAGCCCCTCCGAATGATGGATGATGGATGATGGAGAGCTATGGGGATGATGGATGATCAGAAGCTGTATTATCCTTTACATATAATATAAATCCACTTCTGTTCTATATGCCAGCAGGCTATACATCACCCCTAAGTTTGGCCTTGTTGCACTTCTCTCTTCTACCACTAGGATGGTGGTAATAGATACGAGAAGGGCAACCCAAGGTCAGGTTTGGGTATATGGGATATCTCAGCCAATGGGCAGGGGTTTTCCTAAATCCATTGGCCTGCTGGGAGCACCTATATATTTGAGTGGAGTCAGATGATCGATGTTCTGTGCCACCTTGACGGCTGTCTGGGTAGACTTGTGTCGTATGTCCCAGGCTGCTAGGCTGGAGATTGGGCCTATCCCGGGGGGCATCTGGCTGCTAGACTGTGTGAGAGCCTATCCAGAAGTAAGAGGGCATTGGTTGGAGGTAGAGAACCTGTCAGTGGTTGGAGGTAGAGAACCTGTCAGTGGTTGGAGGTAGAGAACCTGTCAGTGGTTGGAGGTAGAGAACCTGTCAGTGGTTGGAGGTAGAGAACCTGTCAGTGGTTGGAGGTAGAGAACCTGTCAGTGGTTGGAGGTAGAGAACCTGTCAGTGGTTGGAGGTAGAGAACCTGTCAGTGGTTGGAGGTAGAGGGGAAGCTGTCACCACAAAAAGACCAACCACCTTTACCAGGGACCCCAGTGAGTAACCGAAGAATGTACTGGAGCTGAAAGAACTGATACGTTGAGTTAGGAACTGTTAAAGGACTGTTGCCATAGGAGACGGCAATCCTGCAAGTGCAGAAGTGGCGCCTTGCTGGGGCCTTTCCCTGCACGTCTGTCCTCCTATTGAAGTCTCGGAGTCTGGTAATTGAATCTATAACTACTTAAGGGTGTCCTGGCCCTAACCCTCTTTCCCCCAAAAATACAAAAAAGGACTGTCAAAAGAAATAAAACCTCTTTTACATGCAAGAAGTGTCTGGCGCTAAATGACTTTCACCATCTTTGCACCCACTATGCCTTACAACCCACTACATATTGAAGGATGTCAGCCATCTTTGGCCTTGGAGGTCCGGATTAGACTGGACAAGGCCGAAGACCTTGCTAAATTTGGCGCCCAACGTTGGGCTAAGGCATGTCCTTGCAGCAGTCGCCCATAGTCACCGGCTCCATCGGGATTTCATCTGGCTCCATGGGACGGTGGCAAGTAACTTTTACCCTTCTTATAGACTGTGTTGTCGTGTACTACCAATGTGGGGAAGAACCACCGAGTCTCACTGCTCAGGGGAGAGGATCAGCCGGGTCTTTTGACACTTCCCACCAGCACTTTGAGGGTTAATACAGACTCCAAAATGAACTCCATTACAGTTTTGGCGCGCCTCACCATGAAGAAGGCGGGAGCCACATTTCCCATTTACACCAATCCATTGGCAGGGGGAGGAGCCCCCATTCTGCAGAGGATACTGAAGTGCTGCCACGTGTGTCTGATTGTGGGTTAGTGAAGAGGATGGGGCAGTTCTGGAGCACAATGGTGGATTTGGACGATGTATCTTTCTGGTGTTGATCTTGACTGGAGTCGGTGGAAGGGCGTTCCGACTGACACTGGAGTGCGTTATACAACAGAAGGTGAACTTGCCCTGTACACGGCCGGAGACTACAAGGCGTTGGGACTGACCTGTGATAGGTGTTCTGGTCTGACCCGCAGCTGAGGCCTTGGATCAGATGTGGATGCTGTGGGAAGCATCTGTTGGAGGTTGTCTCTACGACCCAGCCTCCGAGGACCAAGAGCGGGGCGTGGCTGTCCCGGCCAGGAGTGATGTCCAGAGCTCATCTGTCATCACCCACCTCGGGCAGGAAGTTGCCGACATTGCAATAATGACCACCCCAAGACCCAGCGCTCCAGTTGTCCCTAGAAGCCGAGGTCGGGCCCAGTCGCTTGCTTTGATATCCGACCTACCCAAGAAGAAAATGACGGGGCCGGTAAGTCAGCGGCCGTGAGAGGGGAAGCTCTAGGGGAGTATTCCTGCCTAACTATATATCGAATGTTCCACTATTGCATAGCCAGATGCTCTGATGGACTACATGGACCCGGGGGTGGTGCCTTGTCCGGTAGTGAAGAGTGGAGTGACAGGTGGGGGGTGGCAGAAGAATGCCACTATTGTGGTGGGGTACTTGGCACCGCATGCCCCATGTGCTCTCGAAGTCTGGGACAAGGAGGCACTAAAGGCTGCGGAAGATAAAGGAACGGTAATATAAAGTCGCTATCGTGGGTTGCATTGGAAAGATTGTATCTAATATTGTTCACCTCCAAATCCCAAGGGAAGAAATTCTTCACTGTTGGTGGAGTTACAAATGTTCCCTTAAGAATCTCATGAGTATATGAGTAATGTGCGGACACGAGCGCTCGTGTGTACGTGGCATAAGTCGTTACCCTGGAGATACAGCAGAGAGAGTCGATGATTAAAGTTTTTACCGGATCCATACCTGTTCGTGAACTAATCCAAGTAATGCCAGTTCTACCGAGACTTTGCAATTACCTTTGTCACTACGGGGATCGCCAAGGCAGAGAAACCTTGATTCTAGCCGATCCCGAGTATTACTGGTGACCGGTGCAGGAAAATACCAAAATCATCTCTGTGGATTCCACATGTGGAGTAAGAGGACGCTTTGCTGAAGTTACTCTTCTTTCCACAAAGTTCTTCATTAATGGGGAACACCTCAGAAAGCCGAATCACCAGGACTGTGCGGGACTGAATGTTGCCGGCAGATCCAGTGAGTGAAACCTTGAGCCACGTTGGGGTGTTCCACCCTGAAGAGTGATCTGTGACTTCTAGCAGACGGTGTTTGCAAATGATGAAGAGAATGTCTTTGTCTTCAGCTGTCATGTGGACAGACCGGACAAGGCACCATCCATGGTCCATGTAGTCCATCAAACAGAGCATCTGGCTATGCAATAGTGGAACATTCTTTAGTCAATATATAGTTAGGCAGGAATACTCCCCTAGAGCTTCCCCTCTCACGGCCGCTGACTTACCGGCCCCGTCATTTTCTTCTTGGGTAGGTCGGATATCAAAGGCGAGCGACTGGGCCCGACCTCAGCTTCTAGGGACAACTGGAGTGCTGGGTCTTGGGGTGGTCATTAATGAAATGTCTTTGAAAGGGGACCTGTGTCCCGAAGTGTGGTCTCTTGCACCATAACTTGGCTGCTTGTTGCCGGAGATGCAGCCATGCCCTTTGCCCGGAGTTGCCTTTGGAAGAAAAAAAAGGAACTGCTGGGAAAAGTAGTCCATTTCCATGGACGGTAACCAGTCATGGACACTGAGCATGTAGCTGCTGGGAAAAGTAGTCCATTTCCATGGACGGTTACCAGTCATGGACACTGAGCATGTAGCTGCTGGGAAAAGTAGTCCATTTCCATGGACGGTAACCAGTCATGGACACTGAGCATGTAGCTGCTGGGAAAAGTAGTCCATTTCCATGGACGGTAACCAGTCATGGACACTAAGCATGTAGCTGCTGGGAAAAGTAGTCCATTTCCATGGACGGTAACCAGTCATGGACACTGAGCATGTAGCTGCTGGGAAAAGTAGTCCATTTCCATGGACGGTAACCAGTCATGGACACTGAGCATGTAGCTGCTGGGAAAAGTAGTCCATTTCCATGGACGGTAACCAGTCATGGACACTGAGCATGTAGCTGCTGGGAAAAGTAGTCCATTTCCATGGACGGTAACCAGTCATGGACACTGAGCATGTAGCTGCTGAGAAAAGTAGTCCATTTCCATGGACGGTAACCAGTCATGGACACTGAGCATGTAGCTAGTTAGAATAGGCTGTGATAGGGAAACGATTGCCTAATTCTTCGAATAATGGACTCAAATGCCTCAGGACTGCCACTGATTAAAGCATTGCTGAAGTTTCACAGTTCTATGATGATTAGGGGGCCCCATGATCTTCTATTGCCCGGGGGCCCCATGAGTTGTCAGTCCGCCCCTGTTAGGGGGTAAAAGCCAGAAGGTACAAATACTGCAGCTGCTGGCTTTTAATAAAAGGACATTTACCTGTCCTGGAGTCCAGCGATGTCGGCACCACAGCTGTTTCCATTGGCTGTCGGGTGCTGCAGCCGCCATTGAGGGTAAGGGAACCCGTCAGTGTAGCCTTATGGCTTCATGTCGGGAACCCTACTGTGCATGCGCGAGGCCCCGCTCCTCTCTCCTACTGGCCCAGGGAGAGGAAGAGGGATGAGAAGGGAGCCCCTGGGTCATGTAACGGGCCACAGCCGGACTGCCGGAAGTAGGAACAGGATAGCTGTCAAAGACAGGTATCCTGTCCCCCCTCCCCCGAAAGGTGGCAATTGTGTCACCGGAGGGGGAGAGGAGACAAATGAGTGGAAGTTCCACTTTTGGGGGGAACTTCACTTTAAATGTCATACGTGACTAACTATTTTCAAGTGATACCAATGTTTATTCATGTGGCACGCCACACATATGTTGTTCTATTCTTATATTGTTAACCCTTTCCTGTTTCCCCGCCCATCACAGTTTTTGCCAGGACATTCGTTCTCAGGCTTGAGGGCTAAAAAATTACCTTTTGCTGCAAACTCCAAGACGTAGTTTTTTTGGGCAGGGGAAGGATGGAGCACCCTGGGGTTTAGTCAGGGAGCTCCTCACAAATTTACTTGATAAGAGTTGTCATCTTGGTCTATTGATAGAGATCTATTGATTTCTCCCTAAGTTTGGCCTTGTTGCACTTCTCTCTTCTACCACTAGGTGGCCGAGTGATGGTGGTACTAGATAAGAGAAGGGCAACCCAGGGTCAGGTTATGGGTATATGGGGGCATCTCAGCCAATGGGCAGGGGTTTTCTTGAATCCCTTGGCCTGCTGGGAGAACCTATATATTCGGGGAGGTCAGGTGATCTATGTTCTGTGCCACCAGGGCGGCTGCCTGGGTGGATGTGTGTCATACGCCCCAAGGCTACTAGGCCGGAGATTAGGCCTATCAAGGGGGCATCTGGCTGCCAGGCTGTGTGGCCTATTCTCACCAAACGGGCATGGTGGAGAATCTGGAAACTTCAGGAGGTGATCAAGTCATGGACCCAACCCATGGAGGAGACACTTGCAGAGCAGCCTTGTGAGTCAAGCCAGGGACCTTGCCGGTTAGCAGGGGTGAAGCTTGAGAAGTATCTGGAGTGCCAAGCTAGGGACCCAGCAGGGAAGCGGGGGTGATGCTTGAGGGAGATACCACCGCCAACCTTAGAGGAGCTCAAGGGATTCAGAGTCAGTGAATCAGAGAGTCTAGTGAGAGACCGGGAGCTCAGTGTTGAAGAACTACAAGAGGCAGTTGTAGTGGAGCTGAAAGAACTGTTACGTTTAAGTTAGGAACTGTTGCCATAGAAGACAGCAATCCTGCATGTGCAGAAGTGACGCCTTGCTGGGGCCTTTCCTTGTACGGCTGTCCTCATATTGAAGTCTCGAACTCTGCTAATTGAATCTATAACTACTTAATAGTGTCCTGGCCCTAACCCTCTTTTCCCCAAAAATACAAAAAGGACTGTCAAAAGAAATAAAACCTCTTTTACATCCAAGAAGTGTCTGGCGCCCAATGACTTTCACCACCTTTGCACCCACTATGTCTTACAACCCACTACATATTGAAGGATGTCAGCCATCTTTGGCCTTGGAGGTCCTCATTAGACTGGACAAGGCCGGAGACCTTGCTACATGAAGGAAGGATGATGGAAATGTAGGATGTGAAGGAAGGATGATGGAAATGTAGGATGTGAAGGAAGGATGATGGAAATGTACGATGTGAAGGAAGGATGATGGAAATGTAGGATGTGAAGGAAGGATGATGGAAATGTACGATGTGAAGGAAGGATGATGGAAATGTAGGATGTGAAGGAAGGATGATGGAAATGTACGATGTGAAGGAAGGATGATGGAAATGTAGGATGTGAAGGAAGGATGATGGAAATGTAGGATGTGAAGGAAGGATGATGGAAATGTACGATGTGAAGGAAAGATGATGGAAATGTACGATGTGAAGGAAAGATGATGGAAATGTAGGATGTGAAGGAAGGATGATGGAAATGTAGGATGTGAAGGAAGGATGATGGAAATGTAGGATGTGAAGGAAGGATGATGGAAATGTAGGATGTGAAGGAAGGATGATGGAAATGTACGATGTGAAGGAAGGATGATGGAAATGTAGGATGTGAAGGAAGGATCATGGAAATGTAGGATGTGAAGGAAGGATCATGGAAATGTAGGATGTGAAGGAAGGATCATGGAAATGTAGGATGTGAAGGAAGGATGATGGAAATGTAGGATGTGAAGGAAGGATGATGGAAATGTACGATGTGAAGGAAGGATGATGGAAATGTAGGATGTGAAGGAAGGATGATGGAAATGTAGGATGTGAAGGAAGGATGATGGAAATGTAGGATGTGAAGGAAGGATGATGGAAATGTAGGATGGGAAGGAAGGATGATGGAAATGTACGATGTGAAGGAATGATGATGGAAATGTACGATGTGAAGGAAAGATGATGGAAATGTACGATGTGAAGGAAGGATGATGGAAATGTAGGATGTGAAGGAAGGATGATGGAAATGTAGGATGGGAAGGAAGGATGATGGAAATGTAGGATGTGAAGGAATGATGATGGAAATGTACGATGTGAAGGAAAGATGATGGAAATGTACGATGTGAAGGAAGGATGATGGAAATGTAGGATGGGAAGGAAGGATGATGGAAATGTAGGATGTGAAGGAAGGATGATGGAAATGTAGGATGTGAAGGAAGGATGATGGAAATGTAGGATGTGAAGGAAGGATGATGGAAATGTAGGATGTGAAGGAAGGATGATGGAAATGTAGGATGGGAAGGAAGGATGATGGAAATGTAGGATGTGAAGGAATGATGATGGAAATGTAGGATGTGAAGGAAGGATGATGGAAATGTAGGATGTGAAGGAAGGATGATGGAAATGTAGGATGTGAAGGAAGGATGATGGAAATGTAGGATGTGAAGGAAGGATGATGGAAATGTAGGATGTGAAGGAAGGATGATGGAAATGTAGGATGTAAAGGAAGGATGATGGAAATGTAGGATGTGAAGGAAGGATGATGGAAATGTAGGATGTGAAGGAAGGATGATGGAAATGTAGGATGTGAAGGAAGGATGATGGAAATGTAGGATGTGAAGGAAGGATGATGGAAATGTAGGATGTGAAGGAAGGATGATGGAAATGTAGGATGTGAAGGAAGGATGATGGAAATGTAGGATGTGAAGGAAGGATGATGGAAATGTAGGATGTGAAGGAAGGATGATGGAAATGTAGGATGTGAAGGAAGGATGATGGAAATGTACGATGTGAAGGAAGGATGATGGAAATGTACAATGTGAAGGAAGGATGATGGAAATGTACGATGTGAAGGAAGGATGATGGAAATGTAGGATGTGAAGGAAGGATGATGGAAATGTAGGATGTGAAGGAAGGATGATGGAAATGTAGGATGTGAAGGAAGGATGATGGAAATGTAGGATGTGAAGGAAGGATGATGGAAATGTACGATGTGAAGGAAGGATGATGGAAATGTAGGATGTGAAGGAAGGATGATGGAAATGTACGATGTGAAGGAAGGATGATGGAAATGTAGGATGTGAAGGAAGGATGATGGAAATGTAGGATGTGAAGGAAGGATGATGGAAATGTAGGATGTGAAGGAAGGATGATGGAAATGTAGGATGTGAAGGAAGGATGATGGAAATGTAGGATGTGAAGGAAGGATGATGGAAATGTAGGATGTGAAGGAAGGATGATGGAAATGTACGATGTGAAGGAAGGATGATGGAAATGTACGATGTGAAGGAAGGATGATGGAAATGTAGGATGTGAAGGAAGGATGATGGAAATGTAGGATGTGAAGGAAGGATGGTGGAAATGTAGGATGTGAAGGAAGGATCATGGAAATGTATGATGTGAAGGAAGGATGATGGAAATGTACGATGTGAAGGAAGGATGATGGAAATGTAGGATGTGAAGGAAGGATGATGGAAATGTAGGATGTGAAGGAAGGATGATGGAAATGTAGGATGTGAAGGAAGGATGATGGAAATGTAGGATGTGAAGGAAGGATCATGGAAATGTAGGATGTGAAGGAAGGATGATGGAAATGTAGGATGTGAAGGAAGGATGATGGAAATGTAGGATGTGAAGGAAGGATGATGGAAATGTAGGATGTGAAGGAAGGATGATGGAAATGTAGGATGTGAAGGAAGGATGATGGAAATGTAGGATGTGAAGGAAGGATGATGGAAATGTAGGATATGAAGGAAGGATGATGGAAATGTAGGATGTGAAGGAAGGATGATGGAAATGTAGGATGTGAAGGAAGGATGATGGAAATGTACGATGTGAAGGAAGGATGATGGAAATGTAGGATGTGAAGGAAGGATGATGGAAATGTACGATGTGAAGGAAGGATCATGGAAATGTACGATGTGAAGGAAGGATGATGGAAATGTAGGATGTGAAGGAAGGATGATGGAAATGTAGGATGTGAAGGAAGGATGATGGAAATGTACGATGTGAAGGAAGGATGATGGAAATGTACAATGTGAAGGAAGGATGATGGAAATGTACGATGTGAAGGAAGGATGATGGAAATGTAGGATGTGAAGGAAGGATGATGGAAATGTAGGATGTGAAGGAAGGATGATGGAAATGTACGATGTGAAGGAAGGATGATGGAAATGTACGATGTGAAGGAAGGATCGTGGAGGAAGGATGATGGAAATGTAGGATGTGAAGGAAGGATGATGGAAATGTAGGATGTGAAGGAAGGATGATGGAAATGTACGATGTGAAGGAAGGATGATGGAAATGTAGGATGTGAAGGAAGGATGATGGAAATGTACAATGTGAAGGAAGGATGATGGAAATGTAGGATGTGAAGGAAGGATGATGGAAATGTAGGATGTGAAGGAAGGATGATGGAAATGTAGGATGTGAAGGAAGGATGATGGAAATGTAGGATGTGAAGGAAGGATGATGGAAATGTAGGATGGGAAGGAAGGATGATGGAAATGTACGATGTGAAGGAAGGATGATGGAAATGTAGGCTGTGAAGGAAGGATGATGGAAATGTAGGATGTGAAGGAAGGATGATGGAAATGTAGGATGTGAAGGAAGGATGATGGAAATGTAGGATGTGAAGGAAGGATGATGGAAATGTACGATGTGAAGGAAGGATGATGGAAATGTACGATGTGAAGGAAGGATGATGGAAATGTAGGATGTGAAGGAAGGATCATGGAAATGTACGATGTGAAGGAAGGATGATGGAAATGTAGGATGTGAAGGAAGGATCATGGAAATGTACGATGTGAAGGAAGGATGATGGAAATGTACGATGTGAAGGAAGGATGATGGAAATGTAGGATGTGAAGGAAGGATCATGGAAATGTAGGATATGAAGGAAGGATGATGGAAATGTACATGGAAATGTACGATGTGAAGGAAGGATGATGGAAATGTACGATGTGAAGGAAGGATCATGGAAATGTAGGATATGAAGGAAGGATGATGGAAATGTACGATGGGAAGGAAGGATCATGGAAATGTACGATGTGAAGGGATGTCCTCAGAGGGATGAAGACGTCGGATAATGTATGGAATGAATCCAGACATATGTGGAGGAGTGCTGGGAAGGCGTTTGGCCTCATTATGGAAGAAGATCTCATCAAGCCGTTGCAGTAATCTGCTCTCCCCGATCCTCTGATATCGCAGTCATTAATAGTCAGCATGGAGTCGCTGCTCACAGATTAGAAGTATTCGCAGTTTAAGCTGCTGGAAATGGGTCAGAGGGGAGCAGCAATATACACTGAAGAGAAATAATTGGGGGGAGGGGTATCTTCTGACTCACCAACTCTGAGCTGTCCCATAGAGAGGATCTCCAGAAACTTCAGCCCTCAGCTGCCTCAGAAAGACATGCGGCATCCCTATAACATCCAGCTCAATGCTGCCCAAGGAGATGGAGACATCTCTAGAACATCCAGCTCAGTGCTGCCCAAGGAGATGGAGACATCTCTAGAACATCCAGCTCAGTGCTGCCCAAGGAGATGGAGACATCTCTAGAACATCCAGCTCAGTGCTGCCCAAGGAGATGGAGACATCTCTAGAACATCCAGCTCAATCCTGCCCAAGGAGATGGGGACTGTGACGGATCCTGTACCCAAGGTGTCCGCCGTAAATGCTTCCTAAGTCCTGGAACATGAGTCCAATGGATCTGATTATAGGAGCCCCCAAGAACTAGACAGCACTAGTCTTGGAATACATCAGGAATTAACTTTATTTGAGATGTCACACATATATACAGCCAGATGACTAAAACCTAACCTAATTAGCATGAGCTAATTATCTTAATCAACACTGGACTCCTTCATTCAATTGCAGGGTTAATTAGCACACACAACAATAGGTGAAACACTCCTCCACAAGCCAGACTATACTCATTTACACAACAGACAGGCTGGCTGGAGTTCATGACATTAGCATCTGACAGCTTGTGTCCCAACAGTCATTCAGTCTCTTGCTAATATGCCAAATACATATACAGAGTGTGTCTTGGGGGGCCAGCATGGACCTGAATCCAAGTAAAACCAGCTCAGCGGTCCCCAGGCATGTAGCTCAAAGAGCACCGTTCCCCCAAATGCCAGGGCCCATAATCACAAGGCAATAGGCTCGCATTCAGTCCCCTCCAACAGCCTCTGTCCCGGCTAGGTCTGTCACAGGGACATCTCTAGAATGTCCAGCTCAGTGCTGCCCAAGGAGATGGGGACATCTCTAGAATGCCCAGCTCAGTGCTGCCCCAGGAGATGGGTGGGGCATCCCTAGAATGTTGAGCTCAGTGCTGCCCCAGAAAGTATATTTAGGGTAATTAATACTGGCATGTCACCAGAGATATATTCATGACCACCAATCCGACATATCACTAGAAATATATACTGTATATGGCCACCACTGCTGGCATGGCACCAGAGTTATATTAATGGAAATACATTCAATGCCAATACATAAGGTGCCATGTGTGTCCCAACCAGGATCTCCAGAACCTTCCCTCATCCTCAGAGCAGATGGTGGAGGTGGAGGTGGAATTGTGTGCACAATCGACCATTCCACACATTGACCTCCATATACCTCCTCTGATATCTGCCGCCCCTCCAGGGACACCAATGTGGAAATATCTGCCCATCACGGCTGAACATCTTGGGTGTTGTGGTGTCTACTTTGGATCAGCAATAAACATGTAAAAATGGCAATCAGGACCTCTAGAGAGTTGAGTCTTCCTAGAAGAAGGTAGTTCAGCCAAAATCACTGGCTGTCCCGAGAATTCCTACATACTGGGCTCAGTGCCACCAAGCCTGAGACCCACCATTATTATTCTCATTATTAGTGGGCCGGGACTCACCTTCAGGCTCTGCTGAAAATGGACCATGTTATAGAGGTGATCGAGCCAAAAGAGGTTCCTCTGAGACCCAAAGGTTGGACCGGTTGGACCTGTTCAGTTCACGATCCTCCACCAATGGGATTCAGTGTACAGTTTGTGTAATGTATGTGATGTGTCTACGAAACCTTCCTCTATAGGTGACTCTGGGGGTGGCGTGTAGTATGTTGGGCTCTGCAGGTGACTCTGAGGGTGGCGTGTAGTATGTTGGGCTCTGCAGGTGACTCTGGGGGTGGCGTGTAGTATGTTGGGCTCTGCAGGTGACTCTGAGGGTGGCGTGTAGTATGTTGGGCTCTGCAGGTAACTCTGAGGGTGGCGTGTAGTATGTTGGGCTCTGCAGGTGACTCTGAGGGTGGCGTGTAGTATGTTGGGCTCTGCAGGTTTCTCTGGGGGTGGCGTGTAGTATGTTGGGCTCTGCGGGTGACTCTGAGGGTGGCATGTAGTATGTTGGGCTCTGCAGGTTTCTCTGGGGGTGGCGTGTAGTATGTTGGGCTCTGCGGGTGACTCTGAGGGTGGCATGTAGTATGTTGGGCTCTGCAGGTGACTCTGAGGGTGGCGTGTAGTATTTGGGGCTCTGCAGGTGACTCTGGGGGTGGCGTGTAGTATGTTGGGCTCTGCAGGTGACTCTGAGGGTGGCATGTAGTATGTTGGGCTCTGCAGGTGACTCTGAGGGTGGCATGTAGTATGTTGGGCTCTGCAGGTGACTCTGAGGGTGGCATGTAGTATGTTGGGCTCTGCAGGTGACTCTGAGGGTGGCATGTAGTATGTTGGGCTCTGCAGGTGACTCTGAGGGTGGCGTGTAGTATGTTGGGCTCTGCAGGTTTCTCTGGGGGTGGCGTGTAGTATGTTGGGCTCTGCGGGTGACTCTGAGGGTGGCATGTAGTATGTTGGGCTCTGCAGGTGACTCTGAGGGTGGCGTGTAGTATTTGGGGCTCTGCAGGTGACTCTGGGGGTGGCGTGTAGTATGTTGGGCTCTGCAGGTGACTCTGAGGGTGGCATGTAGTATGTTGGGCTCTGCAGGTGACTCTGAGGGTGGCATGTAGTATGTTGGGCTCTGCAGGTGACTCTGAGGGTGGCATGTAGTATGTTGGGCTCTGCAGGTGACTCTGAGGGTGGCATGTAGTATGTTGGGCTCTGCAGGTGACTCTGAGGGTGGCATGTAGTATGTTGGGCTCTGCAGGTTTCTCTGGCAGGTGGGGGTGGCGTGTAGTATGTTGGGCTCTGCAGGTGACTCTGAGGGTGGCATGTAGTATGTTGGGCTCTGCAGGTGACTCTGGGGGTGGCGTGTAGTATGTTGGGCTCTGCAGGTGACTCTGAGGGTGGCGTGTAGTATGTTGGGCTCTGCAGGTGACTCTGAGGGTGGCATGTAGTATGTTGGGCTCTGCAGGTGACTCTGAGGGTGGCATGTAGTATGTTGGGCTCTGCAGGTGACTCTGAGGGTGGCATGTAGTATGTTGGGCTCTGCAGGTGACTCTGAGGGTGGCGTGTAGTATTTGGGGCTCTGCAGCCTACATTGCTGACACGTCAGAAGTTTGGAATGATATCATACTAAACCAGAACTAAACATGACTGACACTACTACACGGAACATAGCGTGACTGACACTACTACACGGAACATAGCGTGACTGAGACTACTACACGGAACATAGCGTGACTGACACTACTACACGGAACATAGTGTGACTGAGGCTACTACACGGAACATAGCGTGACTGAGGCTACTACACGGAACATAGCGTGACTGACACTACTACACGGAACATAGCGTGACTGAGGCTACTACACGGAACATAGCGTGACTGAGGCTACTACACGGAACATAGCGTGACTGAGGCTACTACACGGAACATAGCGTGACTGAGGCTACTACACGGAACATAGCGTGACTGAGGCTACTACACGGAACATAGCGTGACTGAGGCTACTACACAGAACATAGCGTGACTGAGGCTACTACACGGAACATAGCGTGACTGAGGCTACTACACGGAACATAGCGTGACTGAGGCTACTACACGGAACATAGCGTGACTGAGGCTACTACACGGAACATAGCGTGACTGAGGCTACTACACAGAACATAGCGTGACTGAGGCTACTACACGGAACATAGCGTGACTGAGGCTACTACACGGAACATAGCGTGACTGAGGCTACTACACGGAACATAGCGTGACTGAGGCTACTACACGGAACATAGCGTGACTGAGGCTACTACACGGAACATAGCGTGACTGAGGCTACTACACGGAACATAGCGTGACTGAGGCTACTACACGGAACATAGCGTGACTGAGGCTACTACACGGAACATAGCGTGACTGAGGCTACTACACAGAACATAGCGTGACTGAGGCTACTACACGGAACATAGCGTGACTGAGGCTACTACACGGAACATAGCGTGACTGAGGCTACTACACGGAACATAGCGTGACTGAGGCTACTACACGGAACATAGCGTGACTGAGGCTACTACACGGAACATAGCGTGACTGAGGCTACTACACGGAACATAGCGTGACTGAGAGTGCTGCACAGGATGTTGCGTGACTGAGGCTCGGTGGAGGAGGCCGAGTCCTGTGAAGCGGAAGATGAAGATATCAGACGAGTCTCTGTGGCAGAAGATTCCCGGATCTCTCTTATCATCCTCACACCCCGAGGGGCCCCACATGTGCTCTGCGGGGGACTTACCTCCTACATGCTACATGTATGTTACACTGTGTCTGATTCCTCATACATGATTGGATGAAATTTATCTATAAACCTTCCTCATCTACATCATGAGGGGACCCCATCTATAGGGGTCATCGCCCTTCCCCCACACTCAGAGGATGGAGGGGACCCCATCTATAGGGGTCATCACCCCTCCCCCACACTCAGAGGATGGAGGGGACCCCATCTATAGGTGGCATCGCCCTTCCCCCACACTCAGAGGATGGAGGGGACCCCATCTATAGGTGGCATCGCCCTTCCCCCACACTCAGAGGATGGAGGGGGCCCCATCTATAGGATATCTTCGTCTCATCTATACAGATCTCCTTCAGCCTCATTCCTCATACATTGTACAATCTATACAGATTGGTTCCCCGTTATTTCCTGGACATAGTTTGGTTTTCAGGGAAAAACTCAGGAAAATGTTTCTATAAGTGAGGAAATGTCCTTCCTCTTTATGTGGAGCCCTCATGATTGGAGATGTCGGTACACAAGGAGTGGACATGACAAACAATTCAATACCGATAATCTGAAGACTGACCCCCTCCCCCCCTTCATCATCACTGCCGGGAATTGTGTAAGCGACGTGGCCATGGAAGTCATCTGATAAAGAGATGTCCACACATGAGGAGAGCTGTCCACTCCGTGTCAACCGCTCCGTGTCACCCCGCTCCGTGTCACCCGCTCCGTGTCACCCGCTCCGTGTCATCCGCTCCGTGTCACCCCCTCCGTTTCACCTGCTCCGTGTCACCTGACCCGTGTCACCCGCTCCGTGTCACCTGACCCGTGTCACCCGCTCCGTGTCACCCGACCCGTGTCACCCGATCCATGTCACCCCGCTCCGTGTCACCCGCTCCGTGTCACCCGCTCCGTGTCACCCCGCTCCGTGTCACCCGCTCCTTGTCACCCGCTCTGTGTCACCCGCTCCGTGTCACCCACTCCGTGTCACCCGCTCCTTGTCACCCGCTCTGTGTCACCCGCTCCGTGTCACCCGCTCCTTGTCACCCGCTCCGTGTCACCCGCTCCGTGTCACCCGACCCGTGTCACCCGCTCCGTGTCACCCGACCCGTGTCACCCGATCCATGTCACCCCGCTCCGTGTCACCCGCTCCGTGTCACCCGCTCCTTGTCACCCGCTCTGTGTCACCCGCTCCGTGTCACCCGCTCCGTGTCACCCGCTCCTTGTCACCCGCTCTGTGTCACCCGCTTGCACCCGCTCCATGTCAACCACTCCGTGTCACCCGCTCCGTGTCACCCGCTCCGTGTCACCCGCTCTGTGTCACCCGCTCCTTGTCACCCGCTCCGTGTCACCCGCTCCTTGTCACCCGCTCCGTGTCACCCGCTCCGTGTCACCCGCTCCGTGTCACCCGCTCCATGTCAACCGCTCCTTGTCACCCGCTCCGTGTCACCCGCTCCTTGTCACCCGCTCCGTGTCACCCGCTCCGTGTCACCCGCTCCGTGTCACCCGCTCTGTGTCACCCCAGATGGAGATCTCTGAGATTTCTATCACTCTCCAAAGTAGAATGTGGACCTCACTGAGCTTCCTCCTGAGACTTTCCCGGGGGACCTAGACTCCCGATACAATCGAGGCAACCTAGACTCCCGATACAATCGAGGCAACCTAGACTCCCGATACAATCTAGGCAACCTAGACTCCCGATACAATCTAGACAACCTAGACTCCCGATACAATCTAGACAACCTAGACTCCCGATACAATCTAGACAACCTAGACTCCCGATACAATCTAGGCAACCTAGACTCCCGATACAATCTAGGCAACCTAGACTCCCGATACAATCTAGACAACCTAGACTCCCGATACAATCTAGGCAACCTAGACTCCCGATACAATCTAGGCAACCTAGACTCCCGATACAATCTAGGCAACCTAGACTCCCGATACAATCTAGACAACCTAGACTCCCGATACAATCTAGGCAACCTAGACTCCCGATACAATCTAGGCAACCTAGACTCCCGATACAATCTAGGCAACCTAGACTCCCGATACAATCTAGACAACCTAGACTCCCGATACAATCTAGGCAACCTAGACTCCCGATACAATCTAGACAACCTAGACTCCCGATACAATCTAGACAACCTAGACTCCCTATACAATCGAGGCAACCTAGACTCCCGATACAATCTAGACAACCTAGACTCCCGATACAATCTAGACAACCTAGACTCCCGATACAATCTAGGCAACCTAGACTCCCGATACAATCTAGACAACCTAGACTCCCTATACAATCGAGGCAACCTAGACTCCCGATACAATCTAGACAACCTAGACTCCCGATACAATCTAGACAACCTAGACTCCCGATACAATCTAGGCAACCTAGACTCCCGATACAATCTAGGCAACCTAGACTCCCGATACAATCTAGGCAACCTAGACTCCCGATACAATCTAGGCAACCTAGACTCCCGATACAATCTAGGCAACCTAGACTCCCGATACAATCTAGACAACCTAGACTCCCGATACAATCTAGACAACCTAGACTCCCGATACAATCTAGACAACCTAGACTCCCGATACAATCTAGACAACCTAGACTCCCAATACAATCTAGACAACCTAGACTCCCTATACAATCGAGGCAACCTAGACTCCCGATACAATCTAGACAACCTAGACTCCCGATACAATCTAGACAACCTAGACTCCCGATACAATCTAGGCAACCTAGACTCCCGATACAATCTAGACAACCTAGACTCCCGATACAATCTAGGCAACCTAGACTCCCGATACAATCTAGACAACCTAGACTCCCGATACAATCTAGACAACCTAGACTCCCGATACAATCTAGACAACCTAGACTCCCGATACAATCTAGACAACCTAGACTCCCGATACAATCTAGACAACCTAGACTCCCGATACAATCTAGACAACCTAGACTCCCGATACAATCTAGACAACCTAGACTCCCTATACAATCGAGGCAACCTAGACTCCCGATACAATCTAGACAACCTAGACTCCCGATACAATCTAGACAACCTAGACTCCCGATACAATCTAGGCAACCTAGACTCCCGATACAATCTAGACAACCTAGACTCCCGATACAATCTAGGCAACCTAGACTCCCGATACAATCTAGACAACCTAGACTCCCGATACAATCTAGACAACCTAGACTCCCGATACAATCTAGACAACCTAGACTCCCGATACAACCTAGACTCCCGATACAATCTAGGCAACCTAGACTCCCGATACAATCTAGGCAACCTAGACTCCCGATACAATCTAGGCAACCTAGACTCCCTATACAATCTAGACAACCTAGACTCCCGATACAATCTAGGCAACCTAGACTCCCGATACAATCTAGGCAACCTAGACTCCCCATACAATCTAGGCAACCTAGACTCCCGATACAATCTAGACTCCCGATACAACCTAGACTCCCGATACAATCTAGACAACCTAGACTCCCTAAGGAGTCACAGGATTGGTGCCAGGAGATTGCTGACTTCTTTGTCTCGAAGGTTGAGACCATTAGAGACAATACCATCAGGCCAGATGGAGGAGGACATTTGCCAAACAAACAGTGATGGCCTCTGGACTGTCTTGTTTCTAACTGGTAACGGTTGAACAGGTCATTGAGGTAATTGCCTCTTTGAGACCATCTTCCTCCCCCCTGGATGTCTGTCCTGTTCTTCTAGCCCCCTTTATTGGGGAGATAGTCAACTGTTGCCTCAGGACAAGCCCCGTCCCGGGCGTTCTGAAGCAGGCAGTGGTCTTGGTCCTGCTGAAGAAGCCGACCTTGGACCCTGCCGTCCTGGGCAACTATATGCCGATTTCCAACTTGCCTTTTGTGGCAAAGGTGATGGAGGGCCTGGTGGTCATCCAGCTACAGGCTTATCTTGAGTCCTTCTATCTTCTGGAAGAATTCCAGTCTGGATTTCGACCTGGTCGCGGAACAGAGACGAGCCTCACCTGTGTTTACGATGATGTCCTTCACAGTTTGGACAGAGGAGACTCAGTAGCACTGGTCCTCCTGGATCTGTCAGCAGCATTTGACACCATCAACCATACTATTTTACTGGAGCAGATAAGATCAGTTTTGGGCATGAGCAGGTCGGCCTTGGCAGGGGTGGCCTCCTTTATAGAGGGCAGAGTTCAGGGAGTCAAGACTGGCTCCTTTTACTCTAAGAACACCGCCTTGGACTGCGGAGTGCCACAGGGTTCTGCCCTGTCTCCTCTGCATTTCATCATCTATATGAGGCCTCTTACCGACCTTCTAAAGACACACGCCGTCCAGTACCATGTATATGCGGACACCCAGGTTTACCTGAGGATTCCTAGGAACCAGCCGGCTGATGCCACCCTTGCCAAATGCTTGGAGGCCATTAATACATGGATGTCCACCAATTTTTTGAAAGTCAATGGTGGAAAAACTGAGTTAAACATCTTCAGTGATTTGGCTATTTCTCCAGTTATTCTGCTTTGGCCTTCCTCAATTGGTTCACCTCCAGAGGTGGCCACCCAGCTTCGTGACTTGGGATTCATCTTAGACTCAGGCTTAACCCGGGTCCCTCAGGTAAATAAGGTCGTCAGTGCCACTGGCAGCTAAAACTCCTGAGGGTGTTTAAATACTTGGACCCTCCGGACAAGAAAACCATCATCTGTGCCACGATAGGAAGCCGCCTATTGCAATTCATTATATATATGAATCATCGCACCATCGTACTCATCATCGTACTCATCATCGTACCATCGTACTCATCATCGTACTCATCATCGTACCATCGTACTCATCATCGTACCATCGTACTCATCATCGTACCATCGTACTCATCATCGTACTCATCATCGTACCATCGTACTCATCATCATCGCACCATCGTACTCATCATCGTACCATCGTACTCATCATCGTACCATCGTACTCATCATCGTACCATCGTACTCATCATCGTACCATCGTACTCATCATCATCGTACTCATCATCGTACCATCGTACTCATCATCGCACCATCGTACTCATCATCGTACCATCGTACTCATCATCGTACCATCGTACTCATCATACTCATCATCGTACCATCGTACTCATCATCGTACCATCGTACATCATCGTACCATCGTATCATCATCGTACCATCGTACCATCGTACATCATCGCACCATCATCGTACCATCGTACTCATCATCGCACCATCGTACTCATCATCGCACCATCGTACTCATCATCGCACCATCGTATCATCGTACCATCGTACTCATCATCATACTAATCATCGCACCATCGTACTCATCATCGCACCATCATCGCACCATCGTACTCATCATCGTACTCATCATCGTACCATCGTACTCATCATCGTACCATCGTACTCATCATCGTATCATCGTACTCATCGTACTCATCATCGTACTCATCATCGTACCATCGACATCGCACCATCGTACTCATCATCATACTCATCATCGCACCATCGTACTCATCATCGCACCATCGTACTCATCATCGTACTCATCATCGTACCATCGTACTCATCATCGTACTCATCATCGTACCATCGAACCATCGTACTCATCATCGAACTCATCATCGTACTCATCATCGTACCATCGTACTCATCATCGTACTCATCATCGTACTCATCATCGTACTCATCATCGCACCATCGTACTCATCATCGTACTCATCATCGTACTCATCATCGTACCATCGTACTCATCATCGTAACCATCGTACTCATCATCGTACTCATCATCGCACCATCGTACTCATCATCGTACTCATCATCGTACTCATCATCGTTACTCATCATCGCACCATCGTACTCATCATCGTACTCATCATCGTACCATCGTACTCATCATCGTACCATCGTACTCATCATCGTACTCATCGTACTCATCATCGTACCATCGTACTCATCATCGTACTCATCATCGTACCATCGTACTCATCATCGTACTCATCATCGTACTCATCATCGTACTTATCATCGTACCATCGTACTCATCATCGTACCATCGTACTCATCATCGTACCATCGTACTCATCATCGCACCATCGTACTCATCATCGTACTCATCATCGTACTCATCATCGTACCATCGTACTCATCATCGTACCATCGTACTCATCATCGTACCAACGTACTCATCATCGTACTCATCATCGCACCATCGTACTCATCATCGTACCATCGTACTCATCATCGTACTCATCATCGTACTCATCATCGTACTCATCATCGTACTCATCATCGTACTCATCATCGCACCATCGTACTCTGCTTAAAGCAGGTTGTATCATGTTTACAATCATGAGAAGTCTCGCTCCGAGTTACCTCTGCTCACGCTTCCACAAACCAGTTCTGGGAAGATCCCTTGGATCGAGCAGAAGAGACCTCTTCCGCATCTCTGTGCCTAAGAAGACTCGGCGTGGTGGTCGAGCTTTCCCCCACCCGGGTGCCATGCCGAGCCCCAGGAGGCCCCAGGAGGTCCCAGGAAATCCCAGGAGGCCCCAGGAGGTCCCAGGAAATCCCAGGAGGTCCCAGGAGGCCCCATGAGGTCCCGACCATCCTGGTCTTTCACAGGAAACTGAAGACTTGGCTCCTCACACAAGCTTTTCCTGCGAAGCCTCTCTTGTTCCATCTCTCATGTTACTTCCACCTGATTCTGTCTCCTCCTAGTCCCTGGGACTCCACCAAGCGAGTCGGGATCCTACGGGGTAAATGACCGCGCTATATCAAGATGCCACTCAACAATCTAGACAACGTAGACTCCCCATACAATCTAGACAACCTAGACTCCCCATACAATCTAGACAACGTAGACTCCCCATACAATCTAGACAACGTAGACTCCCCATACAATCTAGAGAAGGTAGACTCCCGATATAATCTAGGCAACCTAGACTCCCCATACAATCTAGACAACGTAGACTCCCCATACAATCTAGACAACGTAGACTCCCCATACAATCTAGACAACGTAGACTCCCCATACAATCTAGAGAAGGTAGACTCCCCATACAATCTAGAGAAGGTAGACTCCCGATATAATCTAGAGTGGAATGAAGACCGTACAATCCAGGAGAGGAACGTAAACTCTGTACTATATAAAGGAGAAAGTAATCTGGAGCAAGTAAGAGGTGCATCTACTGGGGAACGTTGGATCAATATAATCTAATGGAGAACATAAACATGGTACAATCTAAAGAATGTAAATCCCCTGTACAATCTATGGGGGTAGAAGACCCTCGGTACAATCTATGGGGGGGATAGAAGACCCTCGGTACAATCTATGGGGGTAGAAGACCCTCGGTACAATCTATGGGGGTAGAAGACCCTCGGTACGATCTATTGGAGAAGGTGGACTTGGTACAATCTAGAGGACATTGACCCCCTACAACCTATTAAAGAATGAAGACCCTCCGTACAACCTGGTGATTGTAGACCCGCACAATCTAGAGAGGATTGTAGACTCGGTACAATCTATGGGGGTAGAAGACCCTCGGTACAATCTATGGGGGGTAGAAGACCCTCGGTACAATCTAGGGGGGGTAGAAGACCCTCGGTACAATCTATGGGAGGTAGAAGACCCTCGGTACAATCTATAGGGGGTAGAAGACCCTCGGTACAATCTATGGGGGGTAGAAGACCCTCGGTACAATCTATAGGGGGTAGAAGACCCTCGGTACAATCTATGGGGGGTAGAAGACCCTCGGTACAATCTATAGTGGGTAGAAGACCCTCGGTACAATCTATGGGGGATAGAAGACCCTCGGTACAATCTATGGGGGATAGAAGACCCTCGGTACAATCTATGGGGGGTAGAAGACCCTCGGTACAATCTATGGGGGGGGTAGAAGACCCTCGGTACAATCTATGGGAGGTAGAAGACCCTCGGTACAATCTATAGGGGGTAGAAGACCCTCGGTACAATCTATGGGGGGTAGAAGACCCTCGGTACAATCTATAGGGGGTAGAAGACCCTCGGTACAATCTATGGGGGGTAGAAGACCCTCGGTACAATCTATAGTGGGTAGAAGACCCTCGGTACAATCTATGGGGGGATAGAAGACCCTCGGTACAATCTATGGGGGATAGAAGACCCTCGGTACAATCTATAGGGGGTAGAAGACCCTCTGTACAATCTATGGGGGGGTAGAAGACCCTCGGTACAATCTATAGGGGGTAAAAGACCCTCGGTACAATCTATGGGGGGTAGAAGACCCTCAGTACAATCTATAGGGGGGGTAGAAGACCCTCGGTACAATCTATGGGGGGGGGGGGGGTAGAAGACCCTCGGTACAATCTATAGGGGGTAGAAGACCCTCGGTACAATCTATGGGGGGTAGAAGACCCTCGGTACGATCTATGGGGGGGGGTAGAAGACCCTCGGTACGATCTATGGGGGATAGAAGACCCTCGGTACAATCTATGGGGGTAGAAGACCCTCGGTACAATCTATGGGGGATAGAAGACCCTCGGTACAATCTATGGGGGGTAGAAGACCCTCGGTACAATCTATGGGGGGTAGAAGACCCTCGGTACAATCTATGGGGGGTAGAAGACCCTTGGTACGATCTATGGGGGGGTAGAAGACCCTCGGTACAATATATGGGGGTAGAAGACCCTCGGTACAATCTATGGGGGATAGAAGACCCTCAGTACGATCTATGGGGGATAGAAGACCCTCGGTACAATCTATGGGGGATAGAAGACCCTCGGTACAATATATGGGGGTAGAAGACCCTCGGTACAATCTATGGGGGATAGAAGACCCTCGGTACAATCTATGGGGGGTAGAAGACCCTCGGTACAATCTATGGGGGGTAGAAGACCCTCGGTACAATCTATGGGGGGTAGAAGACCCTTGGTACGATCTATGGGGGGGGGGTAGAAGACCCTTGGTACGATCTATGGGGGGGGGTAGAAGACCCTCGGTACAATATATGGGGGTAGAAGACCCTCGGTACAATCTATGGGGGGGTAGAAGACCCTCGGTGGGGGGTAGAAGACCCTCGGTACGATCTATGGGGGGGGGGTAGAAGACCCTCGGTACGATCTATGGGGGGTAGAAGACCCTCGGTACGATCTATGAGGGTAGAAGACCCTCGGTACGATTTATGGGGGGGGTAGAAGACCCTCGGTACAATCTATGGGGGATAGAAGACCCTCGGTACAATCTATGGGGGGGGTAGAAGACCCTCGGTACGATCTATGGGGGGGTAGAAGACCCTCGGTACAATCTACGGGGGGTAGAAGACCCTCGGTACGATCTATGGGGGGGTAGAAGACCCTCGGTACAATCTATGGGGGGTAGAAGACCCTCGGTACAATCTATAGGGGGTAGAAGACCCTCGGTACAATCTATAGTGGGTAGAAGACCCTCGGTACAATCTATAGTGGGTAGAAGACCCTTGGTACAATCCATGGGGGGTAGAAGACCCTCGGTACAATCTATGGGGGGTAGAAGACCCTCGGTACAATCTATAGGGGGTAAAAGACCCTCGGTACAATCTATGGGGGGGGTAGAAGACCCTCGGTACAATCTATAGGGGGGGTAGAAGACCCTCGGTACAATCTATGGGGGGTAGAAGACCCTCGGTACAATCTATGGGGGGTAGAAGACCCTCGGTACAATCTATGGGGGGTAGAAGACCCTCGGTACAATCTATGGGGGGTAGAAGACCCTTGGTACGATCTATGGGGGGGTAGAAGACCCTCGGTACAATCTATGGGGGTAGAAGACCCTCGGTACAATCTATGGGGGATAGAAGACCCTCGGTACGATCTATGGGGGGGGGTAGAAGACCCTCGGTACGATCTATGGGGGGGGGTAGAAGACCCTCGGTACGATCTATGGGGGTAGAAGACCCTCGGTACGATCTATGGGGGGTAGAAGACCCTCGGTACAATCTATGGGGGGGGTAGAAGACCCTCGGTACGATCTATGGGGGTAGAAGACCCTCGGTACGATCTATGGGGGGGGGGTAGAAGACCCTCGGTACGATCTATGGGGGGGGTAGAAGACCCTCGGTACGATCTATGGGGGGTAGAAGACCCTCGGTACGATCTATGGGGGGGTAGAAGACCCTCGGTACGATCTATGGGGGGGGGGGGTAGAAGACCCTCGGTACAATCTATGGGGGGGGTAGAAGACCCTCGGTACGATCTATGGGGGGGGGGTAGAAGACCCTCGGTACGATCTATGGGGGGGGTAGAAGACCCTCGGTACTATCTATAGGGGGTAGAAGACCCTCGGTACGATCTATGGGGGGGGGGTAGAAGACCCTCGGTACGATCTATGGGGGGTAGAAGACCCTCGGTACGATCTATGGGGGTAGAAGACCCTCGGTACGATCTATGGGGGGGGGTAGAAGACCCTCGGTACGATCTATGGGGGGGTAGAAGACCCTCGGTACGATCTATAGGGGGTAGAAGACCCTCGGTACGATCTATGGGGGGGGGTAGAAGACCCTCGGTACGATCTATGGGGGGGTAGAAGACCCTCGGTACGATCTATGGGGGTAGAAGACCCTCGGTACGATCTATGGGGGGGGGTAGAAGACCCTCGGTACGATCTATGGGGGGTAGAAGACCCTCGGTACGATCTATGGGGGTAGAAGACCCTCGGTACGATCTATGGGGGGGTAGAAGACCCTCGGTACGATCTATGGGGGGGGTAGAAGACCCTCGGTACGATCTATGGGGGGTAGAAGACCCTCGGTACGATCTATGGGGGGGGGGTAGAAGACCCTCGGTACAATCTATGGGGGGTAGAAGACCCTCGGTATGATCTATGGGGGGGGGTAGAAGACCCTCGGTACGATCTATGGGGGGTAGAAGACCCTCGGTACGATCTATGGGGGGTAGAAGACCCTCGGTACAATCTATAGTGGGTAGAAGACCCTTGGTACAATCCATGGGGGGTAGAAGACCCTCGGTACAATCTATAGTGGGTAGAAGACCCTTGGTACAATCCATGGGGGGTAGAAGACCCTCGGTACGATCTATGGGGGGGGGGGGGGTAGAAGACCCTCCGTACGATCTATGGGGGGTAGAAGACCCTCGGTACGATCTATAGGGGGTAGAAGACCCTCGGTACGATCTATGGGGGGGGTAGAAGCCCCTCGGTACAATCTATGGGGGGTAGAAGACCCTCGGTACGATCTATGGGGGGTAGAAGACCCTCGGTACGATCTATGGGGGGGGGGGGTAGAAGACCCTCGGTACGATCTATGGGGGGGGGGTAGAAGACCCTCGGTACGATCTCTCGGAGAAGCTTGTGTAGAATTGGCAGTCGGTGGGTAGAAAGTGGCGCCTTACCTTGGTTGCCGGTGGTTGGCACACAGGACACCACAGAGAAGCCGATACACAGTATACAGGCAGCGGACGCAGTGTGTGCCATTGGAAGCGATCGCTCGGCTCCGACGCTCCGCTCGATCACCACGATACTCTCACCAGCAAATCCTTCTCCACTTTAAACCCATTTTCTCACATTCACAGAGCAGGCGGCCTCCGGGAGGAGGGGGAGGGGCCTGTCAAATCGTGTCAGCCAATGAAGAGTGAGTCTCCTCCACCTTCATCCCCCCAGCGCACATTCACCGGGCGACACCATAGAGGCACTTCTCACCTCTAATAGTGGAGGCCAAAGGAGGCCAAAACCGTCTGCCCACATCACCCGGCCTCACTTAACCCTTTACTGAGCGCCATTGTGAGGATACCAGCCTCCATTAACCCCTTCACCACCCTCTACAACCATACCAGCCTCCATTAACCCCTTCACCACCCTCTACAACCATACCAGCCTCCATTAACCCCTTCACCACCCTCTACACACCCATACCAGCCTCCATTAACCCCTTCACCACCCTCTACAACCATACCAGCCTCCATTAACCCCTTCACCACCCTCTACAACCATACCAGCCTCCATTAACCCCTTCACCACCCTCTACACCCATACCAGCCTCCATTAACCCCTTCACCACCCTCTACAACCATACCAGCCTCCATTAACCCCTTCACCACCCTCTACAACCATACCAGCCTCCATTAACCCCTTCACCAACCTCTACAACCATACCAGCCTCCATTAACCCCTTCATCACCCTCTACAACCATACCAGCCTCCATTAACCCCTTCACCACCCTCTACAACCATACCAGCCTCCATTAACCCCTTCACCAACCTCTACAACCATACCAGCCTCCATTAACCCCTTCATCACCCTCTACAACCATACCAGCCTCCATTAACCCCTTCAACACCCTCTACACCCATACCAGCCTCCATCAACCCCTTCACCACCCTCTACAACCATACCAGCCTCCATTAACCCCTTCATCACCCTCTACAACCATACCAGCCTCCATTAACCCCTTCACCACCCTCTACAACCATACCAGCCTCCATTAACCCCTTCACCACCCTCTACAACCTCTACAACCATACCAGCCTCCATTAACCCCTTCTACCACCCTCTACACCCATACCAGCCTCCATCAACCCCTTCACCACCCTCTACAACCATACCAGCCTCCATTAACACCTTCAACACCCTCTACAACCATACCAGCCTCCATTAACCCCTTCACCACCCTCTACAACCATACCAGCCTCCATTAACCCCTTCACCACCCTCTACAACCATACCAGCATCCATTAACCCCTTCATCACCCTCTATACAACCATACCAGCCTCCATTAACCCCTTCATCACCCTCTACAACCATACCAGCCTCCATTAACCCCTTCATCACCCTCTACAACCATACCAGCCTCCATTAACCCCTTCACCACCCTCTACAACCATACCAGCCTCCATTAACCCCTTCATCACCCTCTACAACCATACCAGCCTCCATTAACCCCTTCACCACCCTCTACAACCATACCAGCCTCCATTAACCCCTTCACCACCCTCTACAACCATACCAGCCTCCATTAACCCCTTCATCACCCTCTACACCCATACCAGCCTCCATTAACCCCTTCACCACCCTCTACAACCATACCAGCCTCCATTAACCCCTTCACCCCCCTCTACAACCATACCAGCCTCCATTAACACCTTCACCACCCTCTACACCCATACCAGCCTCCATTAACCCCTTCACCACCCTCTACAACCATACCAGCCTCCATTAACCCCTTCACCACCCTCTACAACCATACCAGCCTCCATTAACCCCTTCACCACCCTCTACACCCATACCAGCCTCCATTAACCCCTTCACCACCCTCTACACCCATACCAGCCTCCATTAACCCCTTCACCACCCTCTACAACCATACCAGCCTCCATTAACCCCTTCATCACCCTCTACAACCATACCAGCCTCCATTAACCCCTTCACCACCCTCTACAACCATACCAGCCTCCATTAACCCCTTTACCACCCTCTACAACCATACCAGCCTCCATTAACCCCTTCACCACCCTCTACACCCATACCAGCCTCCATTAACCCCTTCACCACCCTCTACACCCATACCAGCCTCCATTAACCCCTTCACCACCCTCTATACAACCATACCAGCCTCCATTAACCCCTTCATCACCCTCTACACAACCATACCAGCCTCCATTAACCCCTTCACCACCCTCTATACAACCATACCAGCCTCCATTAACCCCTTCATCACCCTCTACAACCATACCAGCCTCCATTAACCCCTCCATCACCCTCTACAACCATACCAGCCTCCATTAACCTCTTCACCACCCTCTACACCCATACCAGCCTCCATTAACCCCTTCACCACCCTCTACAACCATACCAGCCTCCATTAACCCCTTCATCACCCTCTACAACCATACCAGCCTCCATTAACCTCTTCACCACCCTCTACACCCATACCAGCCTCCATTAACCCCTTCCCCACCCTCTACACCCATACCAGCCTCCATTAACCCCTTCACCACCCTCTATACAACCATACCAGCCTCCATTAACCCCTTCACCACCCTCTACACCCACACCAGCCTCCATTAACCCCTTCACCACCCTCTATACAACCATACCAGCCTCCATTAACCCCTTCACCACCCTCTACAACCATACCAGCCTCCATTAACCCCTCCATCACCCTCTACAACCATACCAGCCTCCATTAACCTCTTCACCACCCTCTACACCCATACCAGCCTCCATTAACCCCTTCACCACCCTCTACAACCATACCAGCCTCCATTAACCCCTTCATCACCCTCTACACCCATACCAGCCTCCATTAACCCCTTCACCACCCTCTACAACCATACCAGCCTTCATTAACCCCTTCACCACCCTCTACAACCATACCAGCCTCCATTAACCCCTTCATCACCCTCTACAACCATACCAGCCTCCATTAACCCCTTCATCACCCTCTATACAACCATACCAGCCTTCATTAACCCCTTCACCACCCTCTACAACCAGACCAGCCTCCATTAACCCCTTCATCACCCTCTATACAACCATACCAGCCTTCATTAACCCCTTCACCACCCTCTTCACCACCCTCTACACCCATACCAGCCTCCATTAACCCCTTCATCACCCTCTACAACCATACCAGCCTCCATTAACCCCTTCACCACCCTCTACAACCATACCAGCCTCCATTAACCCCTTCACCACCCTCTACAACCATACCAGCCTCCATTAACCCCTTCATCACCCTCTACAACCATACCAGCCTCCATTAACCCCTTCATCACCCTCTACAACCATACCAGCCTCCATTAACCCCTTCACCACCCTCTACAACCATACCAGCCTCCATTAACCCCTTCACCACCCTCTATACAACCATACCAGCCTTCATTAACCCCTTCACCACCCTCTACAACCAGACCAGCCTCCATTAACCCCTTCATCACCCTCTATACAACCATACCAGCCTTCATTAACCCCTTCACCACCCTCTACAACCAGACCAGCCTCCATTAACCCCTTCATCACCCTCTACAACCATACCAGCCTCCATCAACCCCTTCATCACCCTCTACAACCATACCAGCCTCCATTAACCCCTTCACCACCCTCTACAACCATACCAGCCTCCATTAACCCCTTCACCACCCTCTACAACCATACCAGCCTCCATTAACCCCTTCATCACCCTCTACAACCATACCAGCCTCCATTAACCCCTTCATCACCCTCTACACCCATACCAGCCTCCATTAACCCCTTCATCACCCTTTACACCCATACCAGCCTCCATTAACCCCTTCACCAGCCTCCATTAACCCCTTCACCACCCTCTACACCCATACCAGCCTCCATTAACCCCTTCATCACCCTCTACAACCATACCAGCCTCCATTAACCCCTTCATCACCTTCTACACCCATACCAGCCTCCATTAACTCCTTCAGCTCCCTCTACAACCATACCAGCCTCCATTAACGCCTTCATCACCCTCTACAGCCATACCAGCCTCCATTAACCCCTTCATCACCCTCTACACAACCATACCAGCCTCCATTAACCCCTTCATCACCCTCTACAACCATACCAGCCTCCATTAACCCCTTCATCACCCTCTACAACCATACCAGCCTCCATTAACCCCTTCATCACTCTCTACAACCATACCGGCCTCCATTAACCCCTTCATCACCCTCTACACCCATACCAGCCTCCATTAACCCCTTCATCACCCTCTACACCCATACCAGCCTCCATTAACCCCTTCATCACCCTCTACAACCATACCAGCCTCCATTAACCCCTTCATCACCCTCTACAACCATACCAGCCTCCATTAACCCCCTCATCACCCCCTACAACCATACCAGCCTCCATTAACCCCTTTACCACCCTCTACACCCATACCAGCCTTCATTAACCCCTTCACCACCCTCTACACCCATACCAGCCTCCATTAACCCCTTCATCACCCTCTACACCCATACCAGCCTTCATTAACCCCTTCACCACCCTCTACAACCATACCAGCCTCCATTAACCCCTTCATCACCCTCTACACCCATACCAGCCTCCATTAACCCCTTCACCCCCCTCTACACCCATACCAGCCTCCATTAACCCCTTCACCACCCTCTACACCCATACCAGCCTCCATTAACCCCTTCACCACCCTCTACACCCATACCAGCCTCCATTAACCCCTTCACCACCCTCTACACCCATACCAGCCTCCATTAACCCCTTCACCACCCTCTACACCCATACCAGCCTCCATTAACCCCTTCATCACCCTCTACAACCATACCAGCCTCCATTAACCCCTTCACCACCCTCTACAACCATACCAGCCTCCATTAACCCCTTCATCACCCTCTACAACCATGCCAGCCTCCATTAACCCCTTCATCACCCTCTACACCCATACCAGCCTCCATTAACCCCTTCAGCTCCCTCTACAACCATACCAGCCTCCATTAACCCTTCACCACCCCCTTCACCACCCTCTTCACCACCCTCTACAACCATACCAGCCTCCATTAACCCCTTCACCACCCTCTACAACCATACCAGCCTTCATTAACCCCTTCACCACCCTCTACAACCATACCAGCCTCCATTAACCCCTTCATCACCCTCTACACCCATACCAGCCTCCAATAACCCCTTCATCACCCTCTACACCCATACCAGCCTCCATTAACCCCTTCATCACCCTCTACACAACCATACCAGCCTCCATTAACCCCTCCATCGCCCTCTACACCCATACCAGCCTCAATTAACCCCTTCACCACCCTCTACAACCATACCAGCCTTCATTAACCCCTTCACCACCCTCTACAACCATACCAGCCTCCATTAACCCCTTCATCACCCTCTACACCCATACCAGCCTCCATTAACCCCTTCATCACCCTCTACACAACCATACCAGCCTCCATTAACCCCTTCACCACCCTCTACAACCATACTAGCCTCCATTAACCCCTTCATCACCCTCTACACCCATACCAGCCTCCATTAACCCCTCCATCACCCTCTACACCCATACCAGCCTCCATTAACCCCTTCATCACTCTCTACAACCATACCAGCCTCCATTAACCCCTTCATCACCCTCTACACCCATACCAGCCTCCATTAACCCCTTCACCACCCTCTACACCCATACCAGCCTCCATTAACCCCTTCATCAACCCTCTACAACCATACCAGCCTCCATTAACTCCTTCGCCACCCTCTACAACCATACCAGCCTCCATTAACCCCTTCATCACCCTCTACACCCATACCAGCCTCCATTAACCCCTTCATCACCCTCTACACCCATACCAGCTTCCATTAACCCCTTCACCACCCTCTACAACCATACCAGCCTCCATTAACCCCTTCATCACCCTCTACACAACCATACCAGCCTCCATTAACCCCTTCACACCCTCTACACCCATACCAGCCTCCATTAACCCCTTCATCACTCTCTACAACCATACCAGCCTCCATTAACCCCTCCATCGCCCTCTACACCCATACCAGCCTCCATTAACCCCTTCACCACCCTCTACAACCATACCAGCCTCCATTAACCCCTTCACCACCCTCTACAACCATACCAGCCTCCATTAACCCCTTCATCACCCTCTACACCCATACCAGCCTTCATTAACCCCTTCATCACCTTCTACACAACCATACCAGCCTCCACATACATTAAAAAATTATAAATAAATATAATACATTTTACCCAGCCATTCATACATAAAAAAAATAGTAATAAATAAAAATAAAAACACCTTCACCAGGACAAAATGGAAGATAAATTTATAATAAAAATAAATAAAAATATAATATTAAATTAAATAATTAAAAAATAACAAAATAAATTTTAAATAATTTAAAAAAAAAAAAAATAAAATAATAATATAAATAAAATAAATTGAAAATAAATAAAAAAATATCAATAAAATAATTAAAATTATAAATAAAAAAAGATGTAATTTATTTAAAAAATAAATAAGAATATAAATTAAATTTTATATATAATTATAAAAATTAATTAAAAAAAAAAACGAGCACCAGTTACTATAAAACCCTACCAAAACCGCACCACCCTCCCCCCCCAGCCCCTCCACACCTACCCCCCCCACCCCCCCCACCCTCCAAGCCAGCTCCCATTACCCACATCTCCACCTTCTACAACCATACCCCCAGCCTCCATTAACCCTTCATCACCCTCTACAACCATACCAGCCTCCATTAACCCCTTCATCACCCTCTACACCATACCAGCCTCCATTAACCCCTTCACCACCCTCTACACCCATACCAGCCTCATTAACCCCTTCACCACCCTCTAAACCCATACCAGCCTCCATTAAACCCTTCATCACTCTCTACCCCATACCAGCCTCCATTAACCCCTTCATCACCCTCTACAACCATACCAGCCTCCATTAACCCCTTCATCACCACACATACCAGCCTCCATTAACCCCCTTCACACCCTCTACACCCATTCCAGCCTCCATTAACCACTCTCACCCCTCTACACCATACCAGCCTCCATTAACCCCTTCATCACCCTCTACACCCATACCAGCCTCCATTAACTCCTTCACCACCTACAACCCATACCAGCCTCCATTAACCCCTTCACACCCCAACCCTCCATTAACCCCTTCATCACCCTCTACACCCATACCAGCCTCCATTAACCCCTTCATCACCCTCTACACCCATACCAGCCTCCATTAACCCCTTCACCACCCTCTACACAACCATACCAGCCTCCATTAACCCCTTCACCACCCTCTACACCCATACCAGCCTCCATTAACCCCTTCATCCCCCTCTACACCCATACCAGCCTCCATTAACCCCTTCATCGCCCTCTACACCCATACCAGCCTCCATTAACCCCTTCACCACCCTCTACAACCATACCAGCCTTCATTAACCCCTTCACCACCCTCTACAACCATACCAGCCTCCATTAACCCCTTCATCACCCTCTACACCCATACCAGCCTCCATTAACCCCTTCATCACCTTCTACACAACCATACCAGCCTCCATTAACCCCTTCATCACCTTCTACAACCACACCAGCCTCCATTAACCCCCTTCATCACCCTCTATACAACCATACCACCCTCCATTAACCCCTTCATCACCCTCTATACAACCATACCAGCCTCCATTAACCCCTTCACCACCCTCTACACCCATACCAGCCTCCATTAACCCCATCATTACCCTTAATGCAAATATCTGGGTAATTACAGGTGAGGGGCTGAGTAAGTACAGGGGAGTGGCTGGGTAGATACAGGAAGGGAGCTGGGTAAATACAGGTGATGGGTTGGTTAGTACAGGTAAGGAGCTGGGTAAATACAGGTGATGGGTTGGTTAGTACAGGTAGGGAGCTGGGTAAATACAACTAATAGGCTGAATTGTACATGTAAGAAGCTGAGTAATTGAGAGTAAGGGACTTAATTGATAGAGATAGGGAGCCGGGCTGATGCAAGTAGGGAGCTTTGCAATATTTGCCCTCTCTTCTTTGCAGAATGACTTGGGTTCAGTTACATTTTATGGTGACGTTTGTGGACTGCAGTCTTTAATCATTCCACAGATTTTCAATGGGGTTTAAGTCTGGCCTCTGACTAGTCCATGCAAGGAAATTCCCCGCCTTCTCCTCCAATCACCATGTGCTCATTGGTGGACATTCCCCGCTTTCTCCTCCAACCACTGTGTGCTCATTGGTGGACATTCCCCACCTCCTCCTCCAACCACTGTGTGCTCATTGGTGGACATTCCCCACCTCCTCCTCCAACCACTGTGTGCTCCTTTCGAGGCCTTTTCCCGCCTTCTCCTCTAACCACTGTGTGCTCATTGGTGGACATTCCCCGCCTTCTCCTCCAACCACTGTGTGCTCATTGGTGGACATTTCCTGCCTTCTCCTCCAACCACTGTGTGCTCATTGGTGGACATTCCCTGCCTTCTCCTCCAACCACTGTGTCCCCTTGGTGGACATTCCCCGCCTTCTCCACCAACCACTGTGTGTTTATTGGTGGACATTCCTCGCCTTCCTCTCCAACCACTGTGTGCTCATTGGTGGACATTCCAACCACTGTGTGCTCATTGGAGAACATTCCCGCTTTCTCCTCCAACCACTGTGTGCTCATTGGAGAACATTCCCGCCTTCTCCTCCAACCACTGTGTGCTCATTGGTGGACATTCCTCGCCTTCTCCTCCAACCACTGTGTGCTCATTGGTGGACATTCCAACCACTGTGTGCTCATTGGAGAACATTCCCCGCCTTCTCCTCCAACCACTGTGTGCTCATTGGTGGACATTCCTCGCTTTCTCCTCTAACCACTCTGTGCTCATTGGTGGACATTCCCGCCTTCTCCTCCCACCACTGTGTCCTCATTGGTGGACATTCCCTGCCTTCTCCTCCAACCACTGTGTCCCCTTGGTGGACATTCCCCGCCTTCTCCACCAACCACTGTGTGTTTATTGGTGGACATTCCTCGCCTTCTCCTCCAACCACTGTGTGTTTATTGGTGGACATTCCTCACCTTCTCCTCCAACCACTGTGTGTTTATTGGTGGACATTCCTCGCCTTCTCCTCGAACCACTGTGTGCTCATTGGTGGACATTCCTCGCCTTCTCCTCCAACCACTGTGTGCTCATTGGTGGACATTCCCCGCCTTCTCCTCTGTCTGGGAAATTTGGCTGTACGCTATGCACACAGCCATATCTCCTGTGCTCCTAAGCACACATTCTGTCTAATGATATAATGTATCTTACCTATCATTCCATTTCTCTTGCAACCCCAAGTAAAGAGACATCACCATCACAGCTTACGTTCTCAGCTCCATCAGCATCGCTGCCTTTCTGAGCCGTGCATCTGCTTTTATTTACACATAAACAGGAAGCCACACACAGCATGTGACCTCAACACAGGATATGACCAAATAAGGATATGACAACACAGAAACTCATGGCTCCAACAGCCAATCGCTTCCTCCATGCAAAATGACATCACAGGAAATGACACTAAAGTGGAGGGCACTCACAGGAAGGGAAAGGGGAGTGCACACACGCCATCTTAGTCGGCATGGATCCCACTCAATACTGCTCAGAGAAACCAGTATCTAATAAGATTCTACTGGTTCTTACAGGCTTGAGAAGATCTGAGGGGACATTGCTACTGGTACGAGTATAATAACAAGGCAGATATCAATGTCCTCTTATTAAAGCAGATATGTGTCCAAAAGGGATAGCGAAGCCACACAGAGATAGATTAATATGTTTCTCTCGTTATGAGGACTTTGCTTCTCTAATGCCCATAGACATTTGAAGGCAGGAAGCCCTCTCTTACAAACCAGCAAAGGCCCCACACACACACAGAACACGTCTCCAAGTCCATGAGAAGGTTTTCATACTGACGCTTTTACCGTTTGTCCCGATTCAACCCAAGTGCGCTCTGCTAAAGCACTCCTTGGTTAAATCAGACACAGGGAGACAGATGACAAGCTATAAAACACACATCCTAGAATAAAATGTCCACATGAGTCCATATAATAAAAATTTCCACAACACCTCCAACCACTGTGTGCTCATTGGTGGACATTCCCTAAACTTCTCCTCCAACCACTGTGTGCTCATCAGTGGACATTCCTCGCCTTCTCCTCCAACCACTGTGTGCTCATTGGTGGACATTCCCTAGACTTCTCCTCCAACCACTGTGTGCTCATCAGTGGACATTCCCCACCTTCTCCTCCAACCGCTGTGTGCTCATTGGTGGACATTCCCGCCTTCTCCTCCAATCACTGTGTGCTCATTGGTGGACATTGTGACGGACCTCGTACCCAAGATGTCCGCCTTAAATGCTTCCTCCGTCCGGTACCACACAATCCAAGCCCATTAGCTCACCCAGTCACCAGACAACACCAGTGTAGGCTACATCAGGAATGAATCTTTATTTGACATGTCACACTTATATACAGTTGACAGATGACTAAAGCCTAACCTAATTAGCATGAGCTAATTATCTTAATCAACACTGGGCTCCTTCATTCAATTGCAGGGTTAATTAGCACACACAACAATAGGTGAAACACTTCTACAAGCCAGACTATACTCAATTACATAACACAGGTGGCTGGAGTTCATGAGTCATGACATTAGCGTCTCTTGCTAATATGCCAAATACACATACAGATTCTATGTGTATTGGGGGGCCAGCATGGACCTGAATCCAAGTATCACCAGCTCAGGGGTCCCAGGCTTGCAGCTCAAAGAGCACTGTTCCCCCAAATGCCAGGGCCCATAATCCCAAGGCAACAGGCTCGCACTCAGTCCCCTCCAACAGCCTGTGTCCTGGCTAGGTCCATCACATTTCTCCCCTTTCGGCAGGAGACTAACACAGGAGGAGACCCCAGACGGGTTGACTCCGAAGTTAGTCAGTGGTTCCTGTCCTCTAATGCCTGTACCCACACAGTACCCCAAACAAATTGTTCCAAACAGAGCACGACTCACCCAGCCAACTTCTGCCTCTCTCATAGAACATATCCGCCGCTGGGGAGAGGCCTGGACTGGCCCTTCCCCCTGGAGTCTTTTCAGCCGCTGGAGAGAAGACAGGGTGACTGGGCTCACTCCATCCTGCTGTTGGGGATCTGGGCCGACCGCCCAGCATCCCTGTGTTATACTGGTGGAGACTGCATTCCCATCCACCTTTACAGGGAATCTGTCCTGTTTTAGTTGCGGGCAGAGGCCAGCAGCGCTCTGTTCCGTTGTCAGCAGTTCAGGTGGGTGTAGGAGCTTCCCTACATCATCTCCTCCAGCTAACTGTTGGGGAGAGAGGCCGACTGCCCCAGCTCCCTGGAACTCCGCAGCTGTTGCTGGTGCTGGACAGAGGTGGGTAGCACTCTACCCTGTTGCCAGCACTTCTGCTGGGGACTCCACATCCTCCGCTCTGGTTAACCGTTGGGGCAGGAGGCTGGCTTCCTCCACTCCCAAATTGTGTAGCTGCCATTGGGAAGGGGAGCCGGCTGCTTCCTTTTCCATTCCCTCATCTGGCCGCTGGGATGACATGTCTGTGGTATTGTCTCCCAGGTGCACGGATCTTTGCTGGGGAGGAAAGGCCGCTTTCTCCACCCTGGCCGACTGTTGAGGAGGGACAACAACCACCTCCTCTCTCTTCTCCCCCTGTATCTGCTGCTGGGAAGTGATCGCCACCTTCTCACCATGAGCCTCCATAACTGCCACCAGTGTGGGGCAGAGGTCTTGGACCCTCTGTCCGATGCCCTGCGCTTCAGCTGGAGTAGTTCCTTGTAACTCCACGGATACTGCCGTTGGTGCTGGGCAGAGCTCAGTGAAGTTTGGCCCTAATACCAGCTCTTCTGATGGAGGCTCATGAGGTTGTTTTTCCTCAGCAGAAAAGTCTATTAAATCCCCAGTCTCTACAACTGATGGCTGGGGATAGAGGTTTACCACCTGTCCGTGGAACCTAGAAGATGCCATCGGTGCTGGGCAGAGGTTAGCAGAGCTCTGCCCTGTTGTCAGCACTTCCTGCATCCGCCATAAGACCTCCGCGTCCATAGCTGCGGGGGCAGGTGGGCAAAGCACTCTGTTACTATGCCACATCGCCGACTCTTCAGCCAGGATTTCAGAGCTGTCTGCTGGTATTTCCTGATAGTCCCAGGCAAAGGGAGCCCCACCCTGCTGCTGAGCAGTGTCTAGCAGCTGTATGTAGGCAATCTCCAGCTCCCATTCCTGAGCGGCCAGGAACTCCAAATCTTCCTGTGCCCAGAGCACTTCCGAGACGTTCAATCTTTGCTCTCTGTGCTCCATTATTTCCTCCAAACGCCACTCCAGATCACTCCCAAAGTCGGGGTCCTCGGACAGCCTCCAGTACAACAATCCCAGGCCATTATAATCAAAGCCTTCCGTGGGCCTGTCATCCGCTGTCCACGGGCACACTTGGGCTACATACCACCGGAGGGCTCTGTAGCTCTCGTCCAAACGCATTTCTGCCCGGATCAGCCTGCTTAACTCAGCTGTCCACTCCTGCTTCGGTTGTTCCCCCAATAACAACATTCGTACTTCATACTGCGACCAGTACCTTACATGGATGGAGGGGAGAACTTTTCCCTGGTGTCGCTGCTCACCGGCTAGCGCTTCTTTCCAGAGTTGTAGGCGAACAGAATCATACCATCCCAGCAGGACCTGCACCGATACTGGTCCTCTGTGCTGTATCCGCATCTCTCGCAACCTCCTTTCGAATTCCTCTTCCATGACGTATCTGTACCTCTGCTATCCGGGCCTTGGATCCAGGTGATGGTTTGGATGTGTTCACGACAAGGAAGCACGATCCCACCGCTGCCAGCCAATTGTGACGGACCTCGTACCCAAGATGTCCGCCTTAAATGCTTCCTCCGTCCGGTACCACACAATCCAAGCCCATTAGCTCACCCAGTCACCAGACAACACCAGTGTAGGCTACATCAGGAATGAATCTTTATTTGACATGTCACACTTATATACAGTTGACAGATGACTAAAGCCTAACCTAATTAGCATGAGCTAATTATCTTAATCAACACTGGGCTCCTTCATTCAATTGCAGGGTTAATTAGCACACACAACAATAGGTGAAACACTTCTACAAGCCAGACTATACTCAATTACATAACACAGGTGGCTGGAGTTCATGAGTCATGACATTAGCGTCTCTTGCTAATATGCCAAATACACATACAGATTCTATGTGTATTGGGGGGCCAGCATGGACCTGAATCCAAGTATCACCAGCTCAGGGGTCCCAGGCTTGCAGCTCAAAGAGCACTGTTCCCCCAAATGCCAGGGCCCATAATCGTAAGGCAACAGGCTCGCACTCAGTCCCCTCCAACAGCCCGTGTCCTGGCTAGGTCCATCACAGACATTCCCTAAACTTCTCCTCCAACCACTGTGTGCTCATCAGTGGACATTCCTCGCCTTCTCCTCCAACCACTGTGTGCTCATTGGTGGACATTCCCTAGACTTCTCCTCCAACCACTGTGTGCTCATTGGTGGACATTCCCCGCCTTCTCCTCCAATCACTGTGTGCTCATTGGTGGACATTCCCCGCCTTCTTCTCCAACCACTGTGTGCTCATTGATGGGCATTACCTGCCTTCTCCTCCAATCACTGTGTGCTCATTGGTGGACATTACCTGCCTTCTCCTCCAACCACTGTGTGCTCATTGGTGGACATTACCTGCCTTCTCCTCCAACCACTGTGTGCTCATTGGTGGACATTACCTGCCTTCTCCTCTAACCACTGTGTGCTCATGAAAGGAAATTCCCTGCCTTCTTCTCCAACCAGTGTGTGCTCATTGGTGGACATTACCTGCCTTCTCCTCTAACCACTGTGTGCTCATGAAAGGAAATTCCCCGCCTTCTTCTCCAACCAGTGTGTGCTCATTGGTGGACATTACCTGCCTTCTCCTCCAACCACTGTGTGCTCATGAAAGGAAATTCCCCGCCTTCTTCTCCAACCAGTGTGTGCTCATTGGTGGACATTACCTGCCTTCTCCTCTAACCACTGTGTGCTCATGAAAGGAAATTCCCCGCCTTCTTCTCCAACCAGTGTGTGCTCATTGGTGGACATTTCTCACCTCCTCCTCCAACCACTGTGTACTCATTGGTGGACATTCCCCGCTTTCTCCTCCAACCACTGTGTGCTCATTGGTGGACATTACCTGCCTTCTCCTCCAACCACTGTGTGCTCATTGGTGGAGATTACCTGCTTTCTCCAACCACTGTGTGCTCATTGGTGGACATTACCTGCCTTCTCCTCCAACCACTGTGTGCTCATTGATGGGCATTACCTGCCTTCTCCAACCACTGTGTGCTCATTGGTGGACATTACCTGCCTTCTCCTCCAACCACTGTGTGCTCATTGATGGGCATTACCTGCCTTCTCCAACCACTGTGTGTGCATGGAAGGACATTCCCCACCTTCTTCAACCACTGTGTAATCATTGGTGGACATTCCCCGCCTTCTCCTCCTACCACTGTGTTCTCATTGGTGGACATTCCCCGCCTTCTCCTCCAATCACTGTGTGCTCATTGGTGGACATTACCTGCCTTCTCCTCCAACCACTGTGTGCTCATTGGTGCACATTACCTGCCTTCTCCTCCAACCACTGTGTGCTCATTGGTGGACATTCCCCGCCTTCTTCTCCAACCACTGTGAGCTCATTGGTGGACATTCCCCGCTTTCTCCTCCAACCACTGTGTGCTCATTGGTGGGACATTCCCCGCCTTCTCCTCCAACCGCTGTGTGCTCATTGGTGCACATTACCTGCCTTCTCCTCCAACCACTGTGTACGCATGGAAGGACATTCCCCACCTTCTCCTCCAACCGCCGTGTGCTCATTGGTGGACATTCCCCGCCTTCTCCTCTAGCCACTGTCTGCTCATTGGTGGACATTCCCCACCCTCTCCTCCAACCACTGTGTGCTCATTGATGGGCATTCTCCGCCATCTCCTCCAACCACTGTGTGCTCTTTGGTGGACATTCCCCACCTTCTCCTCCAACCACTGTGTGCTCATTGGTGGACATTCCCGCCTTTTCCTCCAACCATTGTGTGCGCATTGGTGGACAGTCCCGCCTTCTCCTCCAACCACTGTGTGTTCATTGGTGGACATTTCTCGCCTTCTTCACCAACCAGTGTGTGCTCATTGGTGGACTTCCCCCGCCTTCTCCTCCCACCACTGTATCCTCATTGTTGCTGTGTGCTTTGGAAACCTTCCCATTCACAACTTTCTGCCAGCAGAGGGCATGTGATGATATTCTGCTCCATCTACTATTTCTTCTATCCTGACAATTGCTCCAGTCCCTGCTGCAGAGAAGCACCCCCATAATAGAATATTACCCCCCCCCCCCCCCAATGCCAAGATATTACCACCTCCATTCTTTACTGTACGAATGAATTAGACTTCTCCACCAGGCTCCATAGGATTGGGTCTGTAGATTATCTTTGTAGGGTCCACTCACTGATGATGGTCCTTGGTGTAAAGCGTTAAGGACTCGCCATTAAAGACAAAGCTGGCCCCTGGGCTGTGATTGGCTGTACTGGATCATCCCTAAAACACAGGAAAGTTGACTGGGAATTTTTTGTTCATTTCTGTGGAATTCCCACTTGCTGCCACTTCCTCATTACTGGATGTACTTCCATTTGCAGTTTTCCTTCTTGTTCCTCTTCAGAATAGAGGATATTGGGGGACCCCAGCCATGCATTGCCTCCTGCTCGTGTATAGGCCCCCCTATGATTTGTATGTTTTGTGTATTATTCTGCTCAGAGACATCTCTATACAGTACATGAAGGTAACAGAAGCTGCATTGATAGGACCTTTCTGCGTCCGCTGGTTTTTTTGAAGGTCGCCTGTTCAGGGAGGCGCACTGCTCCATGTTCCGTCTTTCAGGTATCACTAGTGACTCCGAGTCCCGTCTATCTTCAGAATTATCATCATTCTGTTCTAAAGTACCACCTAAAAGTTGCCTAATGTCTCCACCCTGAGATGTGACTTGGGCCCTATTCACCGACCTGCGATGCCTTCCGGAGACGACCTTGTGATTGCCATTTATCGGGCTGATTATTCTGCTTCCTCTGAGGAAGGAGAAGATTCTCATTTTATGTATGAGATGAACGCTGCGATTCCTCATCTCTCTCATCCAGTGGCGTATGGCGCTGAGCTCGCACACGTTGCGAATGTTCCGAATGGTGTAAATCCCAGGCTTATAGAGACGATCCGGTCCTTGGTCACGTAGTCATGTCATCTGCAGCGCCAAGCCGGATATTAAATGGAGGATTGTCCATTACCAGCTGACTTAATCATTCTGGCGCAGGTTGGAGTATTCGTCAGCGTTACCTCTGAGTATTGGCATAATGAAGGCAGCAGCCGAGAGACGGCAGACAATCTCATCTTGTTATGAACCCGGAATAATTCCTGACTGATGACTTAAAGGGGAACACAAGACAAAGGAAGAGCAGCTGCTTGGAAGTCAATCACAGAAAACCATTGACCTCTACTAAATCCAATGTGCAAATGAGCTCCGTTCACCTTCACAGGATGGCAGAGTCTCCGGACTTCATGGTAACACTTTCCATCACTTCGGAGTCACGTGCAGCTTGAAGTGTCATGGAAGATCTTTTGGCTCCTCCTCCATAACTCATCTGCGTTCCCCTATGTAAAAGCATCCCTCAGCAATAAAAAACGAATCGTATGCGTGTCACCAGCAGCACACTATAATATGTCACATGTCGCATCTACAGCTAGACGGGGGCCTTGTGCAATATTATACTAAAGAGAACCAGTCAGAAATGACTCGGAATGTCCACTCGTCAAATGTTGTAACAGTGAAGCCTTACATCTCAGGACAAGACGCTGTTATTCACTTCTTTCCTTTTCCCTGCCAGAGTGGAAATGTCAGTCCAGTCTCTACGATTTAGAAGGCCAAAGGATGGAGTTCCCCAAGTCCAGTGATGAGGTCTAGCAAGTTCGTGGATGGGATCGAACAGGTCAAGGGAAGGAGTCTAGCAGGTCAGAGGATGAGGTCTAGCAGGTCAGAGGATGAGGTCTGGCAGGTTAGAGGATGAAGTCTAGCAGGTTAGAGGATGAGGTCTAGCAGGTCAGGGGATGAGGCCTAGCAGGATAGAGGATGATGTCTAGCAGGTCAGAGGATGAGGTCTAGCAGGTTAGAGGATGCAATCTAGCAAGTTAGAGGATGAGGTCTGGCAGGTCAGGGGATGAGGTCTAGCAGGTCAGAGGATGAGGTCTAGCAGGTCAGAGGATGAGGTCTAGCAGGTTAGAGGATGAGGTCTAGCAGGTCAGGGGATGAGGTCTAGCAGGTTAGAGGATGAGGTCTAGCAGGTCAGGGGATGAGGTCTAGCAGGCCAGAGGATGAGGCCTAGCAGGTTAGAGGATAAGGTCTAGCAGGTCAGGGGATGAGGTCTAGCAGGTTAGAGGATGAGGTCTAGCAGGTTAGAGGATGAGGTCTGGCAGGTTAGAGGATGAGGTCTAGCAGGTCAGAGGATGAGGTCTGGCAGGTCAGAGGATGAGGTCTGGCAGGTCAGGGGATGAGGTCTAGCAGGTTAGAGGATGAGGTCTAGCAGGTCAGAGGATGAGGTCTAGCAGGTCAGAGGATGAGGTCTGGCAGGTCAGAGGATGAGGTCTAGCAGGTCAGGGGATGAGGTCTAGCAGGTTAGAGGATGATGTCTAGCAGGTCAGAGGATGAGGTCTAGCAGGTCAGAGGATGAGGTCTAGCAGGTCAGAGGATGAGGTCTGGCAGGTCAGAGGATGAGGTCTAGCAGGTTAGAGGATGATGTCTAGCAGGTCAGGGGATGAGGTCTAGCAGGATAGAGGATGAGGTCTAGCAGGTTAGAGGATGAGGTCTAGCAGGTCTGATGATGCAATCTAGCAAGTTAGAGGATGAGGTCTGGCAGGTTAGCGGATGAGGTCTAGCAAGTTAGAGGATGAGGTCTAGCAGGTCAGGGGATGAGGTCTAGCAGGTCTGATGATGCAATCTAGCAAGTTAGAGGATGAGGTCTAGCAGGTCAGGGGATGAGGTCTGGCAGGTCAGGGGATGAGGTCTAGCAGGTTAGAGGATGAGGTCTAGCAGGTTAGAGGATGAGGTCTAGCAGGTTAGAGGATGAGGTCTAGCAGGTCAGGGGATGAGGTCTAGCAGGTTAGAGGATGAGGTCTAGCAGGTCAGGGGATGATGTCTAGCAGGTTAGAGGATGAGGTCTAGCAGGTTAGAGGATGAGGTCTAGCAGGTCAGGGGATGAGGTCTAGAAGGTCAGAGGATGAGGTCTAGCAGGTCAGAGGATGAGGTCTGGCAGGTCAGAGGATGAGGTTTGGCAGGTTAGAGGATGAGGTCTAGCAGGTTAGAGGATGAGGTCTAGCAGGTCAGGGGATGAGGTCTAGCAGGTTAGAGGATGAGGTCTAGCAGGTTAGAGGATGAGGTCTAGCAGTTCAGGGGATGAGGTCTAGCAGGTCAGAGGATGAGGTCTAGCAGGTCAGAGGATGAGGTCTGGCAGGTCAGAGGATAAGGTCTAGCAGGTCAGGGGATGAGGTCTAGCAGGTCAGAGGATGAGGTCTAGCAGGTTAGAGGATGAGGTCTAGCAGGTCAGGGGATGAGGTCTAGAAGGTCAGAGGATGAGGTCTAGCAGGTCAGAGGATGAGGTCTGGCAGGTTAGAGGATGAGGTCTAGCAGGTCAGAGGATGAGGTCTGGCAGGTCAGAGGATGAGGTCTAGCAGGTCAGAGGATGAGCTCTGGCAGGTCAGGAGATGAGGTCTAGCAGGTCAGGGGATGAGGTCTAGAAGGTCAGGGGATGAGGTCTAGAAGGTCAGAGGATGAGGTCTGGCAGGTCAGGGGATGAGGTCTAGCAGGTCAGGGGATGAGGTCTAGCAGGTCAGAGGATGAGGTCTAGCAGGTCAGAGGATGAGGTCTGGCAGGTCAGAGGATGAGGTCTAGCAGGTCAGGGGATGAGGTCTAGAAGGTCAGAGGATGAGGTCTAGCAGGTCAGAGGATGAGGTCTGGCAGGTCAGTGGATGAGGTCTAGCAGGTCAGAGGATGAGGTCTAGCAGGTCAGGGGATGAGGTCTAGCAGGTCAGAGGATGAGGTCTAGCAGGTCAGAGGATTAGGTCTAGCAGGTCAGAGGATGAGGTCTAGCAGGTCAGGGGATTAGGTCTAGCAGGTCAGGGGATGAGGTCTGGCAGGTCAGGGGATGAGGTCTAGCAGGTCAGAGGATGAGGTCTGGCAGGTCAGGGGATGAGGTCTAGCAGGTCAGGGGATGAGATCTAGCAGGTCAGAGGATGAGGTCTGGCAGGTCAGGGGATGAGGTCTGGCAGGTCAGGGGATGAGGTCTGGCAGGTCAGAGGATGAGGTCTAGCGGGTCAGAGGATGAGGTCTAGCAGGTCAGAGGATGAGCTCTGGCAGGTCAGAGGATGAGGTCTAGCAGGTCAGAGGATGAGGTCTAGCAGGTCAGAGGATGAGGTCTGGCAGGTCAGGGGATGAGGTCTGGCAGGTCAGGGGATGAGGTCTAGCAGGTCAGAGGATGAGGTCTGGCAGGTCAGAGGATGAGGTCTAGCAGGTCAGGGGATGAGGTCTGGCAGGTCAGGGGATGAGGTCTGGCAGGTCAGGGGATGAGGTCTAGCAGGTCAGAGGATGAGGTCTAGCAGGTCAGAGGATGAGGTCTGGCAGGTCAGAGGATGAGGTCTAGCAGGTCAGAGGATGAGGTCTAGCAGGTCAGAGGATGAGGTCTAGCAGGTCAGAGGATGAGGTCTAGCAGGTCGGGGGATTAGGTCTAGCAGGTCAGGGGATGAGGTCTGGCAGGTCAGGGGATGAGGTCTGGCAGGTCAGGGGATGAGGTCTGGCAGGTCAGGGGATGAGGTCTGGCAGGTCAGGGGATGAGGTCTAGCAGGTCAGAGGATGAGGTCTGGCAGGTCAGGGGATGAGGTTTAGCAGGTTAGAGGATGAGGTCTAGCAGGTCAGGGGATGAGGTCTAGCAGGTTAGAGGATGAGCTCTGGCAGGTCAGAGGATGAGGTCTAGCAGGTTAGGGGATGAGGTCTAGCAGGTCTTATGATTGAGTCTAATAGGAGAGGGGATGAGCTATTAACAGGTCTGATAGTACAGGCTCATCATGGGATGAGGTCTAGCAGGTCTGCTGAGGGATTCTAGCAGGTTAGGAGATAGGATCCAGCAGGTCTAATGATTTAGCGTAATAGGTCAGGGAATGAGGTCTAGCAGGTCTGATGATGCAATCTTACAGGTCAGGGAAGAGTTCTGGAAGGTCTGATGGAGTCTAGCAGATTTAGAGACGAGGTCTAGAAGGTCTGGAGATGGATTTTAGCAGGACTGTGGATAGATTTTAGCAGGTCTGGGGATGAGACCTTACAGGTTGAGGGTTAAGGTCCAGCAGACATGAGAATTTGGTCTAACAGATCCTGGATAAGCTCTGGAAGGACCAGGGGTAGGTCCAGGGATGGATTTAGGTAGCTCTGGGCAGAAGGTGTAGCAGATTTGCAGATAAGGTCTAGCAGGTCTGAGAATGGAGTCAAGCAGATCTAGGCATAGGGTCTACTAGGACTGAGGATGGGATATAGCAAGTCCTGGGAAAGAGTCCAGGAGCTTCCAGAATGGACACTTTCTCATCCTCCTTCACAGATTCCTCCTCCACATCCACCATCTACTCTGCTTATTCCTCCATTTCTTTGTCCTCTCCTTTTTCTTCCTCTTCATTCCTCTCCTCACCCTCACATTCTTCCTCCTATCTCTTGTAATTTGTATTTCATACTCGGTAATCTTTTCTAATCCGCCATATTGTGCGTCTGCTGGTGTTATTTCATTCAGGGTGCTTTTAGAAGATACCTCTGCCTCAGAGGGGCGCCAATGTAAGTGGGGTAAGGATAAGGCCTCAGTCCCTCCAATCAGGACAGAGAAGATGAAGGATAATATCCCAACATGCACCACTCTGGACTGACAGAAGTTGTTTTACTTGCTGCATTGACTGCGATGGCGGAAGGTCTACAGACGATGGGGACGGGTGCCATTAGTGGTGTCTGAATGAGGCGCGGCATTAATTTAGGTCGGGATCTCTTTGGCCAAGCGCTCCTCTTTCTTCTCCTGCGGGATGTGAATGGCCATGTATTCACAGGCGGATGCTGCCTACTTAAAAAAATTATCTTATCACAATTTCGTCTTATTGAGGACAAACGTTTGAGAATTGGAATTCAGCGCAGCCCTCCGGCTGACAAGGTGGTAGCTAAAGAGGTAGTCTATTTTATTGTAAAGCCCTTTGGTAATATTCCGGCGCCCTTATCTGCAAGGATATTACATGTATTGAAATGCTAAACAGCCCGTTACCATTTCTGGCGCTTTTCATTAAAGTGTCTGAAAGTGAGACGCATGGAGGCAGGACAATCTTCAGAACTTTTATTAGAAATCCTGATTGTTGGATATTAAAAGTATTTAATGTTCTTTTATCCTCTAAAAAGCTGAGATGTTCTTTTCAAGCGGAGTTTCCTCTGAACCTGAAATGAGATCCCATATTGAAGCGGCCCTCTACTCCGGTGTCATGGAGGAGTGCGGGGCGTCTCATCGTATGACGGGGCGTCTCATCGTATGACGGGGCGTCTCATCCTATGACGGGGCGTCTCTTCCTATGACGGGGCGTCTCATCGTATGACGGGGCGTCTCATCGCATGACGGGGCGTCTCTTCCTATGACGGGGCGTCTCATCGTATGACGGGGCGTCTCATCGTATGACGGGGCGTCTCATCGTATGACGGGGCGTCTCATCGTATGACGGGGCGTCTCATCTTATGACGGGGCGTCTCATCGTATGACGGGGCGTCTCATCGTATGACGTGGCGTCTCATCGTATGACGTGGCGTCTCATCGTATGACGGGGCATCTCATCGTATGACGGGGTGTCTCTTCCTATGATGGGGTGTCTCATCGTATGACGGGGCATCTCATCGTATGACAGGGTGTCTCATCGTATGACAGGGCATCTCATCGTATGACGCGGTGTCTCATCATATGACGGGGTGTCTCTTCCTATGATGGGGTGTCTCTTCCTATGACGGGGCATCTCATCGTATGACAGGGTGTCTCTTCCTATGACGGGGCGTCTCATCGTATGACGGGTGTCTCTTCCTATGACGGCACTTCTCCACTAGACCCACTGACAGCTGCTATGTGGGACCCCAATGGCAACGTGTATATACAGCATATGTGTGTGTGTGTATATATGTATATATATATATGTGTGTCTGTGTATATATATATATTTATATATATATGTGTGTGGTTTGGTCCCGGTGTCCTGATGGGAAGTGGCGGTTTTCGATGGTCATGCGACTTCCCGATGTATAATAACGTGTCAGCGATGGTTGTGCAGAACGGCGACTCTCTTGCGCTGTACGTTGGGTGGATCTGGATTCGGTGAGTCGGTCTCCTGCGGGGATTCCTCTGACAGTTGGATTGAAGTGAGATGAAAGGCGCACAGCGCTGCCCACCAGGGAGGACTCTTCAGAGTAGAAGGTCGCCCTCTATGGCCCTGATATGGGAGGGGGGGAGTCTCTCCACATATTTGATGTACATTTTCATTTATCTCCGGAACAAACAGCGGCTCTTCCAGGGAGATATGAAATGCTGATCCCAATATTTCTAGACATGCCAGTTTATAGATATATTAGAAGAGGAATCTCCACTGACCCCAAGCCTGCAATCTATGGGCGATATTCCTCCACAAATCTCCAGCCAGACTGGAGGCCTTTCCTCGTCACCGATGGAATTCTTCCTGGCCGTATGCTAGGCTGTATGTCCTCCATGTGTACAGCCATGTAGTGGGGAGCACATACGCTCCTCAATCCACAGGTTGGTCCCCTTAGACCCACTTGGACACCATGGACATGGGATTTCACCCTTGGACACTGATTCAAGAGAACCCCTGAGAGGCCCCCCGGCCTGGCTCACCCAGCACCACCCGTAGTCAATTTCCAAAGGATGTCCCCTTTAGAGGACCCTAACTATGGTTGTGGTCAATCTGAAGAACTACACCAGGCACTCCAGTACCCCTACCAGACACAATCTTCCTCTCATAATCACAGATAATAGTATTTCTCCAGAGTAATTCATCTTCTGGGGGTCTTCAGTCTTCACATGTATAAACTTTGCATTATTGTACCCAGCCAGTCCATTCCTTTATATATGTTGTATGTGTACCTCATGAAGCGATCACATATGATGACACAAAGCATCTGGAACATTGTATTATCCTTTGCCTTCTATTCAGTCTTTGACCATGAAATCATTCTATGTAGACCAGACAGGTAAAGTGCCAAGTCTTCTCTATGTCCAACTCTCTGACTTTCCATAGAAGATCATATGACCAGATCACCTCAAACAAAAACCCAAAGCATGAAAAGTGACCTCCTCAATTGTGCATGACGGGTGAAGCCATGCAAATCACTCCAACAATCCACCCAGAACTGTAGTGTATACCAATTTGTAGATGGTGCATTCTATAAACCAGAGGCTCTGGATGGACAGTTGGATAAATTGTTCTATATTTAGGATGTATCCGGTCTATAAACCAGAGGCTCTGGATGGACAGTTGGATCAATGGCTCTATATTTAGGATATACAGTATCTGGTCACAAAATGTGTTAAAGAATTAGTGGAAAAAAATCAGAAGTGAATTAACTTTTATGGAATAGAATGGTTGATGGAGGGACTCAGCTGGAGCACCATAGGAGGTGGAAGATGTGTTGTAAAGACTGTTAGGAAGATTCAGAAATTCAGAAATTGCTGGGGTTGAGGACTTTGTCAGGAGGTAGAGAAGGGTTTGTTGGGGATCTGAACTGGTCTGAATTTTATATGACTTGTAGGTATTATTTAGTGACTTTGTGAAGGGCCGGCCAGGAGATGAGAACTTTTTCTGGTGGTAGAGAAGGTCAGACTTTGATGGTAGAGAAGGTCAGCCTTTGTGTGGTGGTGGTAGAGAAGGTCAGACATTGTGTGGTGGGAAGGGTTGTGTTGAGGATCTGAACTGGTCTGAATTTTATTGTCTGGTGTTATTTAATGACTTTGTGAAGGTCAGGAGATGAGGACTTTGTTTGGTATAGAAGGTCAGACTCTGTCTGGTGGTAGAGAGGGTCAGACTCTGTCTGGTGGTAGAGAGGGTCAGACTCTGTCTGGTGGTAGAGAGGGTCAGACTCTGTCTGGTGGTAGAGAGGGTCAAACTGTCTGGTGGTAGAGAGGGTCAGACTCTGTCTGGGGGTAGAGAGGGTCAGACTTTGTCTGGTGGTAGAGAGGGTCAGACTTTGTCTGGTGGTAGAGAGGGTCAGACTCTGTCTGGTGGTAGAGAGGGTCAGACTTTGTCTGGTGGTAGAGAGGGTCAGACTCTGTCTGGTGGTAGAGAGGGTCAGACTCTGTCTGGTGGTAGAGAGGGTCAGACTTTGTCTGGTGGTGGTAGAGAAGGTCAGACTTTGTCTGGTGGTAGAGAGGGTCAGACTCTGTCTGGTGGTAGAGAGGGTCAGACTCTGTCTGGTGGTAGAGATGGTCAGACTCTGTCTGGTGGTAGAGAGGGTCAAACTGTCTGGTGGTAGAGAGGGTCAGACTTTGTCTGGTGGTAGAGAGGGTCAGACTCTGTCTGGTGGTAGAGAGGGTCAGACTCTGTCTGGTGGTAGAGAGGGTCAGACTCTGTCTGGTGGTAGAGAGGGTCAGACTTTGTCTGGTGGTAGAGAGGGTCAGACTCTGTCTGGTGGTAGAGATGGTCAGACTTTGTCTGGTGGTAGAGAGGGTCAGACTCTGTCTGGTGGTAGAGATGGTCAGACTTTGTCTGGTGGTAGAGAGGGTCAGACTTTGTCTGGGGGTAGAGAGGGTCAGACTTTGTCTGGTGGTAGAGAGGGTCAGACTCTGTCTGGTGGTAGAGAGGGTCAGACTCTGTCTGGTGGTAGAGAGGGTCAGACTTTGTCTGGGGGTAGAGAGGGTCAGACTTTGTCTGGTGGTAGAGAGGGTCAGACTCTGTCTGGTGGTAGAGAGGGTCAAACTGTCTGGTGGTAGAGAGGGTCAGACTCTGTCTGGTGGTAGAGAGGGTCAGACTCTGTCTGGTGGTAGAGAGGGTCAGACTCTGGTGGTAGAGAGGGTCAGACTCCGTCTGGTCGTAGAGAGGGTCAGACTTTGTCTGGTGGTAGAGAGGGTCAGACTTTGTCTGGTGGTAGAGAGGGTCAGACTTTGTCTGGTGGTAGAGAGGGTCAGATGTTGTGTGGTGGTGATAGAGAAGGTCAGACGTTGTGTGGTGGGAAGGGTTGTGCTGAACTGGTTTGAATTTTATATGACTTGCAGGTGTTATTTAGTGACTTTGTGAAGGTCAGGAGATGAGGATTTGTTTGGTGGTGGGAGGAAGAATCTATCGTTGAATGTGAAGGGTGGAGGACTTTGTGTGGTGAAAGGTGTTCTATTGCTGGGTCTGTAGCAGACTTTGTGAGGGCAGCTACTGATATGTTTGTAGGGGGTATGTCATTGTATTTTGTGGTATGTGTGGGGGTACGCCATTGTATTTTGTGGTATGTGTGGGGGTACGTCATTGTATTTTGTGGTATGTGTGGGGGTATGTCATTGTATTGTGTGGTATGTGTGGGGGTACGCCATTGTATTGTGTGGTATGTGTGGGGGTTGTATCTGAGGGTCCTTTATGGACCTTTCATGGTATAGACCTGGTGTTGAAGGGCCTGGTATAGACCTGGTGTTGAAGGGCCTGGTATAGACCGGGTGTTGAAGGGCCTGGTATAGACCTGGTGTTGAAGGGCCTGGTATAGACCTGGTGTTGAAGGGCCTGGTATAGACTTGGTGAAGGTCAGGGGTGAAGGACAGTGCAATGAGAGGAGGCAGTTATGTTGGATGGTCTAGTGTACACGTTGAAAGGCCCGGTATGTTTCATTTCCCCTCCCCCAATACTCGGCAAAGCTTGTATCTCGATTTAATTAGCTGTGCGCTGTGCGGTGGTTTTTGTTTAATCTTCTCGGTGCCTGAGGGGGACGGCAGACATCTCTGATTCAGGAGTTTTATGGCACACTTGTGTAGGGGTGAAATGAAGTTCACTATTACTCGGAGAGTTGGGGTGTTTCGGTGAATTATGGGGGATGGTAGCTGACAATTCTGTGAACTCTTTATCTCCTTAGCATGGCGGATATGTTTCTGGGGATTATGAGGTGACATGCGGGGCGGGGGACTGAGGGGACCAATCTTTTCAGATGAGTCTGTTATGTCAGAGCAATTTCATGGCCAATCTCATGGTGATACTTCTTGTCCCATAAGCCACTTTGTGCTGACATGACTCAAAGAAGACGACTGCTGGCGGGTAGAAGCGTCAGGTGGAGACGGTACAATGGGGGTGATAGAAAGAGCAGCAAGGTGGGGGGATGGAAGGGGCAGCAGGGTGGCCATAATAAAGTGGGTATTAGGATGGGGTTAACAGAGGGGACAGTAGGATGGAGCTGATTGAAGGAGAAGTAGGGTGGTAATAGCAGAAGGGGCAGTAGGATGGGGGTGATGGAAAGGGCAGTAGGGTGTGGCTAACAGGGTGCACATTAGGGTGGGTTCAATGAGGGGACAGTAGGATGGGGGTGATGGAAGGGACAGTAGGGTGGGGGTGATGGAAGGGACAGTAGGGTGGGGGTGATGGAAGGGACAGTAGGATGGGGGTGATGGAAGGGACAGTAGGATGGGGGTGATGGAAGGGACAGTAGGATGGGGGTGATGGAAGGGACAGTAGGATGGGGGTGATGGAAGGGGCAGTAGGATGGGGGTGATGGAAGGGACAGTAGGATGGGGGTGATGGAAGGGACAGTAGGATGGGGGTGATGGAAGGGACAGTAGGATGGGGGTGATGGAAGGGGCAGTAGGATGGGGGTGATGGAAGGGGCAGTAGGATGGGGGTGATGGAAGGGACAGTAGGATGGGGGTGATGGAAGGGACAGTAGGATGGGGGTGATGGAAGGGGCAGTAGGATGGGTGTGATGGAAGGGACAGTAGGATGGGGGAGATGGAAGGGGCAGTAGGATGGGGGTGATGGAAGGGACAGTAGGATGGGGGGGGGTGATGGGGGTGAGGAGGATGGGGGTGATGGGAGGGACAGTAGGATGGGGGTGATGGGAGGGACAGTAGGATGGGGGTGATGGAAGGGACAGTAGGATGGGGGCGATGGAAGGGGCAGTAGGATGGGGGTGATGGAAGGGGCAGTAGGATGGGGGCGATGGAAGGGACATTAGGATGGGGGTGATGGAAGGGACAGTAGGATGGGGGTGATGGAAGGGACAGTAGGGTGGGGGTGATGGAAGGGGCAGTAGGATGGGGGTGATGGAAGGGACATTAGGATGGGGGTGATGGAAGGGACAGTAGGGTGGGGGTGATGGAAGGGACAGTAGGGTGGGGGTGATGGAAGGGGCAGTAGGATGGGGTGATGGAAGGGACATTAGGATGGGGGTGATGGAAGGGACAGTAGGGTGGGGGTGATGGAAGGGACAGTAGGGTGGGGGTGATGGAAGGGACAGTAGGATGGGGGTGATGGAAGGGACAGTAGGATGGGGGTGATGGAAGGGACAGTAGGATGGGGGTGATGGAAGGGACAGTAGGATGGGGGTGATTGAAGGGACAGTAGGATGGGGGTGATGGAAGGGACAGTAGGATGGGGGTGATGGAAGGGACAGTAGGATGGGGGTGATGGGAGGGACAGTAGGATGGGGGTGATGGAAGGGACAGTAGGATGGGGGTGATGGAAGGGACAGTAGGATGGGGGTGAAGGAAGGGACAGTAGGATGGGGGTGATGGAAGGGACAGGAGGATGGGGGTGATGGAAGGGACAGTAGGATGGGGGTGATGGAAGGGACAGTAGGATGGGGGTGATGGAAGGGACAGTAGGGTGGGGGTGATGGAAGGGACAGTAGGATGGGGGTGATGGAAGGGACAGTAGGATGGGGGTGATGGAAGGGACAGTAGGATGGGGGTGATGGAAGGGACAGTAGGATGGGGGTGATGGAAGGGACAGTAGGATGGGGGTGATGGAAGGGACAGTAGGATGGGGGTGATGGAAGGGACAGTAGGATGGGGGTGATGGAAGGGACAGTAGGATGGGGGTGATGGAAGGGACCGTAGGGTGGGGGTGATGGAAGGGACAGTAGGATGGGGGTGATAGAAGGGACAGTAGGATGGGGGTGATGGAAGGGACAGTAGGATGGGGGTGATGGAAGGGACAGTAGGATGGGGGTGATGGAAGGGACAGTAGGGTGGGGGTGATGGAAGGGGCAGTAGGATGGGGGTGATGGAAGGGGCAGTAGGGTGGGGGTGATGGAAGGGACAGTAGGATGGGGGTGATGGAAGGGACAGTAGGATGGGGGTGATGGAAGGGACAGTAGGATGGGGGTGATGGAAGGGACAGTAGGGTGGGGGTGATGGAAGAGACAGTAGGATGGGGGTGATGGAAGGGACAGTAGGATGGGGGTGATGGAAGGGACAGTAGGGTGGGGGTGATGGAAGGGACAGTAGGATGGGGGTGATGGAAGGGACAGTAGGGTGGGGGTGATGGAAGGGACAGTAGGGTGGGGGTGATGGAAGGGACAGTAGGGTGGGGGTGATGGAAGGGACAGTAGGATGGGGGTGATGGAAGGGACATTAGGATGGGGGTGATGGAAGGGACAGTAGGATGGGGGTGATGGAAGGGGCAGTAGGATGGGGGTGATGGAAGGGACAGTAGGGTGGGGGTGATGGAAGGGACAGTAGGATGGGGGTGATGGAAGGGACAGTAGGGTGGGGGTGATGGAAGGGACAGTAGGATGGGGGTGATGGAAGGGACAGTAGGGTGGGGGTGATGGAAGGGACAGTAGGATGGGGGTGATGGAAGGGGCAGTAGGATGGGGGTGATGGAAGGGGCAGTAGGATGGGGGTGATGGAAGGGGCAGTAGGAGGGGGGTGATGGAAGGGGCAGTAGGATGGGGGTGATGGAAGGGACAGTAGGATGGGGGTGATGGAAGGGACAGTAGGGTGGGGGTGATGGAAGGGACAGTAGGGTGGGGGTGATGGAAGGGACAGTAGGGTGGGGGTGATGGAAGGGACAGTAGGATGGGGGTGATGGAAGGGACAGTAGGGTGGGGGTGATGGAAGGGACAGTAGGGTGGGGGTGATGGAAGGGACAGTAGGGAGTGGGGGGGGGGTGATGGAAGGGACAGTAGGGTGGGGGTGATGGAAGGGACAGTAGGGTGGGGGTGATGGAAGGGACAGTAGGATGGGGGTGATGGAAGGGACAGTAGGATGGGGGTGATGGAAGGGACAGTAGGATGGGGGTGATGGAAGGGACAGTAGGGTGGGGGTGATGGAAGGGACAGTAGGGTGGGGGTGATGGAAGGGACAGTAGGATGGGGGTGATGGAAGGGACAGTAGGGTGGGGGTGATGGAAGGGACAGTAGGGTGGGGGTGATGGAAGGGACAGTAGGATGGGGTGATGGAAGGGACAGTAGGATGGGGGTGATGGAAGGGACAGTAGGATGGGGGTGATGGAAGGGACAGTAGGGTGGGGGTGATGGAAGGGACAGTAGGATGGGGGTGATGGAAGGGGCAGTAGGATGGGGGTGATGGAAGGGACAGTAGGGTGGGGGTGATGGAAGGGACAGTAGGGTGGGGGTGATGGAAGGGACAGTAGGATGGGGGTGATGGAAGGGACAGTAGGATGGGGGTGATGGAAGGGGCAGTAGGGTGGGGGTGATGGAAGGGACAGTAGGATGGGGGTGATGGAAGGGGCAGTAGGATGGGGGTGATGGAAGGGACAGTAGGATGGGGGTGATGGAAGGGGCAGTAGGGTGGGGGTGATGGAAGGGACAGTAGGGTGGGGGTGATGGAAGGGACAGTAGGGTGGGGGTGATGGAAGGGACAGTAGGGTGGGGGTGATGGAAGGGACAGTAGGGTGGGGGTGATGGAAGGGACAGTAGGATGGGGGTGATGGAAGGGACAGTAGGGTGGGGGTGATGGAAGGGACAGTAGGGTGGGGGTGATGGAAGGGGCAGTAGGGTGGGGGTGATGGAAGGGACAGTAGGGTGGGGGTGATGGAAGGGACAGTAGGGTGGGGGTGATGGAAGGGACAGTAGGGTGGGGGTGATGGAAGGGACAGTAGGATGGGGGTGATGGAAGGGACAGTAGGGTGGGGGTGATGGAAGGGACAGTAGGGTGGGGGTGATGGAAGGGACAGTAGGGTGGGGGTGATGGAAGGGACAGTTTTCAGACAGGGCAGTAATGTGGGGTTAGAGGATCATTACAATGGGGCATTTTGGTGGGGCTTGAGGGGGCAGGAGGGTGGGGTTGGAGGGGGCAGTAGGGTGGGGGTGATGGAGGGGGCATTTTGGTGGGGTTGGAGGGGGCAGTAGGGTGGGAGTGATGGAAGGGACAGTAGGGGGGGGGTGATGGAAGGGACAGTAGGGTGGGGGTGATGGAAGGGACAGTTTTCAGACAGGGCAGTAATGTGGGGTTAGAGGATCATTACAATGGGGCATTTTGGTGGGGCTTGAGGGGGCAGGAGGGTGGGGTTGGAGGGGGCAGTAGGGTGGGGGTGATGGAGGGGGCATTTTGGTGGGGTTGGAGGGGGCAGTAGGGTGGGAGTGATGGAGGGGGCAGTAGGGTGGGGCTGACAGTCTAAAGCCAGCTGTACATGAGTAGCATTTTGTTTCAAGATTGTTTGTTCAACTGCTCCCACATTACTAGAGGCTAGACCTAAGATCCCGGGTTACAGATAAGTGTTGGGGTTCAGAGATGTGGGATGACTGTTGGGGTACAGAGATTTAAGATCCGGGGATAGACATGAGTGTCGGGGTTCAGACATGTGAAATCTGGAGGTAGTATTGTTGGGGTACAGAGATGTCAGATCCGGGGTTACAGATGAGTGTCGGGGTTCAGAGATGTGAGATCTGAAGGTAGGATTGTTGGGGGACAAAGATGTTAGATCCAGGGGTTACATATGAGTGATGGAGCTTGGAGATGTAATATCTGGAGGTATGATTGTTGGGGTACAGAGATGTGAGACCCGGAGGTATGATTGTTGGGGTACAGAGATGTCAGATTCAGGGTTACAGATGAGTTTTGGGGTTCAGAGATATGAGACCCGGAGGTGGGATTGTTGGGGTACAGAGATTTCAGATCCAGGGTTACAGATGAGTGTTGGGGTTCAGAGAGGTCAGATCTGGAAGTAGGATTTTTGGGGTTCAGAGAGGTGAGATCCAGGGATACAGATGAGTGTTGGGGGTTGGGAGGTGAGATCCGGGGTTACAGATGAGTGTTGGGGGTTCAGGGAGGTGAGATCCAGGGTTACAGATGAGTGTTGGGGTTCAGGGAGGTGAGCTCCAGGGTTACAGATGATTGTTGGGGTTCAGGGAGGTGAGATCCAGGGTTACAGACGAGTGTTGGGGTTCAGAGAGGTGAGATCCAGGGTTACAGATGAGTGTTGGGGTTCAGAGAGGTGAGACCCGGAGGTGGGATTGTTGGGGTTCAGAGAGGTGAGATCCAGGGTTACAGATGAGTGTTGGGGTTCAGAGAGGTGAGACCCGGAGGTGGGATTGTTGGGGTTCAGGGAGGTGAGATCCGGGGTTACGGACGCGTGTTGGGGTTCAGGGAGGTGAGATCCGGGGTTACGGACGAGTGTTGGGGTTCAGAGAGGTCAGATCCAGGGTTACAGACGAGTGTTGGGGTTCAGAGAGGTGAGACCCGGAGGTGGGATTGTTGGGGTTCAGAGAGGTGAGATCCGGGGTTACAGATGAGTGTTGGGGTTCAGAGAGGTCAGATCCAGGGTTACAGACGAGTGTTGGGGTTCAGAGAGGTGAGACCCGGAGGTGGGATTGTTGGGGTTCAGAGAGGTGAGATCCAGGGTTACAGATGAGTGTTGGGGTTCAGAGAGGTGAGACCCGGAGGTGGGATTGTTGGGGTTCAGGGAGGTGAGATCCAGGGTTACAGATGAGTGTTGGGGTTCAGGGAGGTGAGCTCCAGGGTTACAGATGATTGTTGGGGTTCAGGGAGGTGAGATCCGGGGTTACAGATGATTGTTGGGGTTCAGAGAGGTGAGCTCCAGGGTTACAGATGATTGTTGGGGTTCAGAGATGTGAGATCCGGGGTTACAGACGAGTGTTGGGGTTCAGAGAGGTGAGACCCGGAGGTGGGATTGTTGGGGTTCAGGGAGGTGAGATCCAGGGTTACAGATGAGTGTTGGGGTTCAGGGAGGTGAGATCCAGGGTTACAGATGAGTGTTGGGGTTCAGGGAGGTGAGATCCGGGGTTACAGACGAGTGTTGGGGTTCAGGGAGGTGAGATCCGGGGTTACAGACGAGTGTTGGGGTTCAGGGAGGTGAGATCCGGGGTTACAGACGAGTGTTGGGGGTTGGGAGGTGAGATCCGGGGTTACAGATGAGTGTTGGGGGTTGGGAGGTGAGATCCGGGGTTACAGATGAGTGTTGGGGTTCAGGGAGGTGAGATCCAGGGTTACAGATGATTGTTGGGGTTCAGGGAGGTGAGATCCGGGGTTACAGACGAGTGTTGGGGTTCAGAGAGGTGAGACCCGGAGGTGGGATTGTTGGGGTTCAGAGAGGTCAGATCCAGGGTTACAGACGAGTGTTGGGGTTCAGGGAGGTGAGATCCAGGGTTACAGATGAGTGTTGGGGGTTCAGGGAGGTGAGATCCAGGGTTACAGATGAGTGTTGGGGTTCAGGGAGGTGAGATCCGGGGTTACAGACGAGTGTTGGGGTTCAGGGAGGTGAGATCCGGGGTTACAGACGAGTGTTGGGGTTCAGGGAGGTGAGATCCGGGGTTACAGACGAGTGTTGGGGGTTGGGAGGTGAGATCCGGGGTTACAGATGAGTGTTGGGGGTTGGGAGGTGAGATCCGGGGTTACAGATGAGTGTTGGGGGTTGGGAGGTGAGATCCGGGGTTACAGATGAGTGTTGGGGTTCGGAGAGGTGAGATCCGGGGTTACAGGCGAGTGTTGGGGGATGGGAGAGGTGAGACCCGGAGGTGGGATTGTTGGGGTTCAGGGAGGTGAGATCCGGGGTTACAGATGAGTGTTGGGGTTCGGAGAGGTGAGATCCGGGGTTACAGGCGAGTGTTGGGGGATGGGAGAGGTGAGACCCGGAGGTGGGATTGTTGGGGTTCAGAGAGGTGAGATCCGGGGTTACAGGCGAGTGTTGGGGTTCAGAGAGGTGAGATCCGGGGTTACGGACGAGTGTTGGGGTTCAGAGAGGTGAGATCCGGGGTTACAGGCGAGTGTTGGGGTTCAGAGAGGTGAGATCCGGGGTTACAGGGGAGTGTTGGGGGATGGGAGATGTGAGACCCGGAGGTGGGATTGTTGGGGTTCAGGGAGGTGAGATCCGGGGTTACGGACGAGTGTTGGGGTTCAGGGAGGTGAGATCCGGGGTTACAGACGAGTGTTGGGGGATGGGAGGTGAGATCCAGGGTTACAGACGAGTGTTGGGGTATGGGAGGTGAGATCCAGGGTTACAGACGAGTGTTGGGGTTCAGGGAGGTGAGATCCGGGGTTACAGACGAGTGTTGGGGTTCAGGGAGGTGAGATCCGGGGTTACAGACGAGTGTTGGGGTTCAGAGAGGTCAGATCCGGGGTTACAGGCGAGTGTTGGGGTTCAGAGAGGTGAGATCCGGGGTTACGGACGAGTGTTGGGGTTCAGAGAGGTGAGATCCGGGGTTACAGGCGAGTGTTGGGGGATGGGAGATGTGAGACTCGGAGGTGGGATTGTTGGGGTTCAGGGAGGTGAGATCCGGGGTTACGGACGAGTGTTGGGGTTCAGGGAGGTGAGATCCGGGGTTACAGACGAGTGTTGGGGGTTGGGAGGTGAGATCCGGGGTTACAGGCGAGTGTTGGGGTTCAGAGAGGTGAGATCCGGGGTTACAGACGAGTGTTGGGGGATGGGAGGTGAGATCCAGGGTTACAGACGAGTGTTGGGGGATGGGAGGTGAGATCCAGGGTTACAGACGAGTGTTGGGGTTCAGGGAGGTGAGATCCGGGGTTACAGACGAGTGTTGGGGTTCAGGGAGGTGAGATCCGGGGTTACAGACGAGTGTTGGGGTTCAGAGAGGTCAGATCCGGGGTTACAGGCGAGTGTTGGGGTTCAGAGAGGTGAGATCCGGGGTTACGGACGAGTGTTGGGGTTCAGAGAGGTGAGATCCGGGGTTACAGGCGAGTGTTGGGGGATGGGAGATGTGAGACTCGGAGGTGGGATTGTTGGGGTTCAGGGAGGTGAGATCCGGGGTTACGGACGAGTGTTGGGGTTCAGGGAGGTGAGATCCGGGGTTACAGACGAGTGTTGGGGGTTGGGAGGTGAGATCCGGGGTTACAGACGAGTGTTGGGGGATGGGAGGTGAGATCCAGGGTTACAGACGAGTGTTGGGGTTCAGGGAGGTGAGATCTGGGGTTACAGACGAGTGTTGGGGTTCAGGGAGGTGAGATCCGGGGTTACAGACGAGTGTTGGGGTTCAGAGAGGTCAGATCCGGGGTTACGGACGAGTGTTGGGGGATGGGAGGTGAGATCCAGGGTTACGGACGAGTGTTGGGGTTCAGAGAGGTCAGATCCGGGGTTACAGACGAGTGTTGGGGTTCAGGGAGGTGAGATCCGGGTTTACAGACGAGTGTTGGGGTTCAGGGAGGTGAGATCCGGGGTTACAGACGAGTGTTGGGGTTCAGAGAGGTCAGATCCAGGGTTACGGACGAGTGTTGGGGTTCAGAGAGGTGAGATCCGGGTTTACAGACGAGTGTTGGGGTTCAGGGAGGTGAGATCCGGGGTTACAGACGAGTGTTGGGGTTCAGGGAGGTGAGATCCGGGTTTACAGACGAGTGTTGGGGTTCAGAGAGGTCAGATCCAGGGTTACAGACGAGTGTTGGGGTTCAGGGAGGTGAGATCCAGGGTTACGGACGAGTGTTGGGGTTCAGAGAGGTGAGATCCGGGGTTACAGACGAGTGTTGGGGTTCAGGGAGGTGAGATCCGGGGTTACAGACGAGTGTTGGGGTTCAGGGAGGTGAGATCCGGGGTTACAGACGAGTGTTGGGGGATGGGAGGTGAGATCCAGGGTTACAGACGAGTGTTGGGGTTCAGGGAGGTGAGATCCGGGGTTACAGACGAGTGTTGGGGTTCAGGGAGGTGAGATCCGGGGTTACAGACGAGTGTTGGGGGATGGGAGGTGAGATCCAGGGTTACAGACGAGTGTTGGGGTTCAGGGAGGTGAGATCCAGGGTTACAGACGAGTGTTGGGGTTCAGGGAGGTGAGATCCGGGGTTACAGACGAGTGTTGGGGGATGGGAGGTGAGATCCAGGGTTACAGACGAGTGTTGGGGTTCAGGGAGGTGAGATCCGGGGTTACAGACGAGTGTTGGGGTTCAGGGAGGTGAGATCCGGGGTTACGGACAAGTGTTGGGGTTCAGGGAGGTGAGATCCGGGGTTACAGATGAGTGTTGGGGTTCAGGGAGGTGAGATCCGGGGTTACAGACGAGTGTTGGGGGATGGGAGGTGAGATCCAGGGTTACAGACGAGTGTTGGGGTTCAGGGAGGTGAGATCCGGGGTTACAGGCGAGTGTTGGGGTTCAGGGAGGTGAGATCCAGGGTTACAGACGAGTGTTGGGGTTCAGGGAGGTGAGAACCGGGGTTACAGACGAGTGTTGGGGTTCAGGGAGGTGAGATCCAGGGTTACAGACGAGTGTTGGGGGTTGGGAGGTGAGATCCGGGGTTACAGACGAGTGTTGGGGTTCAGGGAGGTGAGATCCAGGGTTACAGATGATTGTTGGGGTTCAGGGAGGTGAGATCCGGGGTTACAGACGAGTGTTGGGGTTGGGAGGTGAGATCCGGGGTTACAGGCGAGTGTTGGGGTTCAGGGAGGTGAGATCCAGGGTTACAGACGAGTGTTGGGGTTCAGGGAGGTGAGATCCGGGGTTACAGACGAGTGTTGGGGGTTGGGAGGTGAGATCCGGGGTTACGGACGAGTGTTAGGGTTCAGGGAGGTGAGATCTGGGGTTACAGACGAGTGTTGGGGTTCAGGGAGGTGAGATCCGGGGTTACAGATGAGTGTTGGGGTTCAGGGAGGTGAGATCCGGGGTTACAGACGAGTGTTGGGGTTCAGGGAGGTGAGATCCGGGGTTACAGATGAGTGTTGGGGTTCAGGGAGGTGAGATCCGGGGTTACAGACGAGTGTTGGGGGTTGGGAGGTGAGATCCGGGGTTACGGACGAGTGTTGGGGGATGGGAGGTGAGATCCGGGGTTACAGACGAGTGTTGGGGTTCAGGGAGGTGAGATCCGGGGTTACAGATGAGTGTTGGGGGATGGGAGGTGAGATCCGGGGTTACAGACGAGTGTTGGGGTTCAGGGAGGTGAGATCCGGGGTTACGGACGAGTGTTGGGGGTTGGGAGGTGAGATCCGGGGTTACAGGCGAGTGTTGGGGGTTGGGAGGTGAGATCCGGGGTTACAGGCGAGTGTTGGGGTTCAGGGAGGTGAGATCCGGGGTTACAGGCGAGTGTTGGGGGTTGGGAGGTGAGATCCGGGGTTACAGGCGAGTGTTGGGGGATGGGAGATGGGGTGACGAGGAGGAGATGAGGGGTCCAGAAATAAGTTTGAGTTTTCCTGCGTCCTCTGTGGATTTCAGGACGTGGAGTGATTCTTATCACGGCGGGTAATCGCGGCCTCATTGGCAGCGCTCGGCGTTCTGCCGCCTATTATCCGCCGTCCTAAGTGTTCACTTTGAGTCTGTTGTACTCGGTGGGGTTTCGTATTGATTTCTGTGTTTTGTACCTGAAGACTCCGGAGCCGCGTCTTTAACACGAGCCGAAGAGGACGCGGCGCACAGATGGCGCTTAATCTGCTATTGATGTCTGTAGAGGATGTTTAGAGGCAGAATTTAGGCGCTCGCTGTGCTCTTCCCATTGTGTCCTTCAACTCGTAGCAGACAAAGGCCACGCCGCCGCCACGTGACCCACCGCAAAACATATGTCCGTCCAACGTCTCTGTACTGTGTCACAACAAACATGAAGAGACCGACCCGTGTGACCCCGACCACACAACATACATGACCAGACGTGTGACCCCAACATACCGACCACAGACTACACAACATACATGACCAGACCGCGTGACCCCAACCACAGACTACACAACATACATGACCAGACCGCGTGACCCCGACCACAGACCACACAACATACATGACCAGACCGCGTGACCCCGACCACAGACCACAGACTACACAACATACATGACCAGACGTGTGACCCCCGACTACACAACATACATGACCAGACGTGTGACCCCCGACCACAGACCACACAACATACATGACCAGACCGTGTGACCCCAACATACCGACCACAGACTACACAACATACATGACCAGACGTGTGACCCCCGACTACACAACATACATGACCAGACGTGTGACCCCCGACCACAGACTACACAACATACATGACCAGACCGTGTGACCCCCGACCACAGACTACACAACATACATGACCAGACCGTGTGACCCGACCACAGACCACACAACATACATGACCAGACCGTGTGACCCCCGACCACACAACATACATGACCAGACCGTGTGACCCCCGACCACAGACTACACAACATACATGACCAGACCGTGTGACCCCCGACCACAGACTACACAACATACATGACCAGACCGTGTGACCCGACCACAGACCACACAACATACATGACCAGACCGTGTGACCCCCGACCACAGACTACACAACATACATGACCAGACCGTGTGACCCCAACATACCGACCACAGACTACACAACATACATGACCAGACCGTGTGACCCCAACATACCAACCACAGACTACACAACATACATGACCAGACCGTGTGACCCCCGACCACAGACTACACAACATACATGACCAGACCGTGTGACCCGACCACAGACTACACAACATACATGACCAGACCGTGTGACCCCCGACCACAGACTACACAACATACATGACCAGACCGTGTGACCCCCCACCACAGACTACACAACATACATGACCAGACCGTGTGACCCGACCACAGACTACACAACATACATGACCAGACCGTGTGACCCCAACATACCGACCACAGACTACACAACATACATGACCAGACCGTGTGACCCCAACATACCGACCACAGACTACACAACATACATGACCAGACCGTGTGACCCCGACCACAGACTATACAACATACATGACCAGACCGTGTGACCCCTGACCACAGACTACACAACATACATGACCAGACCGTGTGACCCCAACCACAGACTACACAACATACATGACCAGACCGTGTGACCCCAACATACCGACCACAGACTACACAACATACATGACCAGACCGTGTGACCCCAACATACCGACCACAGACTACACAACATACATGACCAGACCGTGTGACCCCAACATACCGACCACAGACTACACAACATACATGACCAGACCGTGTGACCCGACCACAGACTACACAACATACACGACAGACGTGTGACCCCAACATACCGACCACAGACTACACAACATACATGACCAGACCGTGTGACCCGACCACAGACTACACAACATACATGACCAGACCGTGTGACCCGACCACAGACTACACAACATACATGACCAGACCATGTGACCCGACCACAGACTACACAACATACATGACCAGACCGTGTGACCCCGACCACAGACTACACAACATACATGACCAGACCATGTGACCCCGACCACAGACTACACAACATACATGACCAGACCGTGTGACCCCAACACAGATTTTTATCGGGCACACACTGCTCAGGGATTGGATCGGATTTTTGGACCAAGGTCCCCTGATGGTGCGAATGGACCCAGGTCCCCTGATTTTGGGGATGGACCCAGGGCCCCTGATGGTGGGGATGGACCGTGTGCCTAACATGTGTCCTGTGTACCTAACATGTGTCCCATGTACCTAACGCATGTCCCATGCATCTAACGCATGTCCCGTGTACCTAATGCATGTCCCGTGTACCTAACGTGTGTCCCGTGTACCTAACGTGTGTCCCATGTACCTAACGTGTGTCCCATGTACCTCACGTGTGTCCCATGTACCTAACATGTGTCCCGTGTACCTAACGTGTGTTCTGTGTGCCTAACATGTGTTCCATATACTTAACATGTGTCCCGTGTTCCTAATGCATGTCCCATGTACCTAACATGTGCCTAACGTGTGTTCCATGTACCTAACGTGTGTCCCATGTACCTAACACATGTCTCATGTACCTAACACATGTCCGTTTGCTTAACACATTTCTTGTGTGCCTAATGTGTGTCCCGTGTACCTAATATGTTTCCCGTGTGCCTAATGCATGTTTTGTGTGCCTAGCATGTGTCCTGTGTACTTAACATGGGTCCCATGTGCCTAACGTGTGTCCCGTGTACCTTACATGTGTCCCGTGTGCCTAACATGTGTTCCACCTGTACCTAATGTGTATCTCCTGTACCTAACATGTGTCTTGTGTGCCTAACATGTGTCCCGCGAGCCTAACATGTTTCCTCTGTACATAACGCATTTCCCGTGTGCCTTATCTGTGTCCCATGTACCTAATGTTTGTCCCATGTACCTAACATGTTTCCCGTGTACCTAACATGTGTCCCGTGTACCTAACATGTGTCCCGTGCGCCTAAAGTGTGTCCTGTGTGCCTAATATGTGTCCCATGTACCTAACGTGTGTCTCATGTACCTAACGTGTGTTCCGTGTGCGTAATGTGTGTCCCATGTACCTAACATGTGTCTCATGTACCTAACGTGTGTCTCATGTACCTAACGTGTGTCCTGTGTGCCTATTGTGTGGCCCATGTACCTAACATGTTTCCCGTGTACCTAACATGTGTCCCGTGTACCTAACATGTGTCCCGTGCGCCTAAAGTGTGTCCTGTGTGCCTAATATGTGTCCCATGTACCTAACGTGTGTCTCATGTACCTAACGTGTGTTCCGTGTGCGTAATGTGTGTCCCATGTACCTAACATGTGTCTCATGTACCTAACGTGTGTCTCATGTACCTAACGTGTGTCCCATGTGCCTAATGTGTGTCACATGTACCTAATGTATATTTTGTGTGGCTAGCATGTGTCCTGTGTACCTAACGTGTGTCCCGTGTACCTAATGTATGTTTTGTGTGGCTAGCATGTGTCCTGTGTGCCTAACATGTGCCCTGTGTACCTAAAATGTGTCCTGAGTGTCTAACATGTGTCCCGTGTTCCCAACTTTTCTTTTGTCCTGTGTGCCTAATGCATGTCCCGTGTATATAATGCATGTCCCGTGTGCCTAGCATGTGCTCGCAGCCCCTCATGCAGCACATTATGGTGACCCAGACACTCGTCAGCAATCTGTGCAGCTCTTCTCTTGTCTAGATGCTCGGGATGTGAGATGCGTTTCTGGCCGCTGTCTGTTCTGAGTGCTGACACCTCGTCTATAGACTGCTGAGTACCACGCTCTCCGAGACACGCAATCCACCACCGATGTGACAGGTGATCATATTCTCCGCCCAGGAGCTGTCTGTCATACAACCGCCAAGAATAGCGCCCCCACCAGATTTACAGACATTCTGCCCCTACCACCATGACTGCTTCCTGTGCAGTCTCCATCACTCCAACATATACCGCAGTGCTGTACAGAGATCACTGAGCCTATCTGTACCAGAGGAGCTTACGCTCTAATGTCCCCTCCCCCACAGTCACACACATTATACATTTATATAGCTCTGACATATACCGCAGTGCTGTACAGAGATCAGTGAGCCAATCACATCAGTCTCTGCACCAGAGGAGCTTACACTCTAATGTCCCCTCCCCCACAGTCACACACATTATACATTTATATAGCTCTGACATATACCGCAGTGCTGTACAGAGATCACTGAGCCAGTCACATCAGTCTCTGCACCAGAGGAGCTTCTCCACTAGGTGGTGTTGTTCTGCAGGGTGCTGTTGGCTCACTCTGCTGGGATCTCAGCTGAGAGAAGTAGCAATCCTGGGCCTGTCATGCAGGCTTTTCCCAGGAAAGCATGAACCATGTTGGGGAAGACAAAGGTGGAGGCTTCCCAGAGGTCTACACCATGTGCTCATGCTGCATTGGATCCTGGGCCTGTCCCCATGCAAGGGGGGTTCTGATCAGCATTTCAGGATAAAGTGGTGAACAGACTTCGGCCGTATTACCAAAGAGGAACAGAAACGTGCTGTCCTGAATGCAGATTTCAGGGGAAAAAAATCTCTGCACAGTAAGTCTGGGAGCAGTAGGAGGGAAGACTCCAAGCTGAAGTCTCTGGAGGAGCCCTTAAAGAAGCAGAAGAAGCTGGTCAATTCTCTAAACTTAAAGTGGAGGACACCCTAAAAAAAAAAAAAAAGCATTAATATTCTGGAAAAAAATTCAAAAAATAAATAAATGTTTTACCTGATCCGAAATCCCTGTTGCTATGCAGTCTTCCTAATCTGCCTCCTTCCTATGCCACAGTGATCTTCGTTCTTCTGTCCTCCGCCGCGTTGTCTTCTGGGTAATGGGGCGTGCTGTGTTATGGGAACTGTGTGTTCCCTAACACAGCGCGTCCCAATTACGAAGCGATGCGCGGCTTGCGCATGCGCAGTAGGAAACGGGCAGTGAAGCCATAGTCTTCGCTGCCTGTTTCCCTTACTGAGGATAACAGCGCTGGGACGACATCGCGGGCGCCCTGGGAGGGTAAGTGTACTTATTAAAAGTCAGCAGCTCCATCTTCTTTTTAGCTGCTGACTTTTAAAAAAAAAAATGTTTTTGCTGAAACACCCCTTAAAGCAGCGGTGCGTTTAGAGAAAAATATAAGAATGAGGAGAGATCCCAACAGATGAAGGAGAGTGCCTGTACCAGTACCAGCCAGAGGGTGGATACCAGAGCAACGGCGACAGTATGGATGGGGGGTAAGGATGTGGCTTCACATGGTGGCCCCAGTAGTACCTCTGTCTCAGGATCTGTCATGTCTGAGTCAGTATCTGCCCCCCTCCCTCCCCAGCACCCCGGGTCATCTCAGGGGGAGGTCTAGGAAAATGGCGGATTGCTGCAGGCCATCAGATGAGGAGGAAGATGTCATCCATCAGCCTGTAAGGGAGAAAGTTGTGGAAAATGTTTCATTTAAGTCTGATCAAGATGGCAGCAGTGCTACAGTGGCTGCAAATGGAGGACAGGCTGTTTCAGGTCAGTAAAATGCTGGTGAAGGAATGCTTGTTGAGAATATCTTTCTGTGTATGGATGTAAGATATGTGATAAGATTGGTCACCCTTATAGCCGGTGCCCTTTGCACAACAAGCCAGAGCTAGTGGAGGAATTCTTCCGTCTGGATAGAGAAGAGTCTGGGTTGGCAGAGGTTGTACCGGGGATCCTAGTGTCTCTGTCCTGTCAGAATCTGTGTCTGTGAGGCCCTCTGTGGTGTCAGTGTCCCCCCAGTCTGTGGTTTCCCAGTCTGTGATGTCAGTGTCCCCCCGGTCTGTGGTGTCAGTGTCCCCCCGGTCTGTGGTGTCAGTGTCCCCCCGGTCTGTGGTGTCAGTGTCCCCCCCCGGTCTGTGGTGTCAGTGTCCCCCCGGTCTGTGGTGTCAGTGACCCCCGGTCTGTGGTGTCAGTGTCCCCCCAGTCTGTGGTGTCAGTGTCCCCCCAGTCTGTGGTGTCAGTGTCCCTCCGGTCTGTGGTGTCAGTGTTCCCCCGGTCTGTGGTGTCAGTGTCCCCCCGGTCTGTGGTGTCAGTGTCCCCCCGGTCTGTGGTGTCAGTGTCCCCCCCGGTCTGTGGTGTCAGTGTCCCCCCAGTCTGTGGTGTCAGTGTCCCTCCAGTCTGTGGTGTCAGTGTCCCCCCGGTCTGTGGTGTCAGTGTCCCCCCAGTCTGTGGTCTCCCAGTCAGTGTCAGAAAGTGTGGTTGTCTAGTGTGTGTCTGCAACTATTGTTTCTCCTAGTGTAGTGAAGGCAGTGGAGGGTGCTGGACCAGCGTGTATGGTGGTGCCAACTCCTCGGCATGGCAGAAGTGTGGCTGGAGGTCGGCAGACATCGAGGGGCGGAGTGAGTGATGGATTGGATGATGGTGGAGGGGGGAGGTGGGAAGGGAATGAGGGTGGCTGTTGCAGAATGCAAAGTGAAAGATGTGGAAGTTGGGGTGAAAGATGTGGAAGTTGGGGTGAAAGATGTGGAAGTTGGGATGAAAGATGTGGAAGTTGGGGTGAAAGATGTGGAAGTTGGGGTGAAAGATGTAGAATTGGGGTGAAAGATGTGGAAGTTGGGGTGAAAGATGTAGAAGTTGGGGTGAATTATGTGGGGGGAGAGGTTAATGGGGGGATTTTGGCTGAGGATGTCCTGGGGACCAGGGAAAGGGGGTTCTGCCGTTGGGATTGTCGAATGAGTATATGGAATGGTTGGAGGCTAAAAGGAAAAAGGGTAAGAGACGGAGAAAGAGGAAGGATGTCAAGACTCCTGAACCTAGGAAGGTGGAGGTGGCAAATGCTTTTGAGGTGTTTTCTGAGGTGGAGGGTAGAAGTTCTTCTGGTGATGAGTCTATGGAGGGGGAAACAAGGGACATTGAAGCATGTAGGGTCTCCAGGTAGGGAGGGGGGTAAGCAGGCTAAGAAACGTATTCCTCAATCATCCTGATGGCGGTTCCCACTCCACTGAAGGTGGTGGCCATTAATGTCCCCAGCATAAAATCAGTAAGTGCTCGTAATATGGCCTTATATTTGCTCAGCAGGTTAGTCCTGTATGGCTGATTGGCTGATATTCATCTGGCGAAGATGTAGTGGAGGTGCGGTCCCTCCTTCTGGTCTCTTGCGTCCGAGTCTTACAATGGAGTTGCAGTACTTTTTCCGGCATGGTAACCTGTCGGTGGATTATTGAGGTAGAAATGGGGAGATGCGTGGTCTTAGACGTCTCCATGGGGGGGGGGGGGTGGGGGGGGGCAGGACCTGTGCCTGATCAACATCTATGGGCCTCAGACAAAGTGGGACAGGAAATGCCTCTTCATGAAGCCTTTGCTTTTTACAGCCCAGCGAGTTGTCTTCGGTGGTGATTTCAGCACCGTCTCTAGGACTGAGGACAGGAAAGGTACCGGAGTCAGGCTGGACTGTGACGGCTTTTTCTTGAACATAATAGGTAGAGAGGCAGGTCTGGTTGATGTGCACATTCATTGCTGCCCAGACGACACGGGATTCACTTTTCAGCGAGGTAGTAGTCAGAGTAGAATAGATAGTTTTTTTTTTAGGGGAACACTGCCTTCTTGGCACCAGTGTGTCAGGCGGTGGAGATTTCCGATCACTGTATTCTGTCTGTGACTCTGAATAGCCCCGATACACCACCTAGGGGGAGGGGTACCTGGAAGCTGAATTCGGCAATCCTGGACGATATGAAGGTGAGTCAATCATTTGAGGATTTCTCTCAGGCACCAGTATCGATCATGGACTTTTACAGCAGTAAGTCAGAGTGGTGGGAGCTTCCAAAACGAAGGATCGTTGGGTTTTTCAAGGCCATAGGAAGAAATAAACAACTTGATAAGTACGTCACCTACCAGCGTCTGCGGAGGAAGCTTGATAGGCTTGTGTCAAATAACGGAGATCCGGGGATGATCTCTGAGGTTAAACTCCTGCTCAGGGAGTGTCAATATGACCGGCATGCCACTTTAGTTCTGGAAAGGATTACAAACAAGGTAGAGCAGTTAAGTCAGTTGTTGGCCCGGTTGACAGTACAGGTTCCTTGACAAAGTCCAAGTTGGGGATCCTGGAAACCGCCAGGTCATATTATGCTGACCTCCTGGGCAGGGGGGACCTTGATCGGGCAGACATATCAAGTTTTCTGGATTCTATTCCAGGACTGAGAAATGGCAGTTCTCTTGCGAGTTTGACGGAGGACATCACAGCAGATGAGGTGGTTAAGGCTATTGATAAGCTTGCCATTAAGAAGTCACCTGGGCCAGATGGATTGACAGCCGAGTTTTCTAAGCACTTTAATGTTACTCTGACCCCATATTTGGGGGAGGTTTTTATTGGCTGTCTGAGAGAGGGTTCGCTCTCTCCCTCCATGCGACAATCTGCGGTGATTCTTCTGTCAAAGGGTAAGGATTCTTTGAAAATTGAGAATTAGCGGGCCATTAGCCTTCTCAATGTTGATAGTAAGATACTGGCAAAAATAATTTTCTGGAGTTTATCGTCTGTAGCGGACAATCTACTTTCCAGCCACCAGCACTGTTTGGTTCAGGGTAGAAGTACTTTTTCAGCGGTGTTAGCTGACCGGGAGGCCCAGGGCTGCAGGCTGGAGAAAGTACTTGCTGGCATTGGATCAGGCTAAAGCTTTTGATTGGGTCAATCATGAGTACCTTGGCTCAAAGATCAATCAGGATAAAAGTGACGTTTTCTGGATGGGAGAGGAAGGCGATGGCTTCGAGCTTCCGGACTTCTTCCCAGAGCCCCGACAGGAAATTCAAGTTTTAGGCATCAAATTTGGTCCCGGCGATTATGGCCTCTTAAATTGGGAAAGCAGACTACAAGATGCCGATGCCAAGGTTACCACCTGCAAGGACTGGAAACAATCTTACAGGGAAAGAATTGACCTGATCCCGGTATTTCTGTACGTCAGCTTTGTCTGTGTTTTGCCCTTGTCTCTCTATGCGAGAATCTACAGCTGTTTCTTCCAACAGCATCTTGTTAGGAGATCTGAAACCTACCTTCCCAGGCGGATGGGTGGCCTAGGTATAGTCAACCCTGTTGTTTTTTTTTTTTCTCTGATGTTTTTGAAACATAATTTTGCTAACGTGCTGGTAGAGGAACCACCAGGGTGGGTTGGCATTTTTTTCTCTTGGTTTAGGCCTTTTCTGTGAAGCTGGGAGATTGGTGGGCCAGTGAAAAGCCTAAGGTTCCGACATGGTGAGCTCCTGGCTTATGTTGCCCCATGCCTGAAAATGCTTTGGCAGTGGTGAGTGATGGCGGAGGAAATTAAGTCTCTTCCAAGGAAGGGCATGGAGAGGAGGGTTGTTGGTTCTGCCTTTAGTGAGCTGCTGGCCTTGAGGGATTGCCCATGCCCTGTTATGAGGGAGGGTCTGTGTTTGCTCAATCTAGAGAGAATCCCTTTAAAGTTTTGGGATTTGGCCTGGCGCTCGTTCCATGGCAGACTCTATGTAAAGGGCAACCTGAAGCATCGCTCTGCGGAGAACTGTGGTTGTCCAAGAGTGGAATGTGGTGGGGTGGAGGAGACAATGGACCATTTCTTGTTTTGGTGCCCCTTCAATATAGAAGTCATACAAGCGGGTGGGGCTCTGGGTATCCCTTTCCTTTCCCGCTTGAGTTATGCGGAGTGGTCGTATGGGGCCTTTGAGACACACCGGGATTTGGATTTTGAGACACTTTTTCTTGTTGGCTTGGTAGTCCGTTTCTTCACATGAAATGCACAGTGTCAGGTCTTCATTCGGACAAAAGTCCTTCCTGTGGGGGTGGGGTGCACAACATTCTGGGTGAGTTTATGAAGATTCGGGGTCTTGAGAAGGACAGGTGGTGGCCAGGGCCTGGACAAAGGCATGGAGGAATGTCAGGTCTCCGTAGTCGATGCCTGTCAGTCTCTGGGGGTGCGACTTTCTTTCTGTCCTTTCACGTCCCCCTAGATTTTTATAAGGGTTAGGGTTTTATAAGGCCGCATGCATGGGTTACATGTGTAATGGTTTCTTAGCCTGAGGGGGAGGTTAGGTGGGGGAGGGGCTTTGTTTAGGTGGGGGAGGGGCTTTGTTTAGGTGGGGGAGGGTTTCAGGTTGGTATATTTAGTTTTCTTTACGTTTTTGCTATGCTGATGTAAGATATTTATGTTTATATAAATATATTTATTTATTTTGCATTCATGTAAATATGTTTTTATTATGTTTGTAAGATTTTTTTTAATAAACAAAAATTTACACTTTAATGTCCCCTCCCCCACAGTCACACACTATTATTATACATATATCTCTGACATATACCGCAGTGCTGTACAGAGATCATGAGGGTTGATGATGTTGGTTGGGGTGTACTGTAGTTATGTGTATATGGTGACCAGTGTGGGGGGTAGGTTGGGGGTACTGTAGTTAGGGGGTGCATTATGTTTCGGGGTCATGGAGACAACACAATGAATGAAGCTGGCAAAGGAAATAGTGTGCTGAAAAAGTAGGGGGGTCATCTGGTGACCGGGGGAGGGGTGTTCATACCGGATGGGTATCCTGCCCTATGCAGTATGGGGGTCTCTGTGTACAGAAGTCAGTTGAGGGCCCCATACATTTCCCTGCGGATCTCCTCTCCATCTCTGGGCACCTTTCCTCCAATTTCATCCTTATACTTAACGATCGCAGATCCAACATCGACCTCTGCTGGCTGTCCGCAGCAAAAACCATCTGCTGGATTATCATGGAGCGAGAGCACCACCCAGTGTACAGACATGAGAACTGCGCTATATATACACTGAGAATAATACACCCCAGTATACAGGATCTGACAAAAGTAAGTACACCCCTCCGTGACATTCATGTGACAACACTGAAGAAATGACACTTGTATACAATGTAAAGTAGTGAGTGTACAGCTTGTATAACAGTGTAAATTTTCTGTCCCCTCAAAATAACTCAACACACAGCCATTAATGTCTAAACTGCTGGCAACAAAAGTCAGTACACCCCTAAGTGAAAATCTCCAAATTGGGCCCAATTAGCCATTTTCCCTCCCCGGTGTCATGTGACTCGTTAGTGTTACAAGGTCTCAGGTGTGAATGGGGAGCAGGTGTGTTAATTTGGTGTTATCGCTCTCACTCTCTCATACTGGTCACTGGAAGTACAACATGGCACCTCATGGCAAAGAACTCTCTGAGGATCTGAAGATAAGAATTGTTGCTCTACATAAAGATGGCCGAGGCTATAAGAAGATTGCCAAGACGGCACTTTCAGTGTGAAAGCCCACTTAGGGGTGTACTGACTTTTGTTGCCAGCGGTTTAGCCATTAATGGCTGTGTATTGAGTTATTTACACGGATATACAAGCTGTACACTCACTACTTTACATTGTAGACAAGTGTCATTTCTTCAGTGTTGTCACATGAATGTCACTCAGGGGTGTACTTACCTTTGTCCCATACTGTATCTTGTATATCGTCTCATACTGTGGTGTGCTCAGTGTATTTACTGTGAAATTACTGGTTGGAAGTTATAGCCCCTCGGCTTGAGTACAGATTTTGAAAACAAAGTAAATTACCCTAAAAACAATTAATAAATATTATTTGTATATTATTTATGGTAATTAACCCCTCCCCCCAGGCTGCTCCCCTACATGTAAAAATCATCATTTTTTTGCTAGAATATATATAATATATTATATATATTGTATTAGCAGAGACCCTAGGGAATAAAATGCAACATTTTAAATTACACAGCATTTGCGCAGCAATTTTTCATGAATATATATAAAAAAAGAAAAAACACTAAAGATAACACGATATGTTTGTATATTGTGAAAGATGATGTTACACCGAGTAAATAGATACCCAACATGTCACACTTTACAATTGCACCCCCTCGTGGAATGCCGGCAAACTTCAGTACCTAAAAATCTCCATAGGTGTCGCTTTACATTTTTTTTACAGGTTACCAGATTAGAGTTACAGAGGTGATAGAATTATCGCTCTCGCTCGAACGATCACGGGGTATGTAACCTGTGTGTATCTGATACCAGCCAGTGCCGCCCCAGCCACTCACTGCACCTCCCTGAATCTAGGGGGGTTGCCACTTTTTCTTCAAGCCAAACCTGAACACTATAGGATTCTATAGACAGACTAGAGAGAATAGTAATGCAACGTGCATAGTGCCCCTCCCCCTCCTATCAGGCCCTGTTCTGAGCCACATTCTTGTCTGAATATTGTGCCCGGGTTTCAGGCAGACTGACCATGTGAATCCCGGACAAGTGGCAACCCTAGTCTGGGATTGCCAAGGGGAAGCTCCCTCTTCATCAGATACGATCCTTGTATGTAACCTGTGTGTATCTGATACCAGCCAGTGCCGCCCCAGCCACTCACCGATCACGGTGTATGTAACCTGTGTGTATCTGATACCAGCCAGTGCCGCCCCAGCCACTCACCGCACCTCCCTGAATCTAGGGGGGTTGCCACTTTTTCTTCAAGCCAAACCTGAACACTATAGGATTCTATAGACAGACTAGAGAGAATAGTAATGCAACGTGCATAGTGCCCCTCCCCCTCCTATCAGGCCCTGTTCTGAGCCACATTCTTGTCTGAATATTGTGCCCGGGTTTCAGGCAGACTGACCATGTGAATCCCGGACAAGTGGCAACCCTAGTCTGGGATTGCCAAGGGGAAGCTCCCTCTTCATCAGATACGATCCTTGATAATGAGTGACTTTGTTACATTATTCCCTCAGGACAATACCTCCATGTCCGCTAAATCTATTGGGAAGAGATTTAATGACTGGAAGAGGGGGAGTAGCCATAGAATTACCACTGAAGCCCCTCCCCCATTTCCACAGGACCACCCCCTCTGGGCTAAAGACAGTCTTGATGTAGGATACATTTCCTTACAAAGCGCCCGACTAAAACAAGGAGTGCCCCCAGTTTACCACAAGTAGTACCATCCCCCCAAAGAGGAGGAGGAAGGACCCATTATTGAGCAATTCCTGAAACAAGGAGCCGTCATTTCACCTTATAACACCCCCATAAACCCCATCTGAAGAGCGATGGATCATTCGGGTTTGTGCCGGATCTCCGAGCCATAAATAACCTTGTGGGTCCAATTGCCCCAATTGTACCCGATGTGCCATCCCTTATTACCTCCATTCCTGCCTCCGCAGTGGGTTTCAGTTATTGATTTAAGTGATGTTTTTTTTCTCCATCCCTGTTGACGAAGAGATACAACTACTACTAGTTTTATTCCTATAGAGGGCGCCAGATAACCTGGAATGGCTTGCCATGGCTCTATAGACTCAATGGCTCTCCAGGATATGCTGAGTGGCAGGAGACTAAAGCCCCATACACACGCGCAGATTATCCGAGGACCAGGTCCGTCATACTTTGTCTGATGTTGGTTTTGCGTACACACGGTCGGACAAAGTTGTCGGAAAATCCGATCATTCTGAACGTGGTGACGTTTGTTGCCTACGACGGGACTACGTAGAGGCTGGTAGCCAATAGCTTTGGTCTTGTAATGTGATCTGAGCATGCGTAGCACTTTGTCCGGTCGGACTATCATACACACGATCGGATTTGGTGTGATCGGACCTTGTTGTCCAAAAATCTATCCAACAGGAGATAGGACTTTGTCCGTCAGACAATCTGATGGAAACTGTCCGATGGAGCCTACACACGGTCTGATTTTCCGACAACATTGTCCGACAGGACAGAATCCATCGGAAAATCCTACCGTGTGTATGGGGCTTTAGAGCTGGTGACCCAGTAAATTCACCAGGAGCCTCTCATGGGCAGTGCCACCTTAACAGCATCATGGGCCCCTGGGCAAAATACTGCACTGGGACCCCTACCAGGGAGATGATGACCTGCGGCATGCATAGTGCACCATGGCAAACCATGGGCATGACCAGTGGGAGAATCTTACAAGAGGATTGAACAGAATCTGCATCTGCTGTATACAATGCAAACATACCCAGAATTGTACCCGCTGTATACAATGCAAACATACCCAGACCTTGTACCCGCTGTATACAATGCAAACATACCCAGACCTTGTACCTGCTGTATACAATGCAAACATACCCAGACCTTGTACCCGCTGTATACAATGCAAACATACCCAGACCTTGTACCCGCTGTATACAATGCAAACATACCCAGACCTTGTACCCGCTGTATACAATGCAAACAAACCCAGACCTTGTACCCGCTGTATACAATGCAAACATACCCAGACCTTGTACCCGCTGTATACAATGCAAACAAACCCAGACCTTGTACCCGCTGTATACAATGCAAACATACCCAGACCTTGTACCCGCTGTATACAATGCAAACATACCCCAGACCTTGTACCCGCTGTATACAATGCAAACATACCCAGACCTTGGACCCGCTGTATACAATGCAAACATACCCAGACCTTGTACCCGCTGTATACAATCCAAACATACCCAGACCTTGTACCCGCTGTATACAATCCAAACATACCCAGACCTTGTACCCGCTGTATACAATCCAAACATACCCAGACCTTGTACCCGCTGTATACAATCCAAACAAACCCAGACCTTGTACCCGCTGTATACAATCCAAACATACCCAGACCTTGTACCCGCTGTATACAATGCAAACATACCCAGACCTTGTACCCGATGTATACAATGCAAACATACCCAGACCTTGTACCCGCTGTATACAATGCAAACATACCCCAGACCTTGTACCCGCTGTATACAATGCAAACATACCCAGACCTTGTACCCGCTGTATACAATGCAAACATACCCAGACCTTGTACCCGCTGTATACAATGCAAACATACCCAGACCTTGTACCCGCTGTATACAATGCAAACATACCCAGACCTTGTACCCGCTGTATACAATGCAAACATACCCAGACCTTGTACCCGTTGTATACAATGCAAACATACCCAGACCTTGTACCCGCTGTATACAATGCAAACATACCCAGACCTTGTACCCGTTGTATACAATGCAAACATACCCAGACCTTGTACCCGCTGTATACAATGCAAACATACCCAGACCTTGTACCCGCTGTATACAATCCAAACATACCCAGACCTTGTACCCGCTGTATACAATCCAAACATACCCAGACCTTGTGCCCGCTGTATACAATGCAAACATACCCAGACCTTGTACCCGCTGTATACAATGCAAACATACCCCAGACCTTGTACCCGCTGTATACAATGCAAACATACCCAGACCTTGTACCCGCTGTATACAATGCAAACATACCCAGACCTTGTACCCGCTGTATACAATGCAAACATACCCAGAATTGTACCCGCTGTATACAATGCAAACATACCCAGACCTTGTACCCGCTGTATACAATGCAAACATACCCAGACCTTGTACCCGCTGTATACAATGCAAACATACCCAGACCTTGTACCCGCTGTATACAATCCAAACATACCCAGACCTTGTACCCGCTGTATACAATGCAAACATACCCAGACCTTGTACCCGCTGTATACAATGCAAACAAACCCAGACCTTGTACCCGCTGTATACAATGCAAACATACCCAGACCTTGTACCCGCTGTATACAATGCAAACATACCCAGACCTTGTACCCGCTGTATACAATGCAAACAAACCCAGACCTTGTACCCGCTGTATACAATGCAAACATACCCAGACCTTGTACCCGCTGTATACAATGCAAACATACCCAGACCTTGTACCCGCTGTATACAATGCAAACATACCCCAGACCTTGTACCCGCTGTATACAATGCAAACATACCCAGACCTTGTACCCGCTGTATACAATGCAAACATACCCAGACCTTGTACCCGCTGTATACAATGCAAACATACCCAGACCTTGTACCCACTGTATACAATGCAAACATACCCAGACCTTGTACCCGCTGTATACAATGCAAACATACCCCAGACCTTGTACCCGCTGTATACAATCCAAACATACCCAGACCTTGTACCCGCTGTATACAATGCAAACATACCCAGACCTTGTACCCGCTGTATACAATGCAAACATACCCAGACCTTGTACCCGCTGTATACAATGCAAACATACCCAGACCTTGTACCCGCTGTATACAATGCAAACATACCCAGACCTTGTACCCGCTGTATACAATGCAAACATACCCCAGACCTTGTACCCGCTGTATACAATGCAAACATACCCAGACCTTGTACCCGCTGTATACAATGCAAACAAACCCAGACCTTGTACCCGCTGTATACAATGCAAACATACCCAGACCTTGTACCCGCTGTATACAATGCAAACATACCCAGACCTTGTACCTGCTGTATACAATGCAAACATACCCAGACCTTGTACCCGCTGTATACAATGCAAACATACCCAGACCTTGTACCCGCTGTATACAATGCAAACATACCCAGACCTTGTACCCATACAATTCTAATTACTGTGTCGCAGCTGATAATCTCAGTCAAAGGATCATTTGTTTTTTAAATAAATGTTTCCATTATATATGTTTTTTTATGCACAAAAAAATTATATTTTTGGTTTACTGAGGAAACATTACAGAAGAACTTCATTAAAACCAGTAACTGTTGAGACAATGAAGACCTTGGTCAGGTCTATGTACAGTATAATGTACAGAGTGCGGGGGTCAGGAGTACAGCAGTCAGGATGATGAGCACTACACTCACATCAGAGTCCCAACATTCTCCCTATAATCACAGTCCACAGAGTGCCACAGGCAGAGCCCCCAGAGTAACACCTTACGGCAGAGCCCCCCATTGTGCCACCCTATGGCAGAGCCCCCCAGAGTCCCACCCTACGGCAGAGCCCCCCCAGTGTGCCACCCTACCGCAGAGCCCCCCAGTGTGCCACCCTACCGCAGAGCCCCCCAGTGTGCCACCCTACGGCAGAGCCCCCCCCCCCAGAGCCCCCCATTGTGCCACCCTATGGCAGAGCCCCCCAGTGTCCCACCCTACGACAGAGCCCCCCCAGTGTGCCACCCTACGGCAGAGCCCCCCAGTGTGCCACCCTACGGCAGAGCCCCCCCAGTGTGCCACCCTACCGCAGAGCCCCCCAGTGTGCCACCCTACCGCAGAGCCCCCCAGTGTGCCACCCTACGGCAGAGCCCCCAGTGTGCCACCCTACGGCAGAGCCCCCTAGTGTGCCACCCTACCGCAGAGCCCCCCAGTGTGCCACCCTACGGCAGAGCCCCCCAGTGTGCCCCCCTACGGCAGAGCCCCCTAGTGTGCCACCCTACGGCAGAGCCCCCCAGTGTGCCACCCTATAGCAGAGCCCCCCAGAGTCCCACCCTACGGCAGAGTCCCACCCTACAAGTGGATTAATTAATTTGCTTTTCTAACACACCTGGATGGGCTCCGAGCACTCTGCGCTCTGAGGCCACCCTATTTTGAAGCCTATTAGAGCCTATGGCTCTAATCAGGTGCTTTAAAAAAACTCATACACCCGTAATTCATACACCCAGCATCTTGAAAGTACATTGATACATGAATAGTTTTCTGTTTTCTGAACGCCATAAAATCGCATTCAAGAGCAGTATTGGAAATGCCAGACACTGGTATAAGGTGTTAATCGAGGGTTAACGCTGTAAAAAGAGCGTAAAGCCTCGAGTCCATTGATTTGAATAGAAGTCGCACCAGAAGTCGGATCATCATGATCCAACTTACAGTGCGACATGTGTGCTGAGAATGAAGGGGAAACCCGCCAAAAGGAAAAAAAAATTGGCGTGGGGTCCCCCCCTCGGACGATATCAGACCCTTTGGTCTGGTATGGATTTTAATGGGAACCCTCTTTGCCAAAAAAAACAGTGTGGGGTCCCCCCCAAAAATCTATACCAGACCCTTATCTGAGCACGCAGCCAGTCAGGAAAGGGGGTGGGGACGAGCGAGCGCCTCCTAAACCGTACCAGGCCACATGCCCTCAACATGGGAGGTAGGTGCTTCGGGGGAAGGGGGCCCTGCGTCCCCCCCACCCCAAAGTACCTTGTCACCATGTTGATGAGGACAAGATCCCTGGCCGTTGGTTGTCGGGGTCTGCAGGCAGGAGGCTTATCGGCATCTGGGAGCACCCTTTAATAATGGGGCCCCAAGATCCCTGCCCCTCACCCAATGTGAATGAGTATGGGGTACATTGTAACCCTACCCATTCATCTTGAAATAAGTGTCAAAAATAAAACACACTACACAGGTTTTTAAAGTAATTTATTAGGCAGCTCCAGGGGTCTCTTGCGACTTTGGGGGTCTCTTCCTTCTCCGGGCTCTCCGGTTCTTCTGCTGCTGTCCGGTTTCTTCTGCCGGACTCCTCCGCTATCTTATGCCCGCTGTTTTGCTAGCGGTGGCCCGGTCTTCTGCGTCTTCTTCCTCCCTCTTCTTTTCTTCCGATGTTGACATGACGCTCTCTCCCACTGTAATGCCGTGTGCGCGGTGCACAACGACTTATATTGGTATGGGGCGTGGTCACCTAGTGATTTCATCCGGTGACCACGCCCCTTATGACATCACCACCAGGGGCACGCTGGGACGGTGACATCATAAGGGGGTGGGTCCCCGAATGACATCACCCGGTGACCACGCCCCATGGGGACCTGGTATGGATTTTTTGGGGGGATCCCACACAGTTTTTTTGGCGAAGAGGGTTCCCCTTAAAATCCATACCAGACCGAAGGGTCTGGTATTGTCCGAGGGGGGGGTACCCCACGCCAATTTTTTATTTTTATTTTGGCGGGGTTCCCCTTCATCCTCAGCACACAATTCACACCGCAAGTCGCATCATGATGATCCGACTTCTGGTGCGACTTCTATTCAAATCAATGGGCTCCCATAGGGAATTCCAATCTTAGCTGCCCCTCTAATTATTATATCCCAGAACTTAATACAAGTTTAAGAACCGTTTTGAATAGGGGACTGGTATCAAGAATCCTGTGAGTTTCGTCTTGAACCCGTTGACCATGACCTCCGCTCTGAATGTTTTCAGGATACTATAAGCCAACGATGATTTTCCGAAGGGGAATGTATATGTATGTTGTGGCAAAGAATGCGATCCATGGATACCGGTTGGTACCCGGCCGTGGGAGGTGTTATTATTATGACCTCCCCAGTTATGGGAATCGTAGAGGATGAAAAAAGGAAAGCACCAACATCTTTTGTGAGCTAGTCCATACCCCAGGTACCCCCCAAACACATAGAGAAAAGAGAGTTGTTTTCTGAGACCAGACCAGGCCTGGGCATGACGGGGAATAGAAATAATGAAAAGATTGAATAATTACTCCAAAATTAGTTGAATTAGATGAAATTATGGAAAAGAATTCTGTAGACATCAAACTGTTGAGTATTGAAGATATTGGGCTATTCATAAACAACTAGATACGCACAAAGTAGATATGGAATCCAGTGCTGCTCTGACTGGACTCTGAAGTAACGGAGGACTACGAGTGCTGCACATGGATTCATAATACCAGAATTATAAAGGGGGGGACCAATGTGCAAACCACAGGGACAGGAAAAACACTACCAGGTAGCTGCTAACATCAGGGTGTTCTCACACCAAAAAGAAACTAGTAATGCAAGGATATAAATCATATACCCTTTGAGAAAGTCACGTGGTCAGTGACGCAACGCGTCAGGGAGGAGAGTCGGGTGACGCCGTGTTTCCGATTGTGGCCGAGGTCGGGAATCATTCTATGTGAAACGCTGTTTGTGAATATTTTAATTGTAAGTTTTTCCATTATATTACAGTAAATATGCTTATACTTTAATTACTACACTATGGAGTCCTTCCTTTCCTTCCCCCATGGTGCTTAATGCTAATTGGCTGAGATTCTTTGGGGCACCTGAGTGACTGATCTGAGTGAACAGAGATCCTTAGCAGCGGTAACACTAATGCCGCGTACACACGTGCAGACTTTTCCCGGCGGACCTAGTCCGGCGGACAATCCGCCGGACTTTCCAGCTGGCTTCGCCGGACTTTCCGAGCGTGTGGACTTGCCCACACACGCTCGGACTTCTCCGGCGGACAGTCCGCTGGACAAAGTCCGCGGGACTTTTGAAAATGAACGGACTTGCCCACACACGGAGCAGTCCGTTCATTTCGAACGTAACTTCAGGTTACGTAGCTAGCGTAGGCAGTAAATGCCGGCGCGCTAGCTCCGTCACCTGGCATGGATTTAAAGGGAATCCACACGCCGAAAAACGGCGTGGGGGTCCCCCCCAAATCCATCTCAGACCCTTATCCGAGCACGCAGGCCAGGAAAGGGGTGGGGACGAGCGAGCGCCCCCCCCCCCCTCCTGAGCCGTACCAGGCCGCGTGCCCTCAACATGGGGGGTGCCCTGGGGAAAGGGGGGCCGTGCGGCCCCCCCACCCCAAAGCACCTTGTCCCCATGTTGATGAGGACAAGGGCCTCTTCCTGACAACCCTGGCCGTTGGTTGTCGGGGTCTGCGGGCGGGGGCTTTATCGGAATCTGGGAGCCCCCTTTAATAAGGGGGCCCCCAGATACCGGCCCCCCACCCTATGTGAATGAGTATGGGGTATGATGTACCCCTACCCATTCACCTAAGGTGTAAAATGTAAAGTAAAACACACACACTTTTGAAAATATAATTTATTGCACTGCTCCGGGGGTCTTCTTCCGTCTTGGGGGGTCTTCTCGCCGGACTCCTCCGCCATTTAGCAAGCTCTTTTACCGAGCGGGAGAAGTCCGGCTACCTTCTTCGTCGTCGCCACCGTCGTCTGGGGGTCTCGATCCGCCTTCGGGGGTCTTCCGGGGTCTTCCGGGGTCTCTTCTGTTCTTGCCGCTGCGCCGCCTTCTTCTTCTTCTTCTTCGGCCTTCTTCTTCTTGTTCTTCTTGTTCTTCTTCTTCCGATGTTGACACGTCGCTCCCTCTGGCCGGAATGCCAGATCCGCGCTGTGCTGGGACTTATATAGGGACATGGGGACAGGGTCACATGCTCATGTCACATGGTGACCCCGCCCCCTTGTGATGTCACAGTCCCGGAGGATGCTGGGACTGTGACATCACAAAGGGGGGTCACCATGTGACATGAGCATGTGACCCTGTACCCTTGTCCCTATATAAGTCCCAGCACAGCGCGGATCTGGCATTCCGGCCAGAGCGAACGACGTGTCAACATCGGAAGAAGAAGAACAAGAAGAACAAGAAGAAGAAGAAGAAAGAAGAAGAAGGCGGCGCAGAAAGCGACGACAGCGGCAAGAACAGAAGTGACCCCCGGAAGACCCCCGAAGGCGGATCGAGACCCCCAGACGACGGCGGCGATGACGAAGAAGGTAGCCGGACTTCTCGGCTCGGTAAAAGAGCTTGGTAAATGGCGGAGGAGTCCGGCGAGAAGACCCCCAAGACAGAAGAAGACCCCGGAGCAGTGCAATAAATTATTTTTTTCAAAAGTTTGTGTGTTTTACTTTACATTTTACACCTTAGGTGAATGGGTAGGGGTACATCATACCCCATACTCATTCACATAGGGGGGGGGCCGGGATCTGAGGGCCCCCTTATAAAAGGGGCTCCCAGATTCCGATAAGCCCCCGCCCGCAGACCCCGACAACCAACGACCAGGGTTGTCGGGAAGAGGCCCTTGTCCTCATCAACATGGGGACAAGGTGCTTTGGGGTGGGGGGGCCGCACGGCCCCCCTTTCCCCAGGGCACCCCACCATGTTGAGGGCACGCGGCCTGGTACGGCTCAGGAGGGGGGGGGCGCTCGTTCGTCCCCACCCCTTTCCTGGCCTGCCGGGCTGCGTGCTCGGATAAGGGTCTGAGATGGATTTGGGGGAACCCCCACGCTGTTTTTCGGCGTGGGGATTCCCTTTAAATCCATGCCAGGTTTCGGAGCCAGCGCGCCGGCATTTACTGCCTACGCTAGCTACGTAACCTGAAGTCACGTGCTAAATGAACGGTGCCGATGAGCGGCAAGTCCGTTCATTTTCAAAAGTCCGGCGGACTTGCCCACTAACGGCGGGATTGTCCGCCGGACTGCCAAGTCCAGCGGATAATTTTAAAAACCAAACTTAAAACTTTGGTCCGCCGGACCTTGGCGCCAAAAAGTCCGCCGACGCCCACACACGAGGGGATTATCCGCTGGACTTGGGTTCAGAGGATAATCCCGCGGGATAGTCCCTTCGTGTGTACGCCGCATGAGAGGGCCTTGGAGCCGATCGGCCGGTGTGGACCTTTTGTCTGGGGAATGTTTTTTTATGAACACTGGAGATTGGCTGCGCTGGGTCACTGAACTACCGAGATGAATTACAATCCACATTGTTGAAGATTGCCACAATCAGATCGCACTGTATATGGGATGCTTTCTGCACAATTGATTTGATTTTCTTGCACGATTGAATGACTATTTTGTTGAAGCACTTTGATCGCCCTTTTTGCAGTTGACTTTTTTACCTCTTTGTGAGCATTATTGGTGGTCATTGCACACCTTGGTATCATTATTAACCATTTGCACATTTTGCTGTTTTGAACGATTATTTCTGACGCATTTATTGTTGCTGCTATTTTTGGTAATTTTGCACAGCCTATTACCAGTATTTCTGCACATTTTTCGCCGGTGAACACTTATCTTCGTGTAGCGCGTTATTGTTGCTGTTTTTGGCTATTATTGCGCTGATTGTCCAATCTTTGCACTTATTTAGTTATTTGTTCTCTTTTGGGAATTTATTGCATTTTCTTTGCCCAGTTGTGGGTTTTGCAATATTTTTTGCTATTTTTGCACCGATGATTTCACTTTAATGTGTTATTTATTAATTATCTTGCTCGTGTACTATGGATTCCCGAGCCACTTTGTTTACGTGCATTAATTATGGGATATTTATATATTTTTTGTATATAGCAATATTTTATTTTACTTGAGTTATTGACTGAATAATTCTTTATTTACTCATTAACCCACCCTTTAGAACAGGCATGTCCAAAGTCCGGCCCGTGGGCCAATCGCGGCCCGCGGTCCGGTTTTGAATGCCCCGCCTGGTTATCTAAACCAGCCTCTCACAACCAGTGTGCTGCGGGATCAGGGCTGTCAGATGAGCCGAACATCGGCACTGTGAGAAACTCCATCAGCCTCAAAAGTGAAAGTAAAGTGCAGAGAGTGCGCTGTGCTCTCTGCCTTCCCCTACAGTGCAGGGAGTGTGCTGTGCTCTCTGCTTCCCCCTACAGTGCAGGGAGTGCGCTGTGCTCTCTGCTTCCCCCTACAGTGCAGGGAGTGCGCTGTGCTCTCTGCTTCCCCCTACAGTGCAGGGAGTGTGCTGTGCTCTCTGCTTCCCCCTACAGTGCAGGGAGTGCGCTGTGCTCTCTGCTTCCCCCTACAGTGCAGGGAGTGCGCTGTGCCCTCTGCTTCCCCCTACAGTGCAGGGAGTGCGCTGTGCTCTCTGCTTCCCCCTACAGTGCAGAGGAGTGCGCTGTGCTCTCTGCTTCCCCCTACAGTGCAGGGAGTGCGCTGTGCTCTCTGCTTCCCCCTGCAGTGCAGGGAGTGCGCTGTGCCCTCTGCTTCCCCCTACAGTGCAGGGGGTGCGCTGTGCTCTGTGCTTCCCCCTACAGTGCAGGGAGTGCGCTGTGCCCTCTGCTTCCCCCTACAGTGCAGGGGGTGCGCTGTGCTCTCTGCTTCCCCCTACAGTGCAGGGGGTGCGCTGTGCTCTCTGCTTCCCCCTACAGTGCAGGGAGTGCGCTGTGCTCTCTGCTTCCCCCTACAGTGCAGGGGGTGCGCTGTGCTCTCTGCTTCCCCCTACAGTGCAGGGGGTGCGCTGTGCTCTCTGCTTCCCCCTACAGTGCAGGGAGTGCGCTGTGCTCTCTGCTTCCCCCTACAGTGCAGGGAGTGCGCTGTGCTCTCTGCTTCCCCCTACAGTGCAGGGAGTGCGCTGTGCTCTCTGCTTCCCCCTACAGTGCAGGGAGTGCGCTGTGCTCTCTGCTTCCCCCTACAGTGCAGGGAGTGCGCTGTGCTCTCTGCTTCCCCCTACAGTGCAGTACCCGGCTGAATGAGGAAGCTGGAAAGGTACAGTACTGTCTGTGCTAGAAGCTACATTCGTTTTTAATTGGCTTTATTCATGTGTCTGTGTGCGTGGGTGGTAAAACAGCTTAACCATGTGGTTTTACTGCCCCTCCAACCTGACATGTGAACAAGCCCTTGGCTCACATCTGTGTGGCTGCGTGTCGGACATTCATTTCAATCGGCTCCCCGACCCACAAAAATGCAGAGAGAGAGAGAAGTCCCCAACCTTTTTTTTGTATATAATTGCACCAAAAGCCCCCCCCCCCGTTCTCCAATATGTGGGGTACCCCTAAAGAGCATTCGTCTGTGTGCCGGGAACGAGCGCCACAAAGGCGAGAGAATTCTTGTTGGGCCGTGTATTGGCGCTCAAACGAACACACTAATGCCCCCGTACACACGGTGGGAAATTCCCACCACAAAATCCGTCGGATTTTTTCCATCGGATTTAGTCTGACACTGGTGTTGCGTACACACGGTCGGACAAAGTTGTGGGAAAATCCGATCATTCTGAACGTGGTGACGTTCGTTGCGTATGACGGGACTACGTAGAGGCTAGTAGCCAATAGCTTTGGTCTTGTAATGTGATCTGAGCATGCGTGGCACTTTGTCCGTCGGAATTCGCTACACACGATCGGAAAAAGTCTGATAGGACTTTGTTGTCGGAAAATTTGAGCGCAGGAGATAAAACTTTTTCCGTCTGAAATACCGACGGAAAAAGTCCGATGGCGCCCACACACGGTCGGAATTTCCGACAACACGGTCCGATCGGACATTTTCCGTCGGAAAATCCGACAGTGTGTACGGGGAATTAGACCGAATTTTATTGGTTCAAAGAATGTCAGGCAAAATGGTCGGCCCTCACGCATGTTCACTTCATCAAATCTGGCCCTCGTCGAAAAAAGTTTGGACACCCCTGCTTTAGAATGTAAGCTGTACGGGCCGGGCGCTCCTGTACCTTCTGTATTGAACTGTAATTGTGTTGTCCCCCCTCTACATTGTAAAGCGCTGTGTAAACTGTTAGCGCCATAGAAATGGTGTATAATAATAACTGAGATATTGATGCTCGTCATTTGGAGGAAGGATTCCCATTTATTGGTGATCTTTGCCATACAATATTGATGAGATAATAATCTAAGGACACTTATTATTGCTTTGGATTGACATATTAATTCCAAAGGCTCATTTGATTCGAATATTTCTGTTTGGTTAGCGCTCCATTTATATCCTTGTAATAATATCAGTATTGAAGTTCCCGATGATATAATCGATAAACACAGAATGAAGGTGTCAAACCTCCAAGCTGAAGCCAGAGATAGTGCCAAAGATGGGGGACCCCTTTAAGGGACTAGGAAGACTTTTTGGTTCCGACAGGCAGGAAGGTTCATTTTAATGTTCCTGTTTTTTTCCTTGTTATATATTGTTCAATGTATCTATAATTATACAATGCAACAAAATGACCCCACACAGAGAACGTTGAGTGATCATGGGGAGATCATGTTTGATGATTTAAGAGGGGATTGAAGGAGGAGAAACATGACTAAAACTTGAATAGATGACGGAGGAATATTTCTCATTTTAGGGTCTTGTTTTCACGATGACCACAGGATAGATAAGGTCTGGTAAAAACTGGTTTTGAAATGATGTCTTCAGACAAAGTCAGAACATCAGCATTACTTAGACCCCTTTCACACCGCCCATAGCGTCGGATTTGCATCACATTTTGGCCGCTATCAGGGTGCTTTTACCCCCGCTAGCGGCCGTGAAAGGGTTAAAACCCCCGGCAATACGCCGCAATAGCTGCGTTTTGCCGGCAGTATTACAGCGCTGCCCCATTGATTTCAATGGGAGCAGTGGTGGAGGTGCGGTGGAGGAGCAGTAAACACACGGCTCCTTCACCGCTCCAAAGAAGCTGCTGGCAGGACTTTTCCTGACGTCCTGCCAGCGCACCTCTGCAGTGTGAAAACCCTCGGGCTTTCACACTGCAGACAATGGTGCAGCTGTCAGGCAATTTGCAGGCGCTATTTCTAATGCTATAGCGCCTGCAAAACACCCTTTGATGTGAAAGGGGTCTTAGTTAAATCCGATGGAAACAATCCAATGGGAGCTTTCCATTGGATTTTCCGACCGTGTGTATGCAATTCCGACACGCAAAATTCTGACGCATGCTCGGAAGCATTAAACTTCCTTTTTATAGTGCAGTCGAACGTGTTTTATGTCGCTGTGTTATTGACCGTCAGAATTTGGTGTGATCGTGTGTAGACAACACAGCTTGACTGGAATTCCGTCGGAATCCTGTCGGAAAAACCGTCAGAGTTTTTTCCGCCGAGAATTACGATCGTGTGTACGCGGCATTAGAGTCTACAAAAGACTTGAGACTGGGGGGGAGGGTCACTTTCCAGCAGGACAACGACCCGAAACATACAGCCAGAGCTACAATGGAATGGAGAATGGCCCAGTCACAGTCCAGACCTAAATCCCATTGAGAATCTGTGGTAAGACATGAAAATTGCTGATCACAGACGCTCTTCATCCAATCTGACAGAACTTGAGATATTTTACAAAGAAGAAGAATGGGCAGAAATGTCCTCTCTAGATGGGCAAAGCTGGTAGAGACACCCCCAAAAAGACTTGTAGAGAAAGGGGGTTCTACAAAGTATTGACTCCGGGGGGCGCCATACAAATACCCCCCCCCCCCACACTTTTCACATATTTATTTGTATCATTTTCCTTTCCACTTCACAATTATGTGACACTTTGTGTTGGTCCATCACATAAAATCCCAATAAAATACATTTATGTTTTTAGTTGTAACAAAATGTGGAGAATTTCAAAGGGTATGAATACTTTTTCTAGGCACTGTGTATATATGGGATTACCGATCAGCATGTGTGTTGCTATGGGCATTTGTATAGTGACTTTATTGCAATAATATAGAGTTTTAGATTTAGTAACAGCATGTCCACAGAAGGCCTCTTCCCCCTCCATTGACATGTAAATAAACCAGATAGAAGAGGAGCAGAGGAAGTTGGTGTTTACAGGAAGTGGGTAGGAGGGGCATGGAGAGGGTTTGAAAGAGACGTGTGTTTTGGGAGAGAGGGACAGTTGGTGTTTGGAAGGACAAAGGACAAGATGGTACCAGGAGTGGGGTAACGTTGGAGACGCTGGTGTGAGTTGGACTTTGAAGAAGGAACTATGAAGGACATCTTAACCCCTAAGTTGAGTAATTGTTTCGTTTACTTAATGTGTACATATTATACATGCTTATATGTGAAGCTATAAGTTGTGTTGTATTGTTCATCCTACAGTTTGTATGTGCAGATTTTTCCCTGTTTAGTAAAGCATTTATACACTTCAGAAGTCTAGGTTTCCTTGGTTTTACCACAAGAACCTAATAGATAAACGCAGGCATAACAGCATGGTATAACAGATCTCTATTGGAGGACATTATCTCTATTGAAGAACTTATCACTATTGTTCATTGTGATACACGCTTATCACCCCAACGAGTCTTTAGTCCTGCCAATACCACTGCGGCCCCTTGTAGTCCATTTACAACTCCCATTTGTCGGTGGTCCCCATTGACGTCGGTCTGAGTGGGTTGGACACAAGTTAACTTGCAGATGGTGGAACCAGCAGAATTACCTTCATTAATACAAGCCGACCTCTCACCATGAGAGGGGGAGGAGAGTCACTGGAGGGAGGTATAGAGGGGAGGCAGCGATTCCGAGGCCAGGATCTGGAGACATCGGAGTGGGGGAGGGGTATATGTGGGGTAGGGGGATCCCATCTTCACCATTTTGTATTGAACTCAGTGGCCTTTGTAGGTGTGTCTTTTCTTTGGCGTTTTTTTGGCATGTATATTTTGGAAGCCCCTCCCCTCATTTGATCGGGTATAGGGCAGCACCTTTTTCACAGCACTCCCAAGATCCATACAATTGTGGGGGTGGTTACCCCATTGTCACCCCAACACCCCATGATGAAGATCTGTCCTGATCCTGGCACCCCGTTGTCACCCCAACACCCCATGATGAAGATCTGTTCTGATCCTGGCACCCCATTGTCACCCCAACACCCCATGATGAAGATCTGTTCTGATCCTGGCACCCCATTGTCACCCCAACACCCCATGATGAAGATCTGTTCTGATCCTGGCACCCCATTGTCACCCCAACACCCCATGATGAAGATGTGTCCTGATCCTGGCACCCCATTGTCACCCCAACACCCCATGATGAAGATGTGTCCTGATCCTGGCACCCCATTGTCACCCCAACACCCCATGATGAAGATGTGTCCTGATCCTGGCACCCCATTGTCACCCCAACACCCCATGATGAAGATCTGTCCTGATCCTGGCACCCCATTGTCACCCCAACACCCCATGATGAAGATCTGTCCTGATCCTGGCACCCCATTGTCACCCCAACACCCCATGATGAAGATCTGTCCTGATCCTGGCACCCCATTGTCACCCCAACACCCCATGATGAAGATCTGTCCTGATCCTGGCACCCCATTGTCACCCCAACACCCCATGATGAAGATCCTCACTTCTCTGATGTAATATATAGGGGAACCCAGACCCTGCATTTCGCTTCTTATCCACAGTATCAGACTTCACCTAAAACCATCCCCTCTCACTGAGGCGCTTGTCTGACAATAAAGGGACAAATCCCAATTAGAACATTCTGCTTGGAGCCCTGCATGGAATTTTATAAAGTGTTTATTGTAAGAATCGAAGCACGAGAATCGACTATGAGACCCTCAGCGGGGCGAGGAGACCGAGGCGGGAATATTGATTTCATTCTGATAACAGCGGAGAGGAACCCTGAAGGCCTCAGATTATTCCTCTGAGAGAAAGGTGTGGGATGGCCTGGAAACCTCCCATGTCCGGAGCTGTAAAAGAGAAATACACAATTCACACAAATACCACACGTGTCACCGCCACAAGTATCTTTATTTGCTACTTTGGTTCTCATTGAATCTCATTATTGAATGACATTATCGATCAGCACATAGAATTATCAATGCAGAGAAGATTCCATAGACTTGTATAAATTGATGCGTTAATGGTCCATTATGTCTTAAAATCTCCGGGGAGCTGGCCCAGCACACACATTACACATGTATATTAATAAACCTGTGCAGATCCAACCAGGACAGGTGCTACTGGAGAGGAATATGGTGGCCCTCCTGCAGACTGGGTTGGAGAGGGAATATGGTGGTCCTCCTGCAGACTGGGTTGGAGCGGGAATATGGTGGCGCTCCTGCAGACTGGGTTGGAGAGGGAATATGGTGGTCCTCCTGAAGACTGGGTTGGAGAGGGAATATGGTGGTCCTCCTGCAGACTGGGTTGGAGAGGGATTATGGTGGCCCTCCTGCAGACTGGGTTGGAGAGGGGATATGGTGGTTCTCCTGCAGACTGGGTTGGAGAGGGAATATGGTGGCCCTCCTGCAGACTGGGTTGGAGAGGGAATATGGTGTTCCTCCTGCAGACTGGGTTGGAGAGGGAATATGGTGGCCCTCCTATAGACTGGGTTGGAGAGGGAATATGGTGGTCCTCCTGAAGACTGGGTTGGAGAGGGGATATGGCAGCCCTCCTGCAGACTGGGTTGGAGAGGGAATATGGTGGCCCTCCTGTAGACTGGGTTGGAAAGGGAATATGGTGTTCCTCCTGGAGACTGGGTTGGAGAGGGAAAATGGTGGTCCTCCTGTAGACTGGGTTGGAGAGGGAATATGGTGGCCCTCCTGTAGACTGGGTTGGAGAGGGAATATGGTGGTCCTCCTGGAGACTGGGTTGGAGAGGGAAAATGGTGGTCCTCCTGTAGACTGGGTTGGAGAGGGAATATGGTGGCCCTCCTATAGACTGGGTTGGAGAGGGAATATGGTGGCCCTCCTGTAGACTGGGTTGGAGAGGGAATATGGTGGTCCTCCTGTAGACTGGGTTGGAGCGGGAAAATGGTGGTCCTCCTGTAGACTGGGTTGGAGAGGGAATATGGTGGCCCTCCTGTAGACTGGGTTGGAGAGGGAATATGGTGGCCCTCCTATAGACTGGGTTGGAGAGGGAATATGGTGGCGCTCCTGTAGACTGGGTTGGAGAGGGAATATGGTGGCCCTCCTATAGACTGGGTTGGAGAGGGAATATGGTGGCCCTCCTGCAGACTGGGTTGGAGAGGGAATATGGTGTTCCTCCTGCAGACTGGGTTGGAGAGGGAATATGGTGGCCCTCCTATAGACTGGGTTGGAGAGGGAATATGGTGGTCCTCCTGAAGACTGGGTTGGAGAGGGGATATGGCAGCCCTCCTGCAGACTGGGTTGGAGAGGGAATATGGTGGCCCTCCTGTAGACTGGGTTGGAAAGGGAATATGGTGTTCCTCCTGGAGACTGGGTTGGAGAGGGAAAATGGTGGTCCTCCTGTAGACTGGGTTGGAGAGGGAATATGGTGGCCCTCCTATAGACTGGGTTGGAGAGGGAATATGGTGGCGCTCCTGTAGACTGGGTTGGAGAGGGAATATGGTGGCCCTCCTATAGACTGGGTTGGAGAGGGAATATGGTGGCGCTCCTGTAGACTGGATGGGAGAGGGAATATGGTGGCCCTCCTGCAGACTGGGTTGGAGAGGGGATATGGTGGTCCTCCTGTAGACTGGGTTGGAGAGGAATATGGTGGCCCTCCTATAGACTGGGTTGGAGAGGAATATGGTGGCCCTCCTGTAGACTGGGTTGGAGAGGGAATATGGTGGCCCTCCTGTAGACTGGGTTGAGAGGGAATATGGTGGCCCTCCTGTAGACTGGGTTGGAGAGGGAATATGGTGGCCCTCCTGTAGACTGGGTTGAGAGGGAATATGGTGGCCCTCCTGTAGACTGGGTTGGAGAGGGGATATGGTGGCCCTCCTGTAGACTGGGTTGGAGAGGGGATATGGTGGTCCTCCATATGGGGTGACTGTTATGGGTCTCTCCCATTAGGTGCCTCCTAGGTGTGCATTCCCATTGTTAATTGGGTCACCTATTGCTTCTCTCGGTCTGATCATCTCTTGGAGTGATAAATTGTGTGACCACTGTACCTTGTTATGAGTGTGGAGCCGGGCGGACTGGGCTCACAATCTCCTGGCTGATCGCTGATCGTGTGGCAATAAGAGTCGCCCAGAGGTGTGGCTCCCCTCCCCCGGGTCACTCTGATCTCCTGTATAAAAGGGTGCACAGCTTCTACCAGAAGTGATCAGCCAGGAAACTGTCAGAAAGTTCGGGCAGCTGGATGACACCGATCGAGGATCTCCCGCTGAGACGAGGCTTCCATCCATGTAGTGTTAAAGCTGAATTTCTAGCTTAGTTAAAATCATTATAGATACAAAAAGGATAAAGTGAATAACACGATTAAAGTGCTTAAACCTTTGTCTGTATAAGTATATAAACGTACGATAACCGTGCGAATAAATAAACAATTACAATTTATTTATATTAGTAAATAAAAATAATAAAGAAACATTTTAGATTACCCAACCTAGTATAGAGATGTTATAAATGCCATGTGTTTACAAAGATATATAATTACAATGGACATACACAGGCTGTTCCTTAAATCTTAGTTGTATCTTAATATAGAAGAATAGTCGGGAAGAGTAAAGAGAGAGAGAGAGAGAGAGAGAGAAAGATAGAGAGAGAGAGAGAGAGAGAGAGAGAGAAAGATAGAGAGAGAGAGAGAGAGAGAGAGAGAGAGAGAGAGAGAGAGAGAAAGATAGAGAGAGAGAGAGAGAGAGAGAGAGAGAAAGATAGAGAGAGAGAGAGAGAGAGAGAGATACATTACCCCGGCAGCTACATGTCCAAAATCATCAGGCTAAGAGGGGCTCGTATCCAACTGTAGACTTATTTATATGCCAAAAATGCCCCTTCCCCAGTCTCAATGTTCATTGGCTCCCGGGAGTCTTTGGGCTAGCTCAGTGATTGGTCCTTTTCTAAAGGCAAAACCCCTGTTAGGTGGTCTCCAAGATCTATGAGTCATCAGCTCCTCCTAGGTAAAAGGCAGGGACTGGTGACCCACAGGTCCTGATAAGCAGATATGACAATAGTATGTTAATGACCCCTGGGGAGAAGGAGCCACCTCTATTGTAAGAGAACAAGAGATATTCAATTAACACCTGGGCACAGTCCATCTATGGAACCAATGTCCTAGAGAAAAAACTAGCTTGCCTGTCATAAAAATATATATAAATATATATATATACACATCCGATGGGGCATGGCAATCCAATTCCATTTTAAATATTCAAAATCTCCAACACAGTAGTATAGGTGTATACAGGAGGTCCCCATCCATGTAGTATAGGTGTATACAGGAAGTCCCCATCCATGTAGTATAGGTGTATACAGGAGGCCCCCATCGATGTAGTATAGGTGTATACAGGAGGCCCCCATCGATGTAGTATAGGTGTATACAGGAGGCCCCCATCGATGTAGTATAGGTGTATACAGGAGGCCCCCATCCATGTAGTATAGGTGTATACAGGAGGCCCCCATCGATGTAGTATAGGTGTATACAGGAGGCCCCCATCGATGTAGTATAGGTGTATACAGGAGGCCCCCATCCATGTAGTATAGGTGTATACAGGAGGCCCACATCCATGTAGTATTGGTGTATACAGGAGGCCCCCATCGATGTAGTATAGGTGTATACAGGAGGCCCATCGATGTAGTATAGGTGTATACAGGAGGCCCATCGATGTAGTATAGGTGTATACAGGAGGCCCCCATCCATGTAGTATAGGTGTATACAGGAGGCCCCCATCGATGTAGTATAGGTGTATACAGGAGGTCCCCATCGATGTAGTATAGGTGTATACAGGAGGCCCATCGATGTAGTATAGGTGTATACAGGAGGCCTCCATCGATGTAGTATAGGTGTATACAGGAGGCCTCCATCGATGTAGTATAGGTGTATACAGGAGGTCCCCATCCATGTAGTATAGGTGTATACAGGAGGTCCCCATCGATGTAGTATAGGTGTATACAGGAGGCCCATCGATGTAGTATAGGTGTATACAGGAGGCCTCCATCGATGTAGTATAGGTGTATACAGGAGGCCCCCATCCATGTAGTATAGGTGTATACAGGAAGTCCCCATCCATGTAGTATAGGTGTATACAGGAGGCCCCCATCGATGTAGTATAGGTGTATACAGGAGGCCCCCATCCATGTAGTATAGGTGTATACAGGAGGCCCCCATCCATGTAGTATAGGTGTATACAGGAGGCCCCCATCGATGTAGTATAGGTGTATACAGGAGGCCCATCGATGTAGTATAGGTGTATACAGGAGGCCCCCATCGATGTAGTATAGGTGTATACAGGAGGCCTCCATCGATGTAGTATAGGTGTATACAGGAGGCCTCCATCCATGTAGTATAGGTGTATACAGGAGGCCCCCATCGATGTAGTATAGGTGTATACAGGAGGCCCCCATCCATGTAGTATAGGTGTATACAGGAGGCCCCCATCCATGTAGTATAGGTGTATACAGGAGGCCCATCCATGTAGTATAGGTGTATACAGGAGGTCCCCATCGATGTAGTATAGGTGTATACAGGAGGCCCATCGATGTAGTATAGGTGTATACAGGAGGCCCCCATCCATGTAGTATAGGTGTATACAGGAGGCCCATCCATGTAGTATAGGTGTATACAGGAGGTCCCCATCGATGTAGTATAGGTGTATACAGGAGGCCCCCATCCATGTAGTATAGGTGTATACAGGAGGCCCATCGATGTAGTATAGGTGTATACAGGAGGCCTCCATCGATGTAGTATAGGTGTATACAGGAGGCCTCCATCGATGTAGTATAGGTGTATACAGGAGGCCCCCATCGATGTAGTATAGGTGTATACAGGAGGCCCCCATCCATGTAGTATAGGTGTATACAGGAGGCCCCCATCGATGTAGTATAGGTGTATACAGGAGGCCCCCATCCATGTAGTATAGGTGTATACAGGAGGCCCCCATCGATGTAGTATAGGTGTATACAGGAGGCCCCCATCGATGTAGTATAGGTGTATACAGGAGGCCCCCATCCATGTAGTATAGGTGTATACAGGAGGTCCCCATCGATGTAGTATAGGTGTATACAGGAGGCCCCCATCGATGTAGTATAGGTGTATACAGGAGGCCCATCGATGTAGTATAGGTGTATACAGGAGGCCCATCGATGTAGTATAGGTGTATACAGGAGGCCCATCGATGTAGTATAGGTGTATACAGGAGGCCCATCGATGTAGTATAGGTGTATACAGGAGGCCCCCATCCATGTAGTATAGGTGTATACAGGAGGCCCCCATCCATGTAGTATAGGTGTATACAGGAGGTCCCCATCGATGTAGTATAGGTGTATACAGGAGGCCCCCATCCATGTAGTATAGGTGTATACAGGAGGCCTCCATCGATGTAGTATAGGTGTATACAGGAGGCCCCCATCGATGTAGTATAGGTGTATACAGGAGGCCCCCATCGATGTAGTATAGGTGTATACAGAAGGCCCATCGATGTAGTATAGGTGTATACAGGAGGCCCCCATCCATGTAGTATAGGTGTATACAGGAGGTCCCCATCGATGTAGTATAGGTGTATACAGGAGGCCCATCCATGTAGTATAGGTGTATACAGGAGGCCCCCATCGATGTAGTATAGGTGTATACAGGAGGCCCCCATCCATGTAGTATAGGTGTATACAGGAGGCCCCCATCCATGTAGTATAGGTGTATACAGGAGGTCCCCATCGATGTAGTATAGGTGTATACAGGAGGCCCCCATCCATGTAGTATAGGTGTATACAGGAGGCCCATCGATGTAGTATAGGTGTATACAGGAGGCCTCCATCGATGTAGTATAGGTGTATACAGGAGGCCCCCATCCATGTAGTATAGGTGTATACAGGAGGCCCCCATCGATGTAGTATAGGTGTATACAGGAGGCCCCCATCGATGTAGTATAGGTGTATACAGGAGGCCCCCATCCATGTAGTATAGGTGTATACAGGAGGTCCCCATCGATGTAGTATAGGTGTATACAGGAGGCCCCCATCCATGTAGTATAGGTGTATACAGGAGGTCCCCATCCATGTAGTATAGGTGTATACAGGAGGTCCCCATCGATGTAGTATAGGTGTATACAGGAGGCCCATCGATGTAGTATAGGTGTATACAGGAGGCCTCCATCCATGTAGTATAGGTGTATACAGGAGGCCCATCGATGTAGTATAGGTGTATACAGGAGGCCTCCATCGATGTAGTATAGGTGTATACAGGAGGCCCATCGATGTAGTATAGGTGTATACAGGAGGCCTCCATCGATGTAGTATAGGTGTATACAGGAGGCCCCCATCCATGTAGTATAGGTGTATACAGGAAGTCCCCATCCATGTAGTATAGGTGTATACAGGAGGCCCCCATCGATGTAGTATAGGTGTATACAGGAGGCCCCCATCCATGTAGTATAGGTGTATACAGGAGGCCCCCATCGATGTAGTATAGGTGTATACAGGAGGCCCATCCATGTAGTATAGGTGTATACAGGAGGCCCCCATCCATGTAGTATAGGTGTATACAGGAGGCCCCCATCGATGTAGTATAGGTGTATACAGGAGGCCCCCATCGATGTAGTATAGGTGTATACAGGAGGCCTCCATCGATGTAGTATAGGTGTATACAGGAGGCCTCCATCGATGTAGTATAGGTGTATACAGGAGGCCCCCATCGATGTAGTATAGGTGTATACAGGAGGCCTCCATCGATGTAGTATAGGTGTATACAGGAGGCCTCCATCCATGTAGTATAGGTGTATACAGGAGGCCTCCATCGATGTAGTATAGGTGTATACAGGAGGCCCATCGATGTAGTATAGGTGTATACAGGAGGCCCCCATCGATGTAGTATAGGTGTATACAGGAGGCCTCCATCGATGTAGTATAGGTGTATACAGGAGGCCTCCATCGATGTAGTATAGGTGTATACAGGAGGCCCCCATCGATGTAGTATAGGTGTATACAGGAGGCCTCCATCGATGTAGTATAGGTGTATACAGGAGGCCCCCATCGATGTAGTATAGGTGTATACAGGAGGCCCCCATCCATGTAGTATAGGTGTATACAGGAGGCCTCCATCGATGTAGTATAGGTGTATACAGGAGGTCCCCATCGATGTAGTATAGGTGTATACAGGAGGTCCCCATCGATGTAGTATAGGTGTATACAGGAGGCCTCCATCCATGTAGTATAGGTGTATACAGGAGGCCCCCATCGATGTAGTATAGGTGTATACAGGAGGCCCATCGATGTAGTATAGGTGTATACAGGAGGCCCCCATCGATGTAGTATAGGTGTATACAGGAGGCCTCCATCGATGTAGTATAGGTGTATACAGGAGGCCTCCATCGATGTAGTATAGGTGTATACAGGAGGCCCCCATCGATGTAGTATAGGTGTATACAGGAGGCCTCCATCGATGTAGTATAGGTGTATACAGGAGGCCTCCATCCATGTAGTATAGGTGTATACAGGAGGCCTCCATCCATGTAGTATAGGTGTATACAGGAGGCCCCCATCCATGTAGTATAGGTGTATACAGGAGGCCCCCATCGATGTAGTATAGGTGTATACAGGAGGCCTCCATCGATGTAGTATAGGTGTATACAGGAGGCCCCCATCCATGTAGTATAGGTGTATACAGGAGGCCCCCATCCATGTAGTATAGGTGTATACAGGAGGCCCCCATCGATGTAGTATAGGTGTATACAGGAGGCCTCCATCGATGTAGTATAGGTGTATACAGGAGGCCCCCATCCATGTAGTATAGGTGTATACAGGAGGCCCCCATCCATGTAGTATAGGTGTATACAGGAGGCCCCCATCGATGTAGTATAGGTGTATACAGGAGGCCTCCATCGATGTAGTATAGGTGTATACAGGAGGCCCCCATCCATGTAGTATAGGTGTATACAGGAGGCCCCCATCGATGTAGTATAGGTGTATACAGGAGGTCCCCATCGATGTAGTATAGGTGTATACAGGAGGCCCCCATCGATGTAGTATAGGTGTATACAGGAGGCCCCCATCGATGTAGTATAGGTGTATACAGGAGGCCCCCATCGATGTAGTATAGGTGTATACAGGAGGCCCCCATCGATGTAGTATAGGTGTATACAGGAGGCCCCCATCGATGTAGTATAGGTGTATACAGGAGGCCCCCATCCATGTAGTATAGGTGTATACAGGAGGCCCCCATCCATGTAGTATAGGTGTATACAGGAGGTCCCCATCGATGTAGTATAGGTGTATACAGGAGGTCCCCATCCATGTAGTATAGGTGTATACAGGAGGCCCACATCCATGTAGTATAGGTGTATACAGGAGGCCCACATCGATGTAGTATAGGTGTATACAGGAGGCCCCCATCGATGTAGTATAGGTGTATTCAGGAGGCCCCCATCGATGTAGTATAGGTGTATACAGGAGGCCCCCATCGATGTAGTATAGGTGTATACAGGAGGCCCCCATCCATGTAGTATAGGTGTATACAGGAGGTCCCCATCCATGTAGTATAGGTGTATACAGGAGGCCCCCATCGATGTAGTATAGGTGTATACAGGAGGCCCCCATCGATGTAGTATAGGTGTATACAGGAGGGCCCCATCGATGTAGTATAGGTGTATACAGGAGGCCCCCATCCATGTAGTATAGGTGTATACAGGAGGCCCATCGATGTAGTATAGGTGTATACAGGAGGCCCATCGATGTAGTATAGGTGTATACAGGAGGCCCCCATCCATGTAGTATAGGTGTATACAGGAGGCCCCCATCCATGTAGTATAGGTGTATACAGGAGGTCCCCATCCATGTAGTATAGGTGTATACAGGAGGCCCCCATCCATGTAGTATAGGTGTATACAGGAGGCCCATCGATGTAGTATAGGTGTATACAGGAGGCCCCCATCCATGTAGTATAGGTGTATACAGGAAGTCCCCATCGATGTAGTATAGGTGTATACAGGAGGCCTCCATCCATGTAGTATAGGTGTATACAGGAGGCCCATCGATGTAGTATAGGTGTATACAGGAGGCCCCCATCGATGTAGTATAGGTGTATACAGGAGGCCCCCATCGATGTAGTATAGGTGTATACAGGAGGCCCACATCCATGTAGTATAGGTGTATACAGGAGGCCCATCGATGTAGTATAGGTGTATACAGGAGGCCCCCATCGATGTAGTATAGGTGTATACAGGAGGCCCCCATCGATGTAGTATAGGTGTATACAGGAGGCCCCCATCGATGTAGTATAGGTGTATACAGGAGGCCCCCATCGATGTAGTATAGGTGTATACAGGAGGCCCACATCCATGTAGTATAGGTGTATACAGGAGGCCCCCATCGATGTAGTATAGGTGTATACAGGAGGCCCATCGATGTAGTATAGGTGTATACAGGAGGCCCACATCCATGTAGTATAGGTGTATACAGGAGGCCTCCATCGATGTAGTATAGGTGTATACAGGAGGCCCCCATCCATGTAGTATAGGTGTATACAGGAGGTCCCCATCCATGTAGTATAGGTGTATACAGGAGGCCCCCATCGATGTAGTATAGGTGTATACAGGAGGCCTCCATCGATGTAGTATAGGTGTATACAGGAGGCCCACATCGATGTAGTATAGGTGTATACAGGAGGCCCCCATCGATGTAGTATAGGTGTATTCAGGAGGCCCCCATCGATGTAGTATAGGTGTATACAGGAGGCCCCCATCGATGTAGTATAGGTGTATACAGGAGGCCCCCATCCATGTAGTATAGGTGTATACAGGAGGTCCCCATCCATGTAGTATAGGTGTATACAGGAGGTCCCCATCGATGTAGTATAGGTGTATACAGGAGGCCCCCATCGATGTAGTATAGGTGTATACAGGAGGCCCCCATCGATGTAGTATAGGTGTATACAGGAGGGCCCCATCGATGTAGTATAGGTGTATACAGGAGGCCCCCATCCATGTAGTATAGGTGTATACAGGAGGCCCATCGATGTAGTATAGGTGTATACAGGAGGCCCATCGATGTAGTATAGGTGTATACAGGAGGCCCCCATCCATGTAGTATAGGTGTATACAGGAGGCCCCCATCCATGTAGTATAGGTGTATACAGGAGGTCCCCATCCATGTAGTATAGGTGTATACAGGAGGCCCCCATCCATGTAGTATAGGTGTATACAGGAGGCCCATCGATGTAGTATAGGTGTATACAGGAGGCCCCCATCCATGTAGTATAGGTGTATACAGGAAGTCCCCATCGATGTAGTATAGGTGTATACAGGAGGCCCCCATCGATGTAGTATAGGTGTATACAGGAGGCCCCCATCGATGTAGTATAGGTGTATACAGGAGGCCCACATCCATGTAGTATAGGTGTATACAGGAGGCCCATCGATGTAGTATAGGTGTATACAGGAGGCCCCCATCGATGTAGTATAGGTGTATACAGGAGGCCCCCATCTATGTAGTATAGGTGTATACAGGAGGCCCCCATCGATGTAGTATAGGTGTATACAGGAGGCCCCCATCGATGTAGTATAGGTGTATACAGGAGGCCCACATCCATGTAGTATAGGTGTATACAGGAGGCCCATCGATGTAGTATAGGTGTATACAGGAGGCCCCCATCGATGTAGTATAGGTGTATACAGGAGGCCCATCGATGTAGTATAGGTGTATACAGGAGGCCCACATCCATGTAGTATAGGTGTATACAGGAGGCCTCCATCGATGTAGTATAGGTGTATACAGGAGGCCCCCATCCATGTAGTATAGGTGTATACAGGAGGTCCCCATCCATGTAGTATAGGTGTATACAGGAGGCCCCCATCGATGTAGTATAGGTGTATACAGGAGGCCCCCATCGATGTAGTATAGGTGTATACAGGAGGCCCCCATCGATGTAGTATAGGTGTATACAGGAGGCCCACATCCATGTAGTATAGGTGTATACAGGAGGCCCATCGATGTAGTATAGGTGTATACAGGAGGCCCCCATCGATGTAGTATAGGTGTATACAGGAGGCCCATCGATGTAGTATAGGTGTATACAGGAGGCCCCCATCGATGTAGTATAGGTGTATACAGGAGGCCCCCATCCATGTAGTATAGGTGTATACAGGAGGCCCCCATCCATGTAGTATAGGTGTATACAGGAGGCCCCCATCCATGTAGTATAGGTGTATACAGGAGGCCCCCATCCATGTAGTATAGGTGTATACAGGAGGCCCACATCCATGTAGTATTGGTGGTCTATTTGGTCCACATACACATAACGCCATGTAGACCACTCCTATCATCTGACAGACCACATAAGACGTGGATCCATTGGTCACATCCACCTCATTGGTAAGGAACTAAACCTCCCACAGCTCCAGGAATTCCGTGGACCAGGTTATCCCTAACCGAGCGGATCGCCACCACCTCACCGCCATTCTCTACATAGACATAACATTATCCTCTGCCAGAAAGGACCAGTTCCCAGCGAGGGTCCCGGGAATTGTTCTTGCTGGGCACTGAAATTAGTAATAACTTTAGTGGTATTTTTATGAGTAGAAAAGGAAATGTTCTCTTTTGCTGGATTTAGCTTTCTGATCGGCACATTTCAGCACCTTCTTACTATAACCCCGGGGGTTGGAAGGCGACTATCCAAGGCTTTGGGTCTGTCTCCAAGTCCTCGGCTCCGCAGCCTGAGGTATTGGCTGAATGGGATACTGCGTCCCGGAGAAGGAGGATGAACGCTAGTGTGGTGCAGTATGGTGCTAGTGTGGTGCAGTATGGCGCTAGTGTGGTGCAGTATGGTGCTAGTGTGGTGCAGTATGGTGCTAGTGTGGTGCAGTATGGTGCTAGTGTGGTGCAGTATGGTGCTAGTGTGGTGTAGTATGGTGCTAGTGTGGTGCAGTATGGTGCTAGTGTGGTGCAGTATGGTGCTAGTGTGGTGTAGTATGGTGCTAGTGTGGTGCAGTATGGTGCTAGTGTGGTGCAGTATGGTGCTAGTGTGGTGCAGAATGGTGCTAGTGTGGTGCAGTATGGTGCTAGTGTGGTGCAGTATGGCGCTAGTGTGGGGTAGTATGGTGCTAGTGTGGTGCAGTATGGTGCTAGTGTGGTGCAGTATGGTGCTAGTGTGGTGCAGTATGGTGCTAGTGTGGTGCAGTATGGTGCTAGTGTGGTGCAGTATGGTGCTAGTGTGGTGCAGTATGGCGCTAGTGTGGTGCAGTATGGTGCTAGTGTGGTGCAGTATGGTGCTAGTGTGGTGCAGTATGGTGCTAGTGTGGTGTAGTATGGTGCTAGTGTGGTGCAGAATGGTGCTAGTGTGGTGTAGTATGGTGCTAGTGTGGTGCAGTATGGTGCTAGTGTGGTGCACTATGGTGCTAGTGTGGTGAAGTATGGTGCTAGTGTGGTGCAGTATGGTGCTAGTGTGGTGCAGTATGGTGCTAGTGTGGTGCAGTATGGTGCTAGTGTGGTGCAGTATGGCGCTAGTGTGGGGTAGTATGGTGCTAGTGTGGTGCAGTATGGTGCTAGTGTGGTGCAGTATGGTGCTAGTGTGGTGCAGTATGGTGCTAGTGTGGTGCAGTATGGTGCTAGTGTGGTGTAGTATGGTGCTAGTGTGGTGTAGTATGGTGCTAGTGTGGTGCAGAATGGTGCTAGTGTGGTGTAGTATGGTGCTAGTGTGGTGCAGTATGGTGCTAGTGTGGGGTAGTATGGTGCTAGTGTGGTGCAGTATGGTGCTAGTGTGGTGCAGAATGGTGCTAGTGTGGTGTAGTATGGTGCTAGTGTGGTGCAGTATGGTGCTAGTGTGGTGTAGTATGGTGCTAGTGTGGGGTAGTATGGTGCTAGTGTGGTGCAGTATGGTGCTAGTGTGGTGCAGAATGGTGCTAGTGTGGTGTAGTATGGTGCTAGTGTGGTGCAGAATGGTGCTAGTGTGGTGTAGTATGGTGCTAGTGTGGTGTAGTATGGTGCTAGTGTGGTGCAGAATGGTGCTAGTGTGGTGTAGTATGGTGCTAGTGTGGTGCAGTATGGTGCTAGTGTGGTGCACTATGGTGCTAGTGTGGTGTAGTATGGTGCTAGTGTGGTGCAGTATGGTGCTAGTGTGGTGTAGTATGGTGCTAGTGTGGTGCAGTATGGTGCTAGTGTGGTGCAGTATGGTGCTAGTGTGGTGCAGTATGGTGCTAGTGTGGTGCAGTATGGTGCTAGTGTGGTGCAGTATGGTGCTAGTGTGGTGCAGTATGGTGCTAGTGTGGTGTAGTATGGTGCTAGTGTGGTGCAGTATGGTGCTAGTGTGGTGCACTATGGTGCAGTATGGTGCTAGTGTGGTGTAGTATGGTGCTAGTGTGGTGCAGTATGGTGCTAGTGTGGTGCAGTATGGTGCTAGTGTGGTGCAGTATGGTGCTAGTGTGGTGCAGTATGGTGCTAGTGTGGTGCAGTATGGTGCTAGTGTGGTGTAGTATGGTGCTAGTGTGGTGCACTATGGTGCTAGTGTGGTGCACTATGGTGCTAGTGTGGTGCACTATGGTGCTAGTGTGGTGCACTATGGTGCTAGTGTGGTGCAGTATGGTGCTAGTGTGGTGCAGTATGGTGCTAGTGTGGTGCAGTATGGTGCTAGTGTGGTGCAGTATGGTGCTAGTGTGGGGCAGTAGTGTGGTGCAGTATGGTGCTAGTGTGGGGCAGTAGTGTGGTGCAGTATGGTGCTAGTGTGGGGCAGTATGGTGCTAGTGTGGGGCAGTATGGTGCTAGTGTGGTGCACTATGGTGCTAGTGTGGTGCAGTATGGTGCTAGTGTGGGGCACTATGGTGCTAGTGTGGTGCAGTATGGTGCTAGTGTGGTGCACTATGGTGCTAGTGTGGTGCAGTATGGTGCTAGTGTGGTGCAGTATGGTGCTAGTGTGGTGCAGTATGGTGCTAGTGTGGTGCACTATGGTGCTAGTGTGGTGCAGTATGGTGCTAGTGTGGTGCAGTATGGTGCTAGTGTGGGGCACTATGGTGCTAGTGTGGTGCAGTATGGTGCTAGTGTGGTGCACTATGGTGCTAGTGTGGTGCAGTATGGTGCTAGTGTGGTGCAGTATGGTGCTAGTGTGGTGCAGTATGGTGCTAGTGTGGTGCACTATGGTGCTAGTGTGGTGCAGTATGGTGCTAGTGTGGTGCAGTATGGTGCTAGTGTGGTGCAGTATGGTGCTAGTGTGGTGCACTATGGTGCTAGTGTGGTGCAGTATGGTGCTAGTGTGGTGCACTATGGTGCTAGTGTGGTGCAGTATGGTGCTAGTGTGGTGCAGTATGGTGCTAGTGTGGTGCAGTATGGTGCTAGTGTGGTGCAGTATGGTGCTAGTGTGGTGCAGTATGGAGCTAGTGTGGTGCACTATGGTGCTAGTGTGGTGCAGTATGGTGCTAGTGTGGTGCAGTATGGTGCTAGTGTGGTGCACTATGGTGCTAGTGTGGTGCAGTATGGTGCTAGTGTGGTGCAGTATGGCGCTAGTGTGGTGCACTATGGTGCTAGTGTGGTGCAGTATGGTGCTAGTGTGGTGCAGTATGGCGCTAGTGTGGTGCACTATGGTGCTAGTGTGGTGCACTATGGTGCTAGTGTGGTGCAGTATGGTGCTAGTGTGGTGCAGTATGGTGCTAGTGTGGTGCAGTATGGCGCTAGTGTGGTGCACTATGGTGCTAGTGTGGTGCACTATGGTGCTAGTGTGGTGCAGTATGGTGCTAGTGTGGTGCAGTATGGTATTGCCCGCAGTTTCTTTGTGATAAAGGGCGGTCTGGAGTGATCCATCCGAATTCAGAGACTCAAATCTAGAAATAGAATCCTATAATCCAAATTGCAAAGTAAATTTAAAGTTAAATTGATTGTTAGAAATAAATGATAAGAACAGTTCAGGCGTGGTACCCGCCCAACGCGTTGTCTGTACAGTATGTCGTCACCACAACAAAATGTACGTGGTATCACCTGAAAACAAAGATCCCCCCCCCAGGTACAGGTTGGCATACGATAGGGCACAGCATGCCCCCATCACACCCCCTGTACCTGGAGGTAAGTGGAAGGTATTTGATGATGAAGTCATTTAGTGGCCAGCTGGTACGATGTTCCCTAAGAATGGTGGAGACCGCCACACCTTCCTGATGGGGGACACTCGAGTATAAAGCCACGCTATCCATGACCACTAGTAACGCTCCTGATGGGGGACACTCGAGTATAAAGCCATGCTATCCATGGCCACTAGTAACGCTCCTGATGGGGGACACTCGAGTATAAAGCCATGCTATCCATGACCACTAGTAACGCTCCTGATGGGGGACACTCGAGTATAAAGCCACGCTATCCATGGCCACTAGTAACGCTCCTGATGGGGGACACTCGAGTATAAAGCCATGCTATCCATGGCCACTAGTAACGCTCCTGATGGGGGACACTCGAGTATAAAGCCACGCTATCCATGGCCACTAGTAACGCTCCTGATGGGGGACACTCGAGTATAAAGCCACGCTATCCATGGCCACTAGTAACGCTCCTGATGGGGGACACTCGAGTATAAAGCCTCGCTATCCATGACCACTAGTAACGCTCCTGATGGGGGACACTCGAGTATAAAGCCATGCTATCCATGGCCACTAGTAACGCTCCTGATGGGGGACACTCGAGTATAAAGCCTCGCTATCCATGACCACTAGTAACGCTCCTGATGGGGGACACTCGAGTATAAAGCCATGCTATCCATGGCCACTAGTAACGCTCCTGATGGGGGACACTCGAGTATAAAGCCACGCTATCCATGGCCACTAGTAACGCTCCTGTTGGAACAGTTAGACCCTCAATGACTTTCACAAGTTCTATGGTATCCTTCGAATATGACGGTAATCTCATGACATGGGGCCTCAGTCTACCTACTGCCCATTTCAGTGTGGCATCCCATCCCTGAAACGATTGGACGCCCAGGGGGTTTGTTAAGCATTTGTGGACCTTTGGAAGGGTGTAGAATGTTGGTGTGATGGGCCACTTTGTTTCTATTCATATAGATCCCTATCAAGCATTTATGGTTCATAGATTGAAGACATGCGGGTTGCCATCATCCCAAGAAATAGTGAATAATGAACCTCTCAGAGCGCGATTTTAAAGGCAACAACAAAAAATGAATAAATAAAATGATATAAAGTTTATAAATTTATTGTATAAACAAAGACAAAATATTTATAACAAAATATACATTTTCCATATAAAGGATAAAAACAAAGCAGATGTTCAGAGATGATATACATGAGGGTAGGTGACAATTCCGACGCGTTTCCAAACGGCTAAAGATTTGCCTATCTTCCTCAGGGAATTAAAGTCATCATCTACAGGATATCAAAACATAGTGATTACAAAATTATTTATATACAAGAACCATCAAGTAACAAACTGGTCACAAAATGGATTTTATACAAAAAGACACATTTTCAAAAAGGTGCCACATATAGCACATCATAATACAGAACATGATATATGGTATTGCTTCCCATTAACTGTCAAACCCTGGATGGATGCCAACCATAAAGGGGACGAAAAGACTCCAAGACTCCCTACAAGACAGCGTAGAAACCAAGTTTCTGTAGCTCAATTGGCGTTTAACAAAAGTCTGACCGCGGCTGGAGAAAGAGGAAAAAAGGGGAAGATAATAATAGAATAACCAAGAGGGCTGAGGCTGGAATAATCCCCACCAGGTCCCAAAGTATCCAAAACTCACCCAAAGTTGTAGCATAAAGAATTCCTAAGAAGGATCCTCCAGAATGGACCATGCCGGTTTGTAGAGAAAACCTCCTACAGCACAATGCTGTGGAGAGGGAAGACGTCAAATGCCGTCTCAGGCGTCCTTGTAAAGGTGTACCTGCATCAGGGAATTAGTAGACCAGACTGTGTGGACTGCACAGAGGAAACCCAAAACACATGGAAGTGAAATAATAAGTGTTTATTTAAATAAGTGACAAGAAGTGGAAACAAACAGTGCGCTACCAACCACAAACTACAAAGAAATAATATATACAACAAATGGGCAATACCAGAATCGTAAACGAAAAGCCAGGCCGAGGTCATACACAGGGGGGTCAGTAGATGGGTAAGGATGGGGAACCAGCAGGAGAGGGAGAGGACGGATGGATGGGCTGCAGAGCAGGGATCCAAGGTAGGCAGGAGACAGAAGGGACAGGTCCAGGATGGGATTGGGATAGATCAGGTCGGGTCAGATCCAGGCTCAGGTACAGATAATACAGCCAGGGCCACCTGGAGAGAGCGATGCCAAGGCAAGCATGTATGGGCTTGCCGGGTATTTATAAGAGTGAAATAATTGTCCTCAAGTGACACCTGAGCGCAGGAGGTGCTGTCTGCCCCACACTGCCAGGATCCATCCGCTGGTGGGTGCCAGTACTGCAGCCCAATGATGACACAGCAGCAGGGAAAGGCTCTCCTGACAGTTCCAAACTGCCAGGAGACACCTGCTGGTGGACCGCAGTACTGCATGCCAAAAGACAGATATTACCAGCGGATGGCACATTTCCTGACAGTACCCCCCCTCAAAGGAGCGGCCTCCGGACACTCCAACTGGTTGTAGTTGTCCAAAGTCTAAGGCATCAAGCAGAACAATGGGTAGGGGTACTTCAGGCTGGGCATCAGGCACCTTAGGGCAGACAGCGGGCTCCGGGTTCTTAAGCTGGGCGGCATGCAACTTGAACTGGGCAACAGGCACATCAAGTGGGGCATCTGGCATGGGTACATCAAACGGGGCAGCAGGAGCATCAAGCGGGGCAGCAGGCACGTCAAGCTGGGCAGCAGGCACGTCAAGCTGGGCAGCAGGCACATCAAGCTGGGCAGCAGGCACAGGCACATCAAGCTGGGCAGCAGGCACAGGCACATCGGGCTGGGCAGCAGACAGGAACTCATCGGGCTGGGCAGAAAACAGGAACTCATCGGGCTGGGCAGCAGACAGGAACTCATCCGGCTGGGCAGCAGACAGGAACCCATCCGGCTGGGCAGCAGACAGGAACTCATCGGGCTGGGCAGCATACAGGAACACATCGGGCTGGGCAGCAGACAGGAACACATCGGGCTGGGCAGCAGACAGGAACACATCGGGCTGGGCAGCAGACAGGAACACATCGGGCTGGGCAGCAGACAGGAACACATCGGGCTGGGCAGAAGACACTGGGACCTTAGGCCGAACAGCAAGTACCGTAAGGGCAGGCTGGATAACAGGCACATCGGACTGGTAAGCTGGCACATCAGACCGGGAGGCTGGCACATCGGACCGGGAGGCTGGCACATCGGACCGGGAAGCTGGCACATCGGACCGGGAAGCTGGCACATCGGACCTGAGGATTGGCACATCGGACCTGAGGACTGGCACATCGGACTGGCAAGCTGGCACATCAGACTTGAAGACTGGCACATCAGACTGGGAAGCTGGCACATCAGACCGGGAAGCTGGCACATCGGACCGGGAAGCTGGCACATCGGACCTGAGGATTGGCACATCGGACCTGAGGACTGGCACATCAGACTTGAAGACTGGCACATCAGACTTGAAGACCGGCACATTAGGCTGGGAAGCTGGCACATCAAACTGGAAGGCTGGCACCAGGGCAGCAGACTGGAAGGCCGGCACCGAGACAGCAGATTGGAAGGACGGCACCGAGACAGCAGACTGGGAGGCAGGCAGCAGGTCATCAGACTGGGAAGCTGGCACAGAGACAGCAGACTGGAAGGCCGGCACAGAGACAGCAGACTGGAAGGCCGGCACAGAGACAGCAGACTGGGAAGCTGGCAGCGGGTCATCAGGCTGGAAAGCTGGCAGCGGGTCACCAGGCTGGAAAGCTGGCAGCGGGTCATCAGGCTGGAAAGCTGGCAGCGGGTCATCAGGCTGGAAAGCTGGCAGCAAGTCATCAGGCTGGAAGGCAGGGACGTCAAGCTGGAAGGCTGGAACATCAGGCTGGAAGGCGGGCACTGGGACGTCAAGCTGGGTAGCAGGAACTGGGACGTCAAGCTGGGTAGCAGGAACTGGGACTTCAAGCTGGGTAGCAGGAACTGGGACGTCAGGCTGGGTAGCAGGAACTGGGACGTCAAGCTGGGTAGCAGAAACTGGGACGTCAGGCTGGGTAGCAGGAACTGGGACGTCAAGCTGGGTAGCAGGAACTGGGACGTCAAGCTGGGTAGCAGGAACTGGGACGTCAAGCTGGGTAGCAGGAACTGGGACGTCAAGCTGGGTAGCAGGAACTGGGATGTCAAGCTGGGTAGCAGGAACTGGGACGTCAAGCTGGGTAGCAGGAACTGGGACTTCAAGCTGGGTAGCAAGAACTGGGACGTCCAGCTGGGTAGCAGGAACTGGGACGTCAGGCTGGGTAGCAGGAACTGGGACGTCAAGCTGGGTGGCAGGAACTGGGATGTCAAGCTGGGTAGCAGGAACTGGGACTTCAAGCTGGGTAGCAAGAACTGGGATGTCCAGCTGGGTAGCAGGAACTGGGACGTCAAGCTGGGTAGCAGAAACTGGGACGTCAGGCTGGGTAGCAGGAACTGGGACGTCAGGCTGGGTAGCAGGAACTGGGATGTCAAGCTGGGTAGCAGGAACTGGGACGTCAGGCTGGGTAGCAGGAACTGGGACGTCAAGCTGGGTAGCAGGAACTGGGACTTCAAGCTGGGTAGCAAGAACTGGGACGTCCAGCTGGGTAGCAGGAACTGGGACGTCAAGCTGGGTAGCAGGAACTGGGACGTCAAGCTGGGTAGCAGGAACTGGGACGTCAGGCTGGGTAGCAGGAACTGGGACGTCAGGCTGGGTAGCAGGAACTGGGACGTCAAGCTGGGTAGCAGGAACTGGGACGTCAAGCTGAGTGGCAGGAACTGGGATGTCAGGCTGGGTAGCAGGAACTGGGACGTCAGGCTGGGTAGCAGGAACTGGGACGTCAAGCTGGGTAGCAGGAACTGGGACGTCAGGCTGGGTAGCAGGAACTGGGACGTCAAGCTGGGTAGCAGGAACTGGGACTTCAAGCTGGGTAGCAAGAACTGGGACGTCCAGCTGGGTAGCAGGAACTGGGACGTCAGGCTGGGTAGCAGGAACTGGGACGTCAAGCTGGGTAGCAGGAACTGGGACGTCAGGCTGGGTAGCAGGAACTGGGACGTCAGGCTGGGTCGCAGGAACTGGGACGTCTGGCTGGGTAGCAGGAACTGGGACGTCAAGCTGGGTAGCAGGAACTGGGACGTCAGGCTGGGTAGCAGGAACTGGGACGTCAGGCTGGGTAGCAGGAACTGGGACGTCAGGCTGGGTAGCAGGAACTGGGACGTCAGGCTGGGTAGCAGGAACTGGGACGTCAGGCTGGGTAGCAGGAACTGGGACGTCAAGCTGGGTAGCAGGAACTGGGACGTCAGGCTGGGTAGCAGGAACTGGGACGTCAGGCTGGGTAGCAGGAACTGGGACGTCAGGCTGGGTAGCAGGAACTGGGACGTCAAGCTGGGTAGCAGGAACTGGGACGTCAGGCTGGGTAGCAGGAACTGGGACGTCAGGCTGGGTAGCAGGAACTGGGACGTCAGGCTGGGTAGCAGGAACTGGGACGTCAGGCTGGGTAGCAGGAACTGGGACGTCAGGCTGGGTAGCAGAGACTGGGATGTCAGGCTGGGTAGCAGGAACTGGGACGTCAGGCTGGGTAGCAGAGACTGGGACGTCAGGCTGGGTAGCAGAGACTGGGACGTCAGGCTGGGTAGCAGAGACTGGGACGTCAGGCTGGGTAGCAGAGACTGGGACGTCAGGCTGGGTAGCAGAGACTGGGACATCAGGCTGGGTAGCAGAGACTGGGACATCAGGCTGGGTAGCAGAGACTGGGACGTCAGGCTGGGTAGCAGGAACTGGGACGTCAGGCTGGGTAGCAGGAACTGGGACGTCAGGCTGGGTAGCAGAGACTGGGACGTCAGGCTGGGTAGCAGGAACTGGGACGTCAGGCTGGGTAGCAGAGACTGGGACGTCAGGCTGGGTAGCAGGAACTGGGACGTCAAGCTGGGTAGCAGGAACTGGGACGTCAAGCTGGGTAGCAGGAACTGGGACGTCAAGCTGGGTAGCAGAGACTGGGACGTCAGGCTGGGTAGCAGAGACTGGGACGTCAGGCTGGGTAGCAGGAACTGGGACGTCAGGCTGGGTAGCAGAGACTGGGACGTCAGGCTGGGTAGCAGGAACTGGGACGTCAGGCTGGGTAGCAGGAACTGGGACGTCAGGCTGGGTAGCAGAGACTGGGACGTCAGGCTGGGTAGCAGAGACTGGGACGTCAGGCTGGGTAGCAGAGACTGGGACGTCAGGCTGGGTAGCAGGAACTGGGACGTCAGGCTGGGTAGCAGAGACTGGGACGTCAGGCTGGGTAGCAGGAACTGGGACGTCAAGCTGGGTAGCAGAGACTGGGACGTCAGGCTGGGTAGCAGAGACTGGGACGTCAGGCTGGGTAGCAGGAACTGGGACGTCAGGCTGGGTAGCAGAGACTGGGACGTCAGGCTGGGTAGCAGAGACTGGGACGTCAGGCTGGGTAGCAGAGACTGGGACGTCAGGCTGGGTAGCAGAGACTGGGACATCAGGCTGGGTAGCAGAGACTGGGACATCAGGCTGGGTAGCAGAGACTGGGACGTCAGGCTGGGTAGCAGGAACTGGGACGTCAGGCTGGGTAGCAGAGACTGGGACGTCAGGCTGGGTAGCAGGAACTGGGACGTCAGGCTGGGTAGCAGGAACTGGGACGTCAGGCTGGGTAGCAGGAACTGGGACGTCAGGCTGGAACAGGTTGGTTGGGGTGGAGGCAGGTTGGGTTACTGGCAGGATAGTGTGGGTCGGAAAGAACTTCCGTTTCTTTTTTGGCTTTGTACGTGGGTGCAGGGCTGTAAGAAAAGAAAGTCTCTGGGCAAAATGAAGACCAAGGAACAGTGGCTGGAGGAGGGTTTTGTGGGACTGTTGCAGGTGGAGAAGAGGCAGGTGGGTGGAAGGCAGGATAGGTTCTACACTTGGCGACTGGATAATAGTATTTGGTAGGAAGCGGAGAAAACTGGGCTGTAGCTGAGGTTGCCATAGGCAATGGGGAGATACTTGAGAAGGCAGGTGATTAATGACGGGGCTGGGATGTTGTGGCTTAGCTGAATACAGGAGGTCTGACCATGCTAGTAGCACAGGTTGGACAAACGCTGGTTCACACACAGCCTGACTAACCAGAGATTGCACTGAATGGATGCAATCAGTCAACACCCGCTGTGAACACGAGGAATACCGTTCCATGAAATCGGCCGGATCATCCTCCAACAACCAAACCAGAGATTCAACTTGGCCATAATTGAAGGGGGGAGAGAAATCATCACTTCCTTCTGGAACACATGGCAGGGCTGGCTTTGCACATAATTGGATTAGGGGCTGAACATCCTCAAATGACATGTAGCCTTCATCCACCAGGGAATGAGCTGATTGGATGGTTTCCATCAGCTGGTCACTAGTCCATCCTTTTAAAATCTGACGACAAGATTCACCATCCTCTTCTGCCAGCAGAGAATAATAAAGGATTTCATTGTAATCCATATTGGCAGACTAACAAGCCAGGATGGTTCCTCAGTGCAGCCACGTCTGGTCAGGGGTGGCCTTGGTATACTATCAGGGAATTAGTAGACCAGACTGTGTGGACTGCACAGAGGAGACCCAAAAACACATATAAGTGAAATAATAAGTGTTTATTTAAATAAGTGACAAGAAGTGAAAAACAAAGTGCACAAATAATATATACAACAAATGGGAAATACCAGAATCATAAACGAAAAGCCAGGCCGAGGTCATACACAGGGGGGTCAGTAGATGGGTAAGGATGGGGAACCAGCAGGAGAAGGAGAGGACGGATAGATGGGCTGCAGAGCAGGGATCCAAGGTAGGCAGGAGACAGGAGGGACAGGTCCAGGATGGGATTGGGATAGATCAGGTCGGGTCGGGTCAGATCCAGGCTCAGGTACAGATAATACAGCCAGGGCCACCTGGAGAAAGCGATACCAAGGCAAGCATGTATGAGCTTGCCGGGTATTTATAAGAGTGAAATAATTGTCCTCAAGTGAGACCTGAGCGCAGGAGGTGCTGTCTGCCCCACACTGCCAGGATCCATCCGCTGGTGGGTGCCAGTACTGCAGCCCAATGATGACACAGCAGCAGGGAAAGGCTCTCCTGACAGTTCCAAACTGCCAGGAGACACCTGCTGGTGGACCGCAGTACTGCATGCCAAAAGGCAGATATTACCAGCGGATGGCACATTTCCTGACAACCTGGCTCTGTCCCGCCCCTAAGGGCATCAACCGATGACGCGGCACGCCAATAGGCTGCAACATGTATTGGAAACTAGCAGGACCAGGATGCAGTGTTGCGGTCAGAGTGCGCATGCGCGAGGGAGCTGTCGTGGTTATTTCGCCACACTCTTGCGCTAATAAGCGCCTTTCAATCTTATGATATAATGCACCCTCTGATCGTATGCCTCCCTGGATCCCCAGCTCCCAAAAACAGACATTACCAGCAGCTTCACGTCATCCTCTCATCATCAGCATCCAAACCTCACCAGCCAAGCATTCCATCCATCACCACCTCAGTCTGGCTGCAGTAAACAGCCATCAACAGCAAGTATTCTTACATGTTCATCTCAGCCTCGGTCAGCATCATTGCCCCGTCCCAGCTCATGTGAACTCCTTTATTTAGAAAACATTCCAAGCCACACCCTCAGGGGTTTGCCTCCAACAGCTAAACCCCTCCCACAAAGGATGTGGCCTCATCTCATTCACCCAGGATGTGAATGACCATATAAGGAAATACAATACAGGGACTATAATACAGGGACAATTGTTTTCCTTCAAAATAACCAATCACAGATGTATACATTCAAACAGACTAAACAGTGATTTACAAACCGTCTAAACTGCTTTCAATGACAACGAACAATATAAAACTATGGCTCCGTGGGCCACAATATTTATACCGTTATGCTAAAGTTCCAGTGTACACAGGGATGTTTGCTTGAAGCTATCAATGCCGTCATCGGGAAGTGGCCAGTCTCCCGGTGAGGCACAAATTAACTTCCTTAAACCAGCAAACACGTCTGTAGTGTCCATAGGAAGGTTTACGCAGCCAATGGTCTTCCGCCAACGTCTTTATGTGCGAATGCGCACAGATGAGCGCATTACAGCAAAACCGACACTGGGGGGCATCTGACAACATACATTAATAAAATTTTCCATGACAGTCCCTCGTTTTTGTCATATCCTCCCATGTGTCTCTTGATGAATTTCGATCTTCTTACACCTGGCCTTACAGTCCATAAAAAGGAAAACACGGCTTGACATGGAGACTCTGTTCTTCAGTAGAGATGACATGGTGAGCTGTTGTAGTCGCTGGTCGGTCTGAGATCCTCTGTGTCTTGTTTGCAGGTCGGGCATCTTGTTGAGAAAAATGTGGTCATCTGCTCGGGCTCTGGTCACGCGTCCAAATCAGGCAGCAGGAGCACCTCATCACGATATATATAAGGAATAGAAACAAAAACATGAGTAAATATACCCCTACTTCCTTCAACTATGATCCGCTGCAAAAATAAAAATTAAATCACCACAGATTCCCAGACTTTAGAGAATTCCATCCTTCACTAGCTACAGCTCTGGCTTTGCCTCTCAGGGATCCAAGCCCCATTCATATGGGCCTGAACTTTGTCACTAGTATCCCCGATTCAGGTATAACAATCTTTACTTATGAATTCCCAGGACCCCCCTTTGGATTGTGGGAACTTCCTTGTAGCTTCAACAGTTACATGAAAACATCCCATCCTCAATGGATGATACACTTTCCAATCGTTTCATAAGCTCAAGCCCCACCGTGTACAAGCAATTCCCTTCTAGGTGTCCCTGTCATTCTTACCTTCCCTCGCGCCATCAGATCCTCGCGATCGGCCGCGACATAAGATGCTGGGACGAGATTCACCAGCACACATGAATCTCTTCCATTAGGGGAATTACTTTATAAACCGTAGATCTGAAGCTTTACTTTATAAACTGTGGGCTATCTAGTTATCCCGATACCAAAGCTGGTGAGAACCAGACCTATTGTCAAAATTATAATTAATTTTACCCTCTAGAAATGTATCGAAAAATTCCATTTAGAAATGTCTGTTTGGAGTCTTTACTAGTTTGTCACAACTCCTCACACCAATATATCTATATATCATACATCGCTGTCATCACTGGGGCACCAGAGCTCCGTGGAGACTCAGAGTAGACCCAACCATGTGTCCTGTTCACTTTCTTAGCTAGTTAGGAAATACACTTTAAAAAAATATATAAATAAAGATACTTCTCATCCTTGTTGTCTTGTTCATCAATCTTCTCTGCAACGACCGAGTCACCTGTCACCTGTCACCTGTCACCTGTCACAAACTTGGCTAGAATTAGAGTGGTTAGTATCATTGGTTTAAAAAAAATTGTCACTCAGCCCATCCTCTTCCCCCCTTTTCCTCATCTTTACAAAGTGGAGGAAAACATACAGGATTTAGAATGGTGCAGAGCCTCAAAAACTCCTTGGACCTGAAAAGATACTTATACACACAAGTTATTAATCTGTCAATCATAAACAATACAACATTCGTGTCCATTGGTAAATTGTCAATGACATTCGTCGAAACCGATAATAGCTAAACCCGCTGTAATCCTTACTTTCACGTTTTTACTAAAATACAACACCCACAACACGACTGTCGCGGTAGGTTCAGACTTATTCTTGTTACCACATAGAACATGACACAACTAAAACTTTAGACAAACATTTTGATACAAATGTGGGGGAGATATTTCATAGTTCCTAAATCAAAAATTAAAATTAAAACCAACCAGATGGAATTCTGCCTTCACTCTTAGCAAAAAAAAAAACTACATACAATGGGACAGACATGAGAACATCTCAGAATATTGTATGGACCAGCCACACAAAGTTCTGGAATGGGCATCTGGATTTTAAGCACAGTTCCTCCTCTGAGAATCACAAAATCATGTACTACACATCCATCATCCCACTCCTCATTACAGATTTCTGAAGCCACAACTGAACTACTTCCAAAATATTTTTTTTATTCTGGGGTCTCGTACCACCAGACATCAAAAATACCTTCCAAAGGAATACACCTTACTGTACCCTCTGACCATATGTCACACTTTAAGGGGTCTCATGTCCGGAGCCCCAAACCCAGATCTCATGTGTAAGGCAGCTGTCTGACTGGTTTGGAGCCTTATTTTTTTATCTCCAACGCATGGATGGCCAACATTACCCATGACGATTCGAATCGCTTATGAAGTGTCCCTGCGTCCAGGGCACCTTGCACTAATTTTCGGATCAGTACTGCTTAGCGCCTCATTTTTACAGTACTGGCACCCAGCGTTTTCCGATTATTATACACGGCCTCCTGGTGTGCTAGCGTACTAATCCTCACATTTACATGCTCTACTACCGGTTATCGGCAGCCCCATAAATGTGTTGTCAGACAAACTACAAAACACCATGAAATCCTCCACTATTCAAAACAAATATTATGGCTTCTCTTTGTACCTCGATATTACAATAACTTTAATGCCTCCCCAAAACTGTATTACAATATAAACCTTAATTTACTTTAAAAATCAAAAAGATTTTGTCCTAATTCAAAAGACCCCAGGCCCCTCCCATCAACTTCCTGTTGCACACCTGAACAGGAAGAGGGAGGGGGAGGGGGAGTCTTGAATAGCATCATATTTTGTCTATCAAGACATTAGAAAAATCTATGGCTAGCATCAGCAAATAAAAAAAAAAAAACTTTTTTCCTGGAGTGGGTGGAATTAACCCCCATGTTAAAATCCCCCTTGACTCATATCCCCTGGGAAATCAAACCACAAGTTTTGAGACCAGAATACCACACAACAGTGCAATCAAAGCCTTTCCCTTCCATTGCAGGCCACAAACAATCAAAAGCCCCTCCCCTCCTGTGGATACATCAAAACTCATCAAACTGGTTAATTTAAATATCAATGAAGAGGAAAGAGGGAGGGAGAGAGATTTTCAAGTGCAGGCTTAAACAATACAAGCCTAAAAAGAACAATGAATAACCATCTGAGACACTCCCATACACGTGCAAAGCTAGTTTCACTATACACAAACCCAGTCTAGATTCAAATGGAAATCAAAATTCAATACAGAAAACGCAAAAGCTTTACTTAAAAATATGTAAAAAGTACAAAAAAATAGAATTCACTTAAAAAGGAAAATCTGCACCAAAGGCTGAACACAGCAGATACAACAAGATGGCCGATGAAAAAAAACCATATCAAAGGCCAGACTTCAGCAAGATGGAGTTTTTCCCGCCAAACGAAAACAGCTAGCCTATAATAGACAAAGGCTAGGCTACAACATGAGGGATTTTTTTCCCGCCGAAACTAGCACATGGTTTCACACACAAAGGAATGATGTTTGCCCCTTCCCCTATAGGAAGGCCCAGCACAACTTAAAACATACACTTTAGGAACAGTTCCACTAAAAAGTATGTAATCTCACCGCACAATTGAGAATGCACACTTAGTAACATATGCTATCCAATGAAACAACAACAGAAGGAAATGGCAGATGAAAGCCAGGGTACAAAATGGCGTCGTTAACGCATGCAAAGCAGTTGTTCCCGCCAAAACTAGCACAAGCTTCCCTACTAGCCAACCCTTCTCCCCACACAATCGGACACAAATGGGACATCACATTTAACGCATAGACAAACACTTTAGGCTAACTCACATTTAAAAGTGTTAGTTACATGAAAAAGCACAACTTAAAACATATACTTCTTGTTAAACACCTAAAGTTACTCACTGTGGCATCAACTTCCATAACAAGCCAATCCTTCTCCCCACACATACACACAATCACACACACACACACGATCACACACACACACACGATCACACACACACACACGATCACACACACGATCACACAGACATACATACATACATACATACACACACAGACATACATACACACACACACACACAGACATACATACATACATACATACACACACAGACATACATACACACACACACACACACACACACACACACACACGATCAAAATTGCGGCATTATACCAAAAGTCAAAACATTTGTTCTTTTTGCAAAGCTAAACTTTCCCAACGCATCAGGCAGAGAAAACGCACCCCATTTGTCTCAGGACAACAAACGTGTCTTGGACTGTGCTCTGTTCTCTCCCCCTCTCTGCCTGTGTAGAGGGAAAGCCCTGTTTGCCCCTTAAACACCTGACTCGCCATTTTAACTGTAGTGGATATTTCGCCACACTTTTGCGCTAATAAGCGCCTTTCAATCTTATGATATAATGCGCCCTCTGATCGTATGCCTCCCTGGATCCCCAGCTCCCAAAAACAGACATTACCAGCAGCTTCACGTCATCCTCTCATCATCAGCATCCAAACCTCACCAGCCAAGCATTCCATCCATCACCACCTCAGTCTGGCTGCAGTAAACAGCCATCAACAGCAAGTATTCTTACATGTTCATCTCAGCCTCGGTCAGCATCATTGCCCTCTCCCAGCTCATGTGAACTCCTTTATTTAGAAAACATTCCAAGCCACACCCTCAGGGGTTTGCCTCCAACAGCTAAACCCCTCCCACAAAGGATGTGACCTCATCTCATTCACCCAGGATGTGAATGACCATATAAGGAAATACAATACAGGGACTACAATACAGGGACAATTGTTTTCCTTCAAAAGAACCAATCACAGATGTATACATTCAAACAGACTAAGCAATGATGTACAAACTGTCTAAACTGCTTTCAATGACAACGAACGATATAAAACTATGGCTCCGTGGGCCACAATATTTATACCGTTATGCTAAAGTTCCAGTGTACACAGGGATGTTTGCTTGAAGCTATTAATGCCGTCATCGGGAAGTGGCCAGTCTCCCGGTGAGGCACAAATGAACTTCCTTAAACCAGCAAACACATCTGTAGTGTCCATAGGAAGGTTTACGCAGCCAATGGTCTTCCGCCAACGTCTTTATGTGCGAATGCGCACAGATGAGCGCATTACAGCAAAACCGACACTGGGGGGCATCTGACAACATACATTAATAAAATTTTCCATGACAGAGCGCACAGCGAATGGATCAAGTAGGGCCACGCGCCAGTGCGTCACCACGCACTACGCAATCACAACCAGGCCAGAAACCTCCTATTCTCCTTCAGACCACAGGGTGCGCGTGCCCGTGGATCCTGCAGTTCTGAAGTCAAGAACAGCAGGAATGCACAATGTGCAAAACCCTGCCGGGAGGATAGCTAATCCCCAATGGAACAAACCGGCGAATGAGCCGACCAGACCAAAAGGAAAAATTGGAAACCCATTTAGTCCCGTTGGCCGATCGGTCCATGGGCCAGTTGCTGGGGCAAAACACCGCAACCAGGGTGAGACAAGGGGAGATGGAATATCCAAATTGCAAGTAAGGGGACACCAAGTGCCCCTGGGCCTCCCTCATGTGGACCATGAGATCGGCCATCCGGCAATAGATAAAACCGAGGAGGGAACCTATATTGCGGGGGGGATCCCCGGTGACATATGCCCCAGAGCTCAATGGGCCTGGGTAAAGTCATTGGGTAATTCCCCCCATATACGGACAAAAACCACTGGCATCACCACACACTTATGGGCACGAAAAACTTTTCGGCCCCTCAGTGAGTGTATTAACCCCCAAGGTAAGCAGATCCCCTCCCCCCAAAAAAAAGGAATCAAAGGGGGAGGAAAGCCGTGCATTCCCACCTATGAAAATCACATCACGGGAGGAAAAGCACATAGGACACCATGGGGTTAAGATGCCATGTAGAAATGGAAAAAAAAAAATCCCCAAACCATAGCATCCAAGATTCCAAGGTAAGTGTTCCCAATGGGCAAGCAAAACCATTTACAAAAATATGATCACATAATAATAAAGACAATAAAGAAAACCTCAAACGAATAATTCACCTCTCCAAATGCACTACTCAAATCTATTCCCTGAAGTACACCAAACCCTTGAAATATACAGGAAGAAGAGTGGGAAAGGAGGGGACAGAAATAAGACCAATAAAACCCAAAAATTAATTAGTCCGTTTTACAGGAACTATAACCCTCCAAAAAGGGCCTAAAACTTTCCACCTCATTTAGGCCTGGAGGAGTGGTTGCCCTAAGGCTCCTAATCCAGCGCATTTCTCGCTGGAGTAGCACCTTATTCCAATCCCCCCCCCCCCTAATTGGAATATGTAGTCTGTCTAGGACCGTGAAGTTTACCCTGGGAAGTCGGTAGTTGTGTTTTTTTGCAACATGCCGTCCCAGGGGCAGATATAGATTACAGATTTTCATGTCATACATGTGTCTCTCCAGTCTCTTACTGAGTTTTTGTCTTGTCTTACCGACATAGAAGGCACCACACTGACACTGCATGAGGTAGACCACCCCCTGAGTTTGACATGATGCAAAATGTCTCAGGGAGAAATCTACCCCATTCGGCAGCGTCAGTGTGGTCCTCTGTCCAATCACTGGACATTGAGCACAATTCCCACAGGGAAACGTGCCATCATTTTTACATGGATCCCTTCTAGCATTGCCTTTGTATTCGCTTTGTGTGACTAAATTGCCTATTGAACCTGCTTTCTTATAGGTAATCAATGGGAAGAGGGGTCACAAGACCACCTACAATGGGATCCTCCGTCAAAATAGACCAATGTTTAGTGATGATTTTTCGGATCATCTGATGCTTGTTGGAGAAACGCAGGATAATTTGTGTATTGTCCTCCCCATCTTTTTTCTTTTTGGCTTTAAAGAGAAGATCTTTTCTAGCTATAGATTTGACTCTATTTAAAGCCTTCTTGAGGCTGGTTTTAGTGTACCCCCTAATTAGCAGTCTTTTGGTAAGTTCATCACTCTCTCTTTGGAAATCCTCATCCCCAGTACAGTTCCTTCTAATACGAAGGAACTGGCTGAAGGGGATGGACCTCTTCAAGGAAGGCGGATGAAAACTATCTACATGGAGCAGAGTATTCCCTGCAGTTTCTTACGGAACAGCTTACTGGTCAGATTCCTGTTTGAAGCCTTCTGAATACAAATGTCCAAGAAATTAACCTCCTTTAGATCGTAGCTCATTGTGAAGAACAAGCTGAAAACATTGTCATTCATGAGTTGCAGACAATCGATCAACTTGGCCTCCGGTCCGTCCCAAATAATGAGGACGTCGTCTATGTACCTCTGCCACATAAGAATAGTGTACATAGTGTACATAGACGCACACTCACATGTCAAAAAAATATTTTTCCCACTCCCCCAGGTACAGGTTCACATATGAGGGAGCACAACACGTCCCCATAGCTACTCCCTGTACCTGGAGGTAGTGGGAATTCTTAAAAATAAATACATTATGTCGAAGAATGAAATCCAGCATCTGGATGACAAATGCATTGAATTTCCAATCAGTGGTGGTTCTCTGTCTCAGCACTCTATCCACTGCCGCAATTCCCCGGAATTTTCACCTACCCTCATGTATATCATCTCTGAACATCTGCTTTGTTTTTATCCTTTATATGGAAAATGTATATTTTGCTATAAATATTTTGTCTTTGTTTATACAATAAATTTATAAACTTTATAAAATTGTATTTATTCATTTTTTGTTGTTGCCTTTAAAATCCCGCTCTGAGAGGTTCATTATTCACTCAAGCATTTATGGAAAGCATTACCAATAATGGACCTATATTGAGATCTTAAATCATAAATTGATTCCTTGGGCAGCACACAATACCGTATTGTGAAGAATGGTCTCACACATATCGTTCTCTGTCCATAACGACCACATTCCCCCCTTGTCAGAGGGTTTGATGACAATCTGCTCATTGGAAAAGATTAGAGAGCGCCTCCTGCTGTTGGTGTGTAGATTGATGGTGGGATAACTATTAAGGGGTAGATTTTCAACCTTTTTCACAGTTGGCTTAAGAAAAGCCCAAGCCGCTAGGCAAGTTTGACGTTTTGGGAATTTTTGAGACTGATGCCGTGTACACACGGTCGGAATTCTCGTCGGAAAAAGCTTTGATGGTTTTCCCGTCAGAATTCCGACGGAATTTCGCTCAAACTGTCTTGCCTACACACGGTCACACCAAATTCCGACGGTCAATAACACCGCAACATACAACACGTTCGACAGCACTATAAAAGGGAAGTTTAATGCTTCCGAGCATGCGTCGAATTGTTTCCGAGCATGCGTCGAATTGTTTCCGAGCATGCGTCGAATTGTTTCCGAGCATGCGTCGAATTGTTTCCGAGCATGCGTCGAATTGTTTCCGAGCATGCATCAAATTGTTTCCGAGCATGCGTCAGAATTTTGCGTGTCAGAATTGCATACACACAATCGGAAAATCCGATAGAATGGTTTTCTGTCGGAAAAATTAAGAACAGGTTCTCAATCCAAAGTCCGCCGGAATGAAGACCGATGGGCATACACACGGTCGGAAAATCTGATGAAGAACTCCCATCGGACTGTTTCCATCGGAAATTCCGCGGCATTAGTCCTAAACCTATAAGGATGTGGCTCGTGGTCTGAATCCTCCTCACTAGAGGAAGAGGATTCAGTTTTTTTGATTTCCCTTCACCTTGAATCAAAATCTTAAGTGTACGAAAATCTTGAGCCTTGAAATCCTTCCAGAGATTCTCATCTCGTGTTCCGGCTCTTCCTTGTTCTTTATTAAATTATGTATTTATAGGAAGAGATGCAAATCTTTCACCAACTCAAATCTGCTAATATTTGGAGGGGACAAAAGCTTAAAGCTGGTTTGTGGACATGGATTTCATATTGGGAGAGCCGGTAAGAGGACAAATTGATAACATCCAATGATGAATCTAAGTGTTTGATTACAAATGGATGGATTGTGCCCATTGGGGTTTGTATTATTGGGGTTTGTATTATTGGGGTTTGTATTATTGGGGTTTGTGTTATTGGGGTTTGTATTATTGGGGTTTGTATTATTGGTGTTTGTATTATTGGCATTTGTATTATTGGGGTTTGTATTATTGGGGTTTGTATTATTGGCGTTTGTATTATTGGGGTTTGTATTATTGGTGTTTGTATTATTGGGGTTTGTATTATTGGTGTTTGTATTATTGGGGTTTGTATTATTGGGGTTTGTATTATTGGCGTTTGTATTATTGGCGTTTGTATTATTGGGGTTTGTATTATTGGGGTTTGTATTATTGGCGTTTGTATTATTGGGGTTTGTATTATTGGCGTTTGTGTTCGGTCTAAAGGGGACCCACCTCCACCCCAACTCTCTGTGCATTAGAATTAGTGTTTTCTCCAAACATCGATAATTGTGCCACACACATCACCCGCTCTCCGCGCCTTCTATTGGATGTCTCTGGTAGCATTTTATTAATAGAACCTGCTGCAGGTGAGGTGAGACGATACCCGCCACCGTTACCACGTCTACATGCTCGCCCTCTTCCAGCTTCTCCTCTTTGTGTTGTGATTAGATCTCTAGGAGGAAACAGAAAAAGACATAGATATAGCTCTACGAAACGCGTCAGTCTTCTCTATGCCCAAGAATTTCCCCAGACTGGCCACAAGTATCATTACTGGCATTGTGCCAAATGTTATTCCCACATCTACTTGGTTTTATTGTACAATACAAATGATATTTTGTTTCTGCGATCACCTCAGTGACCATTTCACATCCTTGGCATTAACTATGGCTTGTGCCTGCTGTCCCATCCCCCCCACCCCTCACTAATGACCACACGACACTGAAATGGGGTAAATTGGCCACAGCAGCCGTTTTATTAACCAAATATAAAATAATTAACATAATAATTAACATAATAAACCTTTTTAATATATATCCAGTTATATCACAAAATGAAGCGCAAGGTCCCCCATAGGCAAAACCATAACTTTACCTGATAGTCACTTGACTAGTCGTGGAATCCTCAACTCGGAGACGACTAGCAGGTACTCGTATACCAACTGGGAGCCGTCCCTCGGAGACGACTAGCAGGTACTCATATACCAACTGGGAGCCGTCCATCGGAGACGACTAGGAGGTACCCGTATACCAACTGGGAGCCGTCCATCGGAGACGACTAGCAGGTACTCATATACCAACTGGGAGCCGTCCATCGGAGACGACTAGCAGGTACTCATATACCAACTGGGAGCCGTCCATCGGAGACGACTAGCAGGTACTCATATACCAACTGGGAGCCGCCCCTCGGAGACGACTAGCAGGTACCCATATACCAACTGGGAGCCGCCCCTCGGAGACGACTAGCAGGTACCCATATACCAACTGGGAGCCGCCCCTCGGAGACGACTAGGAGGTACCCATATACCAACTGGGAGCCGCCCCTCGGAGACGACTAGCAGGTACCCATATACCAACTGGGAGCCGTATATCAGAGACGACTAGCAGGTACCCGTATACCAACTGGGAGACGTCCCTCGGAGACGACTAGCAGGTACCCATATACCAACTGGGAGCCGTCCCTCGGAGACGACTAGGAGGTACCCATATACCAACTGGGAGCCGCCCCTCGGAGACGACTAGCAGGTACCCATATACCAACTGGGAGCCGTCCATCGGAGACGACTAGCAGGTACCCATAAACCAACTGGGAGCCGTCCCTCGGAGACGACTAGCAGGTACCCATATACCAACTGGGAGCCGTCCCTCGGAGACCACTAGCAGGTACCCATATACCAACTGGGAGCCGCCCCTCAGAGACGACTAGCAGGTACCCATATACCAACTGGGAGCCGTCCATCGGAGACGACTAGCAGGTACCCGTATACCAACTGGGAGCCGCCCCTCGGAGACGACTAGCAGGTACCCATATACCAACTGGGAGCCGCCCCTCGGAGACGACTAGCAGGTACCCATATACCAACTGGGAGCCGCCCCTCAGAGACGACTAGCAGGTACCCATATACCAACTGGGAGCCGCCCCTCGGAGACGACTAGCAGGTACTCATATACCAACTGGGAGCCGTCCATCGGAGACGACTAGCAGGTACTCATATACCAACTGGGAGCCGCCCCTCGGAGACGACTAGCAGGTACTCATATACCAACTGGGAGCCGTCCATCGGAGACGACTAGCAGGTACTCATATACCAACTGGGAGCCGCCCCTCGGAGACGACTAGCAGGTACCCATATACCAACTGGGAGCCGCCCCTCGGAGACGACTAGCAGGTACCCATATACCAACTGGGAGCCGCCCCTCGGAGACGACTAGGAGGTACCCATATACCAACTGGGAGCCGCCCCTCGGAGACGACTAGCAGGTACCCATATACCAACTGGGAGCCGTATATCAGAGACGACTAGCAGGTACCCGTATACCAACTGGGAGACGTCCCTCGGAGACGACTAGCAGGTACCCATATACCAACTGGGAGCCGTCCCTCGGAGACGACTAGGAGGTACCCATATACCAACTGGGAGCCGCCCCTCGGAGACGACTAGCAGGTACCCATATACCAACTGGGAGCCGTCCATCGGAGACGACTAGCAGGTACCCATAAACCAACTGGGAGCCGTCCCTCGGAGACGACTAGCAGGTACCCATATACCAACTGGGAGCCGTCCCTCGGAGACCACTAGCAGGTACCCATATACCAACTGGGAGCCGCCCCTCAGAGACGACTAGCAGGTACCCATATACCAACTGGGAGCCGTCCATCGGAGACGACTAGCAGGTACCCGTATACCAACTGGGAGCCGCCCCTCGGAGACGACTAGCAGGTACCCATATACCAACTGGGAGCCGCCCCTCGGAGACGACTAGCAGGTACCCATATACCAACTGGGAGCCGCCCCTCAGAGACGACTAGCAGGTACCCATATACCAACTGGGAGCCGTCCATCGGAGACGACTAGCAGGTACCCGTATACCAACTGGGAGCCGCCCCTCAGAGACGACTAGCAGGTACCCATATACCAACTGGGAGCCTTCCATCGGAGACGACTAGCAGGTACCCGTATACCAACTGGGAGCCGCCCCTCAGAGACGACTAGCAGGTACCCATATACCAACTGGGAGCCGTCCATCGGAGACGACTAGCAGGTACCCGTATACCAACTGGGAGCCGCCCCTCAGAGACGACTAGCAGGTACCCATATACCAACTGGGAGCCGTCCATCGGAGACGACTAGCAGGTACCCGTATACCAACTGGGAGCCGTCCCTCGGAGACGACTAGCAGGTACCCATATACCAACTGGGAGCCGTCCCTCGGAGACGACTAGCAGGTACCCATAGACCAACTGGGAGCCGTCCCTCGGAGACGACAAGCAGGTACCCATATACCAACTGGGAGCCGTCCATCGGAGACGACTAGCAGGTACCCGTATACCAACTGGGAGCCGCCCCTCGGAGACGACTAGCAGGTACCCATATACCAACTGGGAGCCGTCCATCGGAGACGACTAGCAGGTACCCGTATACCAACTGGGAGCCGCCCCTCGGAGACGACTAGCAGGTACCCATATACCAACTGGGAGCCGTCCATCGGAGACGACTAGCAGGTACCCGTATACCAACTGGGAGCCGCCCCTCGGAGACGACTAGCAGGTACCCATATACCAACTGGGAGCCGTCCCTCAGAGACGACTAGCAGGTACCCATATACCAACTGGGAGCCGTCCCTCAGAGACGACTAGCAGGTACCCATATACCAACTGGGAGCCGTCCCTCAGAGACGACTAGCAGGTACCCATTTATGGTCTAGAGCCCTACGGACGACATGAGTAAAGATGACATATAGGAACAACACAAAACTCACCAACATGAAATAGACCTGAAAGTGTGCCTTGGTCTACCGTATGGTACACCAAAATAAGGGGGCAAAAACCTTCAGGTAGGGGATAAATATTTATTAAAGGTAATGTCACTGAGTAAGACGAGCAAAGGCCTGAGCCATCTCTAACTGTGGGTTAGGAATGTAGCGAGAAAAGCAGGCCGATTTCCGCCGACCCAGTTCCTTGATCACATGGTCCGGAACCCCCTGTCTTGAGGCCGTCGTGGCCGCCCCAATCCGGAATGAATGCCCGGAGTACTGGCTGGGGTCCAACTGAAGATTGCCGAGAAGGACCCGGACATGTTCCACGAACTGCGACGAGTTGAGGGGTTATACCGGAAAGGGTAGAAGCGGACTGGACCCTGGGCGGTCGGATAGCAGTGCCGTCAAGCGGTTTAACACCGCAACTGGGCACCAGTTGTTGTGAGTCCTGTACAGGTGAACATCTACTCCGGAACCTCGCTGCTGAGTTTTGGATGTCGCCAAGTGAAGGACGTAGTGATCCTGGTGGCGGCAGAGACTACTTCTATGCAAGGCTGGACCGGCTGGCTGGCTGCGAGTGAACTCGCTGGCCGTAGAAACCCATAAAACGCCATGTGTATCGCAGCCTGCAGGACGGTGCTGAGGAGGAGACCGAAAGGGGACCTATCCAGGATGTCAGACATTCCCTTGAAGATCTCCCCCGTGGTAGGCAGCCGCTTCGGGCTGACTGGCGGCTGGTGTTTCTGCACTCCCCGTAGTAGAGCCCTCACTGCGTGGCAGGAGAACACCGAAGGCCTCGCGGGGTCTTGAAGCGACAAGTAGTGCGGCACCCCGGCCACGTACTGGCGAATCGTGCTGTGTGACAGTGCTAGGTGAGAATGAGAATAAGCGCTGAGTTAAATTTCCCTGGAATGAATGAGCAGAAAACATTGAACTGATGCTGTAGGGATAGCTGGACCAGTCTGCGGAGGAAGGACATGACGGGCCTGGATTTAGGCCTGCCCTTGCTGATGATCTTGGCTGTGGCTTGATTGTCTGTCGTGAAAGCCACAGTCTGTCCAGACCAATGGTGACCCCATGGTGAGCGGCTGCTACGATGGGGAAGAGCTCAAAGAGGGCTGACGTGGTAGTGAAGCCTGGTGTGGCTAGTAATTGAGGAGGCCAAGGGGCGGCGAACCACAAATGGCCAAAAATGGCGGCGCATCCTGTGGATGTCGCCGCATCGGTCACCACCTGAGGTGACTGCGTGGACACGACTGGGATGAACAGGGACACACCGTTCCAATTACCAAGAAAGTGTTCCCCCATGGCCAGATCTGCCCTGGCTGCCCAAGGGCTACTCTTAGACCCGAAGGTCAAATTGGTTGCGAAACAATATCGCTCCCTCCACTTGATGAGGGGACGAGCGAGTTGAGACTGGGAGCGACGGAAGAATGAGGCGCTGACAGATCATACACCAGACGTTTTTATTTGAAAAAATATTCCCTGTACAAGCCCGATAGGGCTAACCCTCCAGATGTTAAAGGGAGACTGACTGAACGGGCCTATCAAGAAGTCCCGATCCAACTCTGTCTGCAGAAGGACGTCAATCGCTGGCTCATCTGTTGCTGCTGAGCGTAGGTTCGGACATTCGTGGGTGGAGTGGGGCAGGGTGATGAGCCCGGTATGAAACCCATCGGTGAAACCCCGGATGAGGTAGCTGGCGAGTGACGGAGTGGGGTGTGAGGTCAAGTAAACACCGAGCCAAAGGGCATTGACCCGGCTTAGTCGTGGTTCTTCTGTTTGACCTCACATAGAATCCTGGGGTGCGCCCTCTGGCATAGGGTGCAAACGTGCAAGAGCCGGCACTGGCTGAAATTGCAGGAGCCGTAATTGAAATTGTTGCAAATGGCGGCTCCCCCAACCATCCGCACCGGACGTCCCAACTTGTCCACCTTTTGCCCTTGCGCCGGGGCCTGCTGAGCCTGGCTCGTGCTGGTAGAGGCCGTGCTAGCTATCGGATGGACAGAGCCTATGTTGGCACACCAGACCGTGGTGTGGGACGCTGACTGACAGACAGCACATAGCGGGGAGCGAAGACCCGCGAAGTGGCGGCAGAACAACTCCGTGTCCACTACGCTCCAGTCCGTTGTCAAATGAAACTGTGAGAATCTGGCTGCGGCTTTGGCCGAGAAGGACCGATGATAGTCGTAGAACGCTGAGCCACCGTATTTGTGGCCCAGGTCTACGATCGAATGGAGGTAGAGGTCCAGTTCCTCCCGTCTGCCGGGGGAGGCTGAGCACAGCACGTCCCTAAACATGCCGAAAGCGAGCGTGAACTCGGGCACCGTGAGCTTTCTGTTGAGCCTCGGATCCTTCGCTTTCAAAACCACCGAGACGTCCCCCCAGGTGTAGGCCTTGTTCTCGGCCAAGTCATGGACCGAGATCAAGAGTGAGGCCAGGTTAACGTCTCTGCCCTCTAAAATGTCCTTCCTTACGCTGGGTGGCACCAGGTGGGAAGGGTGAACGGTAGTCGTGGCAAGCTCACTACCTGCGGCCGGTGCACTGATGGCTGGGACCACCGCAGGGTCCGGAACCGTGGCAGCCGGGCTAGTCTCTAGACGAGACACCCTGTCCTGGACCTCAACGATTGAGGAAGACAGGGAAGACACGAGGGTGTGTAGCTGAGCGACGGCGGCTGAAATCGATTCCAGAGACGCCTGCTGGCTGCTGGGGCTTGCTGCGGCCGGTGGTGGGAATAGGAGCCTGAATAGCTCCGCCTTCCTGGCCGCGGCCGAGAAGGGTATCCCTCTGCGTCTCAGCTCGGCGGACAGCCTGGGAATTGTCCATGCCCTAAGGGACTGGACACTGCCAGCCTCGGAGGCTGATGCCGGAGATAGCGGGGTGGTGAGGTCATCGCTGCCGACTGATGACATGGCGGCTGCCAAGACCCGTTACTTAGTAGACTGGTCACGTGTCTGCGGCTGGGCCTATAAAGAGGTGACAAGCAATGAGTTTGAATGTGTCACCTATGATCTACGTACCTGCCATGAGAAAGCAGGAGCCCCTCGTGCCCCTGCGTTTTTTTTTTTTTTTTACCTGCTGGAACCCTGATCAAGCTGGTGCAGGTGGACCTACTGAATCCGACTGACCTGAGAGAGTGTGAGATAAAGTACCTATTTAAGAGCCTAACTGCTGCCGTCCAGAGCGACGGAACCCAACGTAGATGATAACAACAGGCGATAGTGACTTAAGTCGACTGCCGAGACCGCTGTGGGATCAAATGACAGATGACAACACGAATGACTGACTTGACATGTTGCCTTAACTGAACGAACTTCCCGTGACAGGGCCCGGCCTGTTCGTACCGTATGGGGGTGCCTGTGAGCCGGACTCTGGAGCACGTACAGGAATGAGGCAACCGTGAAACGAGGCTAACTGCCTGGGTATTGCTGAGGCCGAACTGTGACATCCAGCTGCCACCGGGTCCGACTCCAAGCTCCCTTTTTTTTTTTTGTAGAAATGCGGCCGGCCTAGGGCACGCCGGCGCGAATTCGTACAGGCAGGTGACCAATTAACGCCGGGGCGTGGTAGGGTGACACAGAAATGATATAACATGACAAGGACAAGAGTCAAAGTCTCTTTTTTTTTTTTTTTTTTTTTTTTGCGACTCCGCCCCTGGCGCATGTATTGAAATGAGGCCGGGCCTAGGGCACGCCGACACGAATTAGTGCCAGGTAGTGACTGCATTCGTGCCGGGCGTGGTAAGGTGACAGAAATGCGATACCATGACAGGGGCAAGAATCAGGAATGTACGCAAACCAGTGATGCGATTCCGCCCTTGGCGCATGTATTGAAATGAGGCCGGGCCTAGGGCACGCCGACACGAATTAGTGCGAGGTAGTGACTGCATTCATGCCGGGCGTGGTAAGGTGACAGAAATGAGATACCATGACAGGGGCAAGAATCAGGAATGTGCGCAAACCAGTGATGCGATTCCGCCCTTGGCGCATGTATTGAAATGAGGCCGGGCCTAGGGCACGCCGACACGAATTAGTGCGGGGAAGTGACTGCATTCATGCCGGGCGTGGTAAGGTGACAGAAATGATATACCATGGCAGGGGCAAGAATCAGGAATGTACGCAACCAGTAATGTGATTCTGCCCTTGGCGCATGTATCGAAATGAGGCCGGGTAGTCGTGCATCTGGATCGCCCCGATCGGAGCATGTATGGATGCGACCGGACCAGGATCGAAACGATGGCATGAACGCCCTGTTTAACTGATGCGAAATGATTTAGCATGACCGAATGGCCCGATACGTTAGCCATGTTTGAAATGATGAAATGATTGTCATGCTAACACGTGAAATGTTTCGACACGGTCGAAGTGATTCGTACAGTTAGTATGCCAACAGTGCTTCGGAATGTGAATAGCGATTTGGTACGCTCGCTGGCGCCACTGATTCGAATAATGGCAGGACATGAACGATACGTGTGAGTGCGAACGGCACCCGTGCATGAGTCACGTTTGAACGATTCGAAGACTGCGTAGCACGACCGCGTAAGGGAACCCTTGAGTGCCGGATGCGGCATCGGTCGGAGTGTTTCGTGGCGGGCGGCCCTGAATGTGCGTGCCGCTAGATGGCTCCCGATCGTGTACAACCAAAAACGTGCGAGTAAGTGTTTAGGTTTCGAGACAAGCAGCGCGTGGTTCGTGAGCTACGCAGACCACAGTTTAGTGACATGATAAGCAGTGCATGAGAACGTAAAACATGGGAGCCGAAGCCCTACCTGCGACAGCCGAACCAGACTCTTTGAACGAACTGCGACTCGGCGACACGAGTGCGACACGAAGGGACAACACGACTTACGAACACGGAACGCGGGACTGCAACAAGAGGAGACGGACAGACGAAAACGGAGCTCACGAACCGGCACCAACAGCGCTTGTCTCGAACGAGTCGGTCCTAGATGTCTGACGTATCAGATATCACGCACAGGAAACTGACAAAGACCGGCGGCCTTTGGGCTGCTTAAATACCCTCCGGGCTCCTCCCATAACTTCAGGCCGGTACCCGGCCTTCCAATATACCAACTGGGAGCCGTCCCTTGGAGATGACTAGCAGGTACCCATATACCAACTGGGAGCCGTCCCTCGGAGACGACTAGCAGGTACCCATATACCAACTGGGAGCCGTCCCTTGGAGATGACTAGCAGGTACCCATATACCAACTGGGAGCCGTCCCTTGGAGATGACTAGCAGGTACCCATATACCAACTGGGAGCCGTCCCTTGGAGATGACTAGCAGGTACCCATATACCAACTGGGAGCCGTCCCTCAGAGACGACTAGCAGGTACCCATATACCAACTGGTAACCGTCCCTCAGAGACGACTAGCAGGTACCCATATACCAACTGGGAGCCGTCCCTTGGAGATGACTAGCAGGTACCCATATACCAACTGGGAGCCGTCCCTCAGAGACGACTAGCAGGTACCCATATACCAACTGGGAGCCGTCCCTCGGAGACGACTAGCAGGTACCCATATACCAACTGGGAGCCGTCCATCGGAGACGACTAGCAGGTACCCATATACCAACTGGGAGCCGTCCCTTGGAGATGACTAGCAGGTACCCATATACCAACTGGGAGCCGTCCCTCAGAGACGACTAGCAGGTACCCATATACCAACTGGGAGCCGTCCCTCGGAGACGACTAGCAGGTACCCATATACCAACTGGGAGCCGTCCATCGGAGACGACTAGCAGGTACCCATATACCAACTGGGAGCCGTCCATCGGAGACGACTAGCAGGTACCCATATACCAACTGGGAGCCGTCCCTCGGAGACGACTAGCAGGTACCCATATACCAACTGGGAGCCGTCCCTTGGAGATGACTAGCAGGTACCCATATACCAACTGGGAGCCGTCCCTTGGAGATGACTAGCAGGTACCCATATACCAACTGGGAGCCGTCCCTCAGAGACGACTAGCAGGTACCCATATACCAACTGGTAGCCGTCCCTCAGAGACGACTAGCAGGTACCCATATACCAACTGGGAGCCGTCCCTTGGAGATGACTAGCAGGTACCCATATACCAACTGGGAGCCGTCCCTCAGAGACGACTAGCAGGTACCCATATACCAACTGGGAGCCGTCCCTCGGAGACGACTAGCAGGTACCCATATACCAACTGGGAGCCGTCCATCGGAGACGACTAGCAGGTACCCATATACCAACTGGGAGCCGTCCATCGGAGACGACTAGCAGGTACCCATATACCAACTGGGAGCCGTCCCTCGGAGACGACTAGCAGGTACCCATATACCAACTGGGAGCCGTCCCTCAGAGACGACTAGCAGGTACCCGTATACCAACTGGGAGCCGTCCCTCAGAGACGACTAGCAGGTACCCGTATACCAACTGGGAGCCGTCCATCGGAGACGACTAGCAGGTACCGTATACCAACTGGGAGCCATCCTTTGGAGACGACTAGCAGGTACCCATATACCAACTGGGAGACGTCCATCGGAGACGACTAGCAGGTACCCATATACCAACTGGGAGCCGTCCCTCGGAGACGACCAGCAGGTACCCATATACCAACTGGGAGCCGCCCCTCGGAGACGACTAGCAGGTACCCATATACCAACTGGGAGCCGTCCCTCGGAGACGACCAGCAGGTACCCATATACCAACTGGGAGCCGTCCCTCGGAGACGACTAGCAGGTACCCATATACCAACTGGGAGCCGTCCCTCGGAGACGACTAGCAGGTACCCATATACCAACTGGGAGCCCTCCCTCGGAGACGACTAGCAGGTACCCATATACCAACTGGGAGCCGTCCATCGGAGACGACTAGCAGGTACCCATATACCAACTGGGAGCCCTCCCTCGGAGACGACTAGCAGGTACCCATATACCAACTGGGAGCCGTCCATCGGAGACGACTAGCAGGTACCCATATACCAACTGGGAGCCGTCCCTCGGAGACGACTAGCAGGTACCCATATACCAACTGGGAGCCGTCCCTCAGAGACGACTAGCAGGTACCCATATACCAACTGGGAGCCGTATATCAGAGACGACTAGCAGGTACCCATATACCAACTGGGAGCCGCCCCTCGGAGACGACTAGCAGGTACCCATATACCAACTGGGAGCCGTATATCAGAGACGACTAGCAGGTACCCATATACAAACTGGGAGCCGTCCCTCAGAGACGACTAGCAGGTACCCATATACCAACTGGGAGCCGTATATCAGAGACGACTAGCAGGTACCCATATACCAACTGGGAGCCGTATATCAGAGACGACTAGCAGGTACCCGTATACCAACTGGGAGCCATCCTTTGGAGACGACTAGCAGGTACCCATATACCAACTGGGAGCCGTCCCTCGGAGACGACTAGCAGGTACCCATATACCAACTGGGAGCCGTCCCTTGGAGATGACTAGCAGGTACCCATATACCAACTGGGAGCCGTCCCTCGGAGACGACTAGCAGGTACCCATATACCAACTGGGAGCCGTCCCTCAGAGACGACTAGCAGGTACCCGTATACCAACTGGGAGCCGTCCCTCAGAGACGACTAGCAGGTACCCGTATACCAACTGGGAGCCGTCCATCGGAGACGACTAGCAGGTACCGTATACCAACTGGGAGCCATCCTTTGGAGACGACTAGCAGGTACCCATATACCAACTGGGAGACGTCCATCGGAGACGACTAGCAGGTACCCATATACCAACTGGGAGCCGTCCCTCGGAGACGACCAGCAGGTACCCATATACCAACTGGGAGCCGCCCCTCGGAGACGACTAGCAGGTACCCATATACCAACTGGGAGCCGTCCCTCGGAGACGACTAGCAGGTACCCATATACCAACTGGGAGCCGTCCCTCGGAGACGACTAGCAGGTACCCATATACCAACTGGGAGCCGTCCCTCGGAGACGACCAGCAGGTACCCGTATACCGACTGGGAGCCGTCCCTCGGAGACGACTAGCAGGTACCCATATACCAACTGGGAGCCGTCCATCGGAGACGACTAGCAGGTACCCATATACCAACTGGGAGCCCTCCCTCGGAGACGACTAGCAGGTACCCATATACCAACTGGGAGCCGTCCATCGGAGACGACTAGCAGGTACCCATATACCAACTGGGAGCCGTCCCTCGGAGACGACTAGCAGGTACCCATATACCAACTGGGAGCCGTCCCTCAGAGACGACTAGCAGGTACCCATATACCAACTGGGAGCCGTATATCAGAGACGACTAGCAGGTACCCATATACCAACTGGGAGCCGCCCCTCGGAGACGACTAGCAGGTACCCATATACCAACTGGGAGCCGTATATCAGAGACGACTAGCAGGTACCCATATACCAACTGGGAGCCGTCCCTCAGAGACGACTAGCAGGTACCCATATACCAACTGGGAGCCGTATATCAGAGACGACTAGCAGGTACCCATATACCAACTGGGAGCCGTCCCTCAGAGACGATTAGCAGGTACCCATATACCAACTGGGAGCCGTATATCAGAGACGACTAGCAGGTACCCGTATACCAACTGGGAGCCATCCTTTGGAGACGACTAGCAGGTACCCATATACCAACTGGGAGCCGTCCCTCGGAGACGACTAGCAGGTACCCATATACCAACTGGGAGCCGTCCCTTGGAGATGACTAGCAGGTACCCATATACCAACTGGGAGCCGTCCCTCAGAGACGACTAGCAGGTACCCATATACCAACTGGGAGCCGTCCCTCAGAGACGACTAGCAGGTACCCATATACCAACTGGGAGCCGTCCCTTGGAGATGACTAGCAGGTACCCATATACCAACTGGGAGCCGTCCCTCGGAGACGACTAGCAGGTACCCATATACCAACTGGGAGCCGTCCCTTGGAGATGACTAGCAGGTACCCATATACCAACTGGGAGCCATCCCTTGGAGATGACTAGCAGGTACCCATATACCAACTGGGAGCCGTCCCTCAGAGACGACTAGCAGGTACCCATATACCAACTGGGAGCCGTCCCTCGGAGACGACTAGCAGGTACCCATATACCAACTGGGAGCCGTCCCTCAGAGACGACTAGCAGGTACCCATATACCAACTGGGAGCCGTCCCTCAGAGACGACTAGCAGGTACCCGTATACCAACTGGGAGCCGTCCCTCAGAGACGACTAGCAGGTACCCGTATACCAACTGGGAGCCGTCCCTCCAGAGACGATTAGCAGGTACCCGTATACCAACTGGGAGCCGTCCATCGGAGACGACTAACAGGTACCCGTATACCAACTGGGAGCCATCCTTTGGAGACGACTAGCAGGTACCCATATACCAACTGGGAGACGTCCATCGGAGACGACTAGCAGGTACCCATATACCAACTGGGAGCCGTCCCTCGGAGACGACCAGCAGGTACCCATATACCAACTGGGAGCCGCCCCTCGGAGACGACTAGCAGGTACCCATATACCAACTGGGAGCCGTCCCTCGGAGACGACCAGCAGGTACCCATATACCAACTGGGAGCCATCCATCAGAGACGACTAGCAGGTACCCATATACCGACTGGGAGCCATCCTTTGGATACGACTAGCAGGTACCCATATACCAACTGGGAGCCGTCCCTTGGAGATGACTAGCAGGTACCCATATACCAACTGGGAGCCGTCCCTTGGAGATGACTAGCAGGTACCCATATACCAACTGGGAGCCGTCCATCGGAGACGACTAGCAGGTACCCATATACCAACTGGGAGCCGTCCCTCGGAGACGACCAGCAGGTACCCATATACCAACTGGGAGCCGTCCCTCGGAGACGACCAGCAGGTACCCATATATCAACTGGGAGCCGTCCATCGGAGACGACTAGCAGGTACCCATATACCAACTGGGAGCCGTCCATCGGAGACGACTAGCAGGTACCCATATACCAACTGGGAGCCGTCCCTCGGAGACGACTAGCAGGTACCCGTATACCAACTGGGAGCCGTCCCTCGGAGACGACTAGCAGGTACCCATATACCAACTGGGAGCCGTCCCTCGGAGACGACTAGCAGGTACCCGTATACCAACTGGGAGCCATCCCTCGGAGACGACTAGCAGGTACCCGTATACCAACTGGGAGCCGTCCCTCGGAGACGACTAGCAGGTACCCATATACCAACTGGGAGCCGCCCCTCGGAGACGACTAGCAGGTACCCATATACCAACTGGGAGCCGTCCCTCGGAGACGACTAGCAGGTACCCGTATACCAACTGGGAGCCATCCATCAGAGACGACTAGCAGGTACCCGTATACCAACTGGGAGCCGTCCCTCGGAGACGACTAGCAGGTACCCATATACCAACTGGGAGCCATCCATCGGAGACGACTAGCAGGTACCCATATACCAACTGGGAGCCGTCCCTCGGAGACGACTAGCAGGTACCCATATACCAACTGGGAGCCGTCCCTCGGAGACGACCAGCAGGTACCCATATACCAACTGGGAGCCATCCATCAGAGACGACTAGCAGGTACCCGTATACCAACTGGGAGCCGTCCCTCGGAGACGACTAGCAGGTACCCATATACCAACTGGGAGCCGTCCCTCGGAGACAACTAGCAGGTACCCGTATATCAACTGGGAGCCGTCCCTCGGAGACGACTAGCAGGTACCCATATACCAACTGGGAGCCGTCCCTCGGAGACGACTAGCAGGTACCCGTATACCAACTGGGAGCCATCCCTCGGAGACGACTAGCAGGTACCCGTATACCAACTGGGAGCCGTCCCTCGGAGACGACTAGCAGGTACCCATATACCAACTGGGAGCCGTCCCTCGGAGACGATTAGCAGGTACCCGTATACCAACTGGGAGCCATCCCTCGGAGACGACTAGCAGGTACCCATATACCAACTGGGAGCCGTCCCTCGGAGACGACTAGCAGGTACCCATATACCAACTGGGAGCCGCCCCTCGGAGTCGACTAGCAGGTACCCATATACCAACTGGGAGCCGTCCATCGGAGACGACTAGCAGGTACCCGTATACCAACTGGGAGCCGTCCATCGGAGACGACTAGCAGGTACCCATATACCAACTGGGAGCCGTCCCTCAGAGACGACTAGCAGGTACCCATATACCAACTGGGAGCCGTCCCTCGGAGACGACTAGCAGGTACCCATATACCAACTGGGAGCCGTCCCTCGGAGACGACCAGCAGGTACCCATATACCAACTGGGAGCCATCCATCAGAGACGACTAGCAGGTACCCGTATACCAACTGGGAGCCGTCCCTCGGAGACGACTAGCAGGTACCCATATACCAACTGGGAGCCGTCCCTCGGAGACGACTAGCAGGTACCCATATACCAACTGGGAGCCGTCCCTCGGAGACGACTAGCAGGTACCCATATATCAACTGGGAGCCGTCCCTCGGAGACGACTAGCAGGTACCCATATACCAACTGGGAGCCGTCCCTCGGAGACGACTAGCAGGTACCCGTATACCAACTGGGAGCCATCCCTCGGAGACGACTAGCAGGTACCCGTATACCAACTGGGAGCCGTCCCTCGGAGACGACTAGCAGGTACCCATATACCAACTGGGAGCCGTCCCTCAGAGACGACTAGCAGGTACCCATAAACCATCCCCAGCAACAGCACCACCCCCTTACCTCCCCACCAAGCCCCATTAACCCCTGTCATGCCGGTCCTGCACTAATTTACCTCTTAGGTAATGCTCCGGGCCTTACTTTAAAGTCCTACTTAGGGGCCCGGTATTGATCATAGTGGAGTGTTAGGAGCCCGGTATTGATCATTATGGAATGTTAGGGGCCCGGTATTGATCATTATGGAGTGTTAGGAGCCCGGTATTGATCATTATGGAGTGTTAGGAGCCCGGTATTGATCATTATGGAGTGTTAGGAGCCCGGTATTGATCATTATGGAGTGTTAGGAGCCCGGTATTGATCATTATGGAATGTTAGGAGCCCGGTATTGATCATTATGGAGTGTTAGGAGCCCGGTATTGATCATTATGGAGTGTTAGGAGCCCGGTATTGATCATTATGGAGTGTTAGGAGCCCGGTATTGATCATTATGGAGTGTTAGGGGCCCGGTATTGATCATTATGGAGTGTTAGGAGCCCGGTATTGATCATTATGGAGTGTTAGGAGCCCGGTATTGATCATTATGGAGTGTTAGGAGCCCGGTATTGATCATTATGGAGTGTTAGGAGCCCGGTATTGATCATTATGGAGTGTTAGGAGCCCGGTATTGATCATTATGGAGTGTTAGGGGCCCGGTATTGATCATTATGGAGTGTTAGGAGCCCGGTATTGATCATTATGGAATGTTAGGAGCCCGGTATTGATCATTATGGAGTGTTAGGAGCCCGGTATTGATCATTATGGAATGTTAGGAGCCCGGTATTGATCATTATGGAGTGTTAGGAGCCCGGTATTGATCATTATGGAGTGTTAGGAGCCCGGTATTGATCATTATGGAGTGTTAGGAGCCCGGTATTGATCATTATGGAGTGTTAGGAGCCCGGTATTGATCATTATGGAGTGTTAGGAGCCCGGTATTGATCATTATGATCAGAAATGGCTGCACCTCACATGGGCTCCAAGTAAAGTTTATTGGAATGTGAAAATATCCAAAATGACACCAGAGAGAGGACCCCAGAGAGAGGACCCCAGAGAGAGGACCCCAGAGAGAGGACGCCAGAGAGAGGACACAAGAGAGAGGACACAAGAGAGAGGACCCCAGAGAGAGGACGCCAGAGAGAGGACACAAGAGAGAGGATGCCAGAGAGAGGACCCCAGAGAGAGGACACCAGAGAGAGGACCCCAGAGAGAGGACCCCAGAGAGAGGACCCCAGAGAGAGGACACCAGAGAGAGGACACCAGAGAGAGGACACCAGAGAGAGGACGCCAGAGAGAGGACGCCAGAGAGAGGACCCCAGAGAGAGGACACCAGAGAGAGGACCACAGAGAGAGGACCCCAGAGAGAGGACCCCAGAGAGAGGACCCCAGAGATAGGACACCAGAGAGAGGACACCAGAGAGAGGACCCCAGAGAGAGGACACAAGAGAGAGGTCACCAGAGAGAGGACACCAGAGAGAGGACCCCAGAGAGAGGACCACAGAGACAAGACACCAGAGAGAGAACCACAGAGAGAGGACACCAGAGAGAGGACCCCAGAGAGAGGACACCAGAGAGAGGACCCCAGAGATAGAACCCCAGAGAGATGACACCAGAGAGAGGACCCCAGAGATAGAACCCCAGAGAGAGGACCCCAGAGAGAGGACCCCAGAGATAGAACCCCAGAGAGAGGACCCCAGAGAGAGGACCCCAGAGAGAGGACACCAGAGAGAGGACCCCAGAGAGAGGACCCCAGAGATAGAACACCAGAGAGAGGACCCCAGGCAGAAGACACCAGCAGTGGTTAAGGTAGATGCGTTTCACACACCAGAAATGTCATTGATCATTACAAAGACACGCCTAACTGATCCGTGTTCTATAGATCCATCCCTGCACAGAGGCTCCGGGAACGTCAATCAGAGGCCGGTGACAACCTTCATCAATGATTACATCAAAACATACAAATATAAACACATAAAAACAAATAATCACCAAGTGAATCATTCAAACAAAATGAAAGCATAGATAGAAGAAAATAAAGAAATCATAATAAATTAATACATGTAAGATGATAAATATCACGTGTTTTCAACGAAAAAAAGACATCAAATAAATGCTGACAAACTAGAATTAAAAGTTCATAACCCCTTAGTGATGATCGAACCAAATATATGTGGCCTCAAATTTAAGGGGTTATACCGGGGTGATATGCAGCTGCAGGCATCACCCTGGTACAATTTTTTAGAGCTGGCAGTCGGCTGTTATCCTAAAGGAGCTCTCCGGTGTCCTCTCTCTGGGGTCCTCTCTCTGGTGTCCTCTCTCTGGTGTCCTCTCTCTGGCATCCTCTCTCCGGGTTCCTCTCTCTGGGGTCCTCTCTCTGGTGTCCTCTCTCTGGCATCCTCTCTCCGGGTTCCTCTCTCTGAGGTCCTCTCTCTGGGGTCCTCTCTCTGGAGTCCACTCTCTGGGGTCCTCTCTCTGGAGTCCACTCTCTGGGGTCCACTCTCTGGGGTCCTCTCTCTGGTGTCCTCTCTCTGGCATCCTCTCTCTGGGGTCCTCTCTCTGAGGTCCTCTCTCTGGTGTCCTCTCTCTGGGGTCCTCTCTCTGGAGTCCACTCTCTGGGGTCCACTCTCTGGGGTCCACTCTCTGGGGTCCTCTCTCTGGGGTCCTCTCTCTGGTGTCCTCTCTCTGGGCTTCTATCTCTGTGGTCCTCTCTCTGGTGTCCTCTCTCTGGGGTTCTCTCTCTGGGGTTCTCTCTCTGGTGTCCTCTCTCTGGGGTCCACTCTCTGGGGTCCACTCTCTGGTGTCCTCTCTCTGGTGTCCTCTCTCTGGTGTTCTCTCTCTGGTGTTCTCTCTCTGGTGTCCTCTCTCTGGTGTTCTCTCTCTGGTTCCCTCTCTCTGTGGTTCTCTCTCTATGGTCCTCTCTCTGTGGTCCTCTCTCTGGGGTTCTCTCTCTGGGGTTCTATCTCTGTGGTCCTCTCTCTGGGGTCCTCTCTCTGGTGTCCTATCTCTGGTGTCCTATCTCTGGTGTCCTCTCTCTGGGGTCCTCTCTCTGGTGTCCTCTCTCTGGTTATCTCTCTCTGGTGTCCTCTCTCTGGGGTTCTATCTCTGTGGTTCTATCTCTGGGGTCCTCTCTCTGGGGTTCTCTCTCTGGGGTTCTCTCTCTGGTGTTCTCTCTCTGGTGTCCTCTCTCTGTGGTCCTCTCTCTGTGGTCCTCTCTCTGGGGTCCTCTCTCTGGTGTCCTCTCTCTGGGGTTCTCTCTCTGGTGTCCTCTCTCTGGTGTCCTCTCTCTGGTGTCCTCTCTCTGGGGTTCTCTCTCTGGTGTCCTCTCTCTGGTGCCTTCTATCTCTGGGGTCCCCTCTCTTTGGTCCTCTCTCTGGTGTCCTCTCTCTGGTGTCTTCTCTCTGGGGTTCTCTCTCTGGGGTCCTCTCTCTGGTGTCCTCTCTCTGTGGTCCTCTCTCTGGGGTTCTATCTCTGGTGTCCTCTCTCTGGTGTCCTCTCTGGTGTCCTCTCTCTGGTGTCCTCTCTCTGGTGTCCTCTCTCTGGTGTTCTCTCTCTGGGGTTCTCTCTCTGGGGTTCTCTCTCTGTGGTCCCTCTCTCTGTGGTCCTCTCTCTGGTGTCCTCTCTCTGGGGTCCTCTCTCTGGGGTCCTCTCTCTGGTGTCCTCTCTCTGTGGTCCTCGCTCTGGTGTCTTTTTAGATATTTTCATATTCTAATAAACTTTACTTGGAGTCCACTTGAAGTGCAGTTCTTCCTTATTTAGACAGTTTTCCACAGAGGAGAGCCGGGGCGTGCACTCCGGCGTGTTCCAGTGGGCGTTTTCATTTGGACTTTGATCATTATCAAGTCCTTTGAGCCCGGCATTGATCATTATCAAGTCTTTTGAGCCCGGCATTGATCATTATCAAGTCCTTTGAGCCCGGCATTGATCATTATCAAGTGCTCCTTGAAGGTTGCAGTCCTTTCTTGCTAGTTATTCATTCCAGTACCCCTCCCCCCATTTCCAAACATGCTGAATGATGTTGTGGTCTCTCCTCAGATGCTTTTTGGGGTAAGGGCTTTCTGAAATTGGGATTTTATAGACCCAGAAAGCCCAGACCGCAAAAAGACCTGTGGTGGACAAAGGGTCCTCTTCATTCATGGCCTGGACAGATGACGGTCCTGTACCTTGGGATTTCTGATCCGTCTCCTCATGTTTAGTTATTTTGGGAGGACTCTCCATGGTTGCGGCAGCTCCAGATCCTGTTTAGTCTGAGGGATCAGACACCACCGGCTGCCCCATTCCTTATTCTGCTAGAGATTCACCAAATCACCAAGCAAGGGTCAGGCCCCCGTCTCCAGCAAGTACACAGCCTATGGTATCCATAGACTTCCCATGTCTGTGGTCATTGACAGCTCCAGTTCTGGTGGTCAGGAGAACCACAGATGGCGATAACAAGCATCTTCATGTCACAATTAACCCTTTTGTTTTCCTATAACACCAAAACCTGGTGCCTTATACCTGCATGTTGAGCAGCACACCCCAGGTGGGGACTGTCTGTATATTATCCAGACCTCACCTTCATAGCAATGGTCATTTATTATGTATGACAAATCAAAAGTGTTCATTTTAAAGGCTTATATGGAAGTTATTGCCATAAAAAGTGTTTGGGGACCCGGGTCCTGCCCCAGGGGAGTGTTTGGGGACCCGGGTCCTGCCCCAGGGGAGTGTTTGGGGACCCGGGTCCTGCCCCAGGGGAGTGTTTGGGACCCGGGTCCTGCCCCAGGGTGTGTTTGGGGACCCGGGTCCTGCCCCAGGGGAGTGTTTGGGGACCCGGGTCCTCCCCAAGGGGACATGTATCAATGAAAAAATACGTTTTTAAAACAACCATTATTTCGGGAGCAGTGATTTTAAGAATGCTTAAAGTGAAACAATAAAAATGAAAGAATCCGTTAAATATCGTGCCTGGGGGGTCCCCTTAGTATTCCTGTAAAGTGGTGCATGTGTTTTACTGTACCGCAGCAATATTACATTTCTAAAGGAAAAAATGGCATTTAAAATTGCTTGCGGCTGTAATGTATTGCCGGATCCCAGCAATATAGATGGAAAATCAAGGAAAAAAATTGGCGTGGGCTCCCCCCAGTCTGTATCAGGCCCTTCAGGTCTGGTATGGATTTTAAGGGGAACTCCACGCCAAAATGTTTAAATAAAATGGCATGGGCCACTCCCAAAGTCCATACCAGACCCTTATCTGAGCATGCAGCCTGGAGGTCAGGATGGGGGGGGGGTGAGCGAGTGCCCCCCCCCCTCCTGAACCATACCAGACTACATGCCCTCAATATGGGGAGGGTGCTTTTGGGTCCCCCCCCAAAGCACCTTGTGCCCATGTTGATGAGGACTAGGGCCTCTTCCTGACAACCCTGGCCATTGGTTGTCAGGGTCTGCGGGTAGGGGGAAAATCGAAATCTGAAGGCCCCCTTTAACAAGGGGGCCCCCAGATCTGGGCCTCCCCTATGGGAATGCTGTCAAATTCAATCAGTTACATCAGCACCAGGGGGTTGATAGCTGCTGATCCAGGGCTGATGTATTTTTATAAATGTGAGCCTATCCACAGAGTCTGTGGACAGGCGCACTCTTTGATCCATTACAAACCCTCCAGCAGCACTGAATGTGTGTTCAGAAAGCACGCTGGATGCAGGACAGGCCAGTAGCTTGATTGCATATTGTGCAAGTCCTGGCCAGTGGTCCATCCTCAAGACCCAGTAACCCAGTGGATGGTCTGTTGGAATAGTCTCCAAGTCTGCTCTTGCCCCTAGATATTCCTGCACCCTATAATGCAGACGCTGTCGATGCTCCTGTCCCCTAGGCAGACCAACTCAAGCACTGCATGGCATCTTTTAGTCTGACTGCTTGCGTAGCCCCTTGATCACTTATGGAGCACTGCTGGTTCAGAGGACAATTCTGCAGAAGAGGCCATAGAGGAAGAAGAAGAGGAGGGGGTGGAGCAGACAGATGTGGCACAATCACCACCTGCTTTTTGGAGGTGTGGTAACAGAACAAGCTCCAACACTGAATCCTGTCCTGCATTCTTCCCAGCTACCAGCAGAGTTACCCAGTGCGCCGTGAAGGAAAGGTAACATCCCTGACCATGCCTGCTGGACCATGAGTCAGCGGTAATATGAACCTGCTGCTGACCGCCTTGTCCAACGAGACAAAAAACATTGTCTTCCACATGACAGTAGAGAGCTGGAATGGCCTTACATGAAAATACATTTCTTTTTGGAACCTGCAACTGTGGTACAGCACATTCCACAAATTTATGAAAGGGGGCAGAGTCTACCAGTTGAATTTAGACACTGAGCATGTACATGGCTGGGACATTATTTCTTTTTATGGTTCAGCAACTGGGGTAGGGAAATTTGCCTGCTGAAATCAACTGGTGGTGTACCACTAGCAGATTGGCTGTAAGTAATTGTGGCCCCTAGTGCTATACCTTCATTCCTCTCAGTGCAGGTTTTTCAGAGGACTGGAGGTATAGTAGGGTTGAGATCACAGAGGTGGAGCAAGGAGAAGTCTGCCTTTTTTTATGTGGGTCTTTCAGGTGCTGTTGCCAACGGACTGCATGGCAGGTCGTCATATCTTGTCAAGCATGTGGTGCAAAGAGGGTGCTGTTCTGGCAACGCTTGGTCCGCTTCAGACATAGATTGCAAACAGAAGCGGTGCGATTTACTGCACATGTGTCGGAAAAAAGCCCACTAATGAATGTTTGGAAGTAAGCAGGGAGACAGCAGCGCCCTGCACCTGTGGAGCTTTGTGGTGTGATGCACTAGGGTGGCTGCCCTTAAGCTGGCCCCTGGAGGACATACTATATTAGAAACTGTACACTGGCTGCACTGTGTTATATATTGTGTACACCACCTAAAGTGTATTATATACTGTACACCGACTGCACTGTGTTATATACTGTACACTGCCTGCACTGTGTTATATACTGTACACCGACTGCACTGTGTTATATACTGTGTACACCGACTGCACTGTGTTATATACTGTACACTGACTGCGATGTATTATATACTGCACACTGCCTGCACTGTGTTATATACTGTGTACACTGACTGCACTGTGTTATATACTGTGTACACTGACTGCACTGTGTTATATACTGTGTACACTGACTGCACTGTGTTATATACTGTACACTGCCTGCACTGTATTATATACTGTATACTGACTGCACTGTATTATATACTGTGTACACTGAGTGCACTGTATTATATACTGTACACCGACTGCACTGTGTTATATACTGTGTACACCGACTGCACTGTATTATATACTATGTACACTGCCTGCACTGTATTATATACTATGTACACTGCCTGCACTGTATTATATACTATGTACACCGCCTGCACTGTATTATATACTGTACACCGCCTGCACCATATTATATACTGTACACCGACTGCACTTTATTATATACTGTACACACTGTATTAAATACTGTGTACACCGCCTGAAGTGTATTATTTACTGTGTACACTGCCTGCACTGCATTATATACTGTACACCGACTGCACTGTATTTTATATATATATACACAAATACTAGACTGCCTGCACTGTATATATAGTCTACACTGAATGCACTGTACATATCTAAATATATATATATATATATATATATATATATAAATACACTGACTATACTTTATATATACTAAACTGCCTGGATGCCACCTAATCCAGCTCAAGTTCTCTCAATCTCCTCCACGTATCACACTACATACTGCCGCTGTGTAATTATCCTTATATAGTATGGGGTATGGACTTAACCCCCTGAGCCAAGATCGTACTGTGATTGGCCAAAGCATGCAGGTGAGGTGCATTCTTTGGCCAATCAGCAGCCGTCAATGCATTGCAATCTCGCAGTGCATAATGGGGCGCTCCACGGCGCTCAAATTTGCCATGAATGACCCATATGCTCGGTTCTTCTGCAAACAAACGAACACCCGATGTTCGAGTCGAACTTACGATTGACTCGAACATCAGGACCATCCCTATTTATCATTTCTACATGGCAAATCTCAGCTCTTTCCAGAAAGAATCCTACAGAAAAGAATCGTCTCCAGCAGTCTCCAATGACTCCTCTGAACCCAGCACACGGATCTCTGCCAAATCACCAACCCAGCACACGGATCTCTGCCAAATCACCAACCCAGCACACGGATCTCTGCCAAATCACCAACCCAGCACACGGATCTCTACAATATCACCAACCCAGCACACGGATCTCTGCCAAATCACCAACCCAGCACACGGATCTCTGCAATATCACCAACCCACCACACGGATCTCTGCCAAATCACCAACCCAGCACACGGATCTCTTCCAAATCACCAACCCAGCACACGGATCTCTTCCAAATCACCAACCCAGCACACGGATCTCTGCCAAATCACCAACCCAGCACACGGATCTCTACAATATCACCAACCCAGCACACGGATCTCTGCAATATCACCAACCCAGCACACGGATCTCTACAATATCACCGACCCAGCACACGGATCTCTACAATATCACCAACCCAGCACACGGATCTCTGCCAAATCACCAACCCAGCACACGGATCTCTGCCAAATCACCAACCCAGCACACGGATCTCTGCCAAATCACCAACCCAGCACACGGATCTCTGCCAAATCACCAACCCAGCACACGGATCTCTGCCAAATCACCAACCCAGCACACGGATCTCTGCCAAATCACCAACCCAGCACACGGATCTCTGCCAAATCACCAACCCAGCACACGGATCTCTGCCAAATCACCAACCCACCACACGGATCTCTACAATATCACCAACCCAGCACACGGATCTCTACAATATCACCAACCCAGCACACGGATCTCTACAATATCACCAACCCAGCACACGGATCTCTGCCAAATCACCAACCCAGCACACGGATCTCTGCCAAATCACCAACCCAGCACACAGATCTCTTCAAAATCACCAACCCAGCACACGGATCTCTTCCAAATCACCAACCCAGCACACAGATCTCTGCCAAATCACCAACCCAGCACACGGATCTCTGCCAAATCACCAACCCAGCACACGGATCTCTGCCAAATCACCAACCCAGCACACGGATCTCTACAATATCACCAACCCAGCACACGGATCTCTGCCAAATCACCAACCCAGCACACGGATCTCTGCCAAATCACCAACCCAGCACACGGATCTCTGCCAAATCACCGACCCAGCACACGGATCTCTGCCAAATCACCAACCCAGCACACGGATCTCTGCCAAATCACCAACCCAGCACACGGATCTCTGCCAAATCACCAACCCAGCACACGGATCTCTACAATATCACCAACCCAGCACACGGATCTCTACAATATCACCAACCCAGCACACGGATCTCTACAATATCACCAACCCAGCACACGGATCTCTGCCAAATCACCAACCCAGCACACGGATCTCTACAATATCACCAACCCAGCACACGGATCTCTGCCAAATCACCAACCCAGCACACGGATCTCTACAATATCACCAACCCAGCACACGGATCTCTGCCAAATCACCAACCCAGCACACGGATCTCTACAATATCACCAACCCAGCACACGGATCTCTACAATATCACCAACCCAGCACACGGATCTCTGCCAAATCACCAACCCAGCACACGGATCTCTACAATATCACCAACCCAGCACATGGATCTCTACAATATCACCAACCCAGCACACGGATCTCTACAATATCACCAACCCAGCACACGGATCTCTGCCAAATCACCTACCCAGCACACGGATCTCTGCCAAATCACCAACCCAGCACACGGATCTTTGCCAAATCACCAACCCAGCACACGGATCTCTACAATATCACCAACCCAGCACACGGATCTCTACAATATCACCAACCCAGCACACGGATCTCTGCCAAGTCACCAACCCAGCACACGGATCTCTGCCAAATCACCAACCCAGCACACGGATCTCTGCCAAATCACCAACCCAGCACACGGATCTCTGCCAAATCACCAACCCAGCACACGGATCTCTGCCAAATCACCTACCCAGCACACGGATCTCTGCCAAATCACCAACCCAGCACACAGATCTCTACAATATCACCAACCCAGCACACGGATCTCTACAATATCACCAACCCAGCACACGGATCTCTGCCAAATCACCAACCCAGCACACGCATCTTTGCCAAATCACCAACCCAGCACACGGATCTCTGCCAAATCACCAACCCAGCACACGGATCTCTGCCAAATCACCAACCCAGCACACGGATCTCTTCCAAATCACCAACCCAGCACACGGATCTCTACAATATCACCAACCCAGCACACGGATCTCTACAATATCACCAACCCAGCACACGGATCTCTACAATATCACCAACCCAGCACACGGATCTCTGCCAAATCACCAACCCAGCACACGGATCTCTGCCAAATCACCAACCCAGCACACGGATCTCTACAATATCACCAACCCAGCACACGGATCTCTGCCAAATCACCAACCCAGCACACGGATCTCTACAATATCACCAACCCAGCACACGGATCTCTGCCAAATCACCAACCCAGCACACGGATCTCTGCCAAATCACCAACCCAGCACACGGATCTCTGCCAAATCACCAACCCAGCACACGGATCTCTGCCAAATCACCAACCCAGCACACGGATCTCTACAATATCACCAACCCAGCACACGGATCTCTGCCAAATCACCAACCCAGCACACGGATCTCTGCCAAATCACCAACCCAGCACACGGATCTCTGCCAAATCACCAACCCAGCACACGGATCTCTACAATATCACCAACCCAGCACACGGATCTCTGCCAAATCACCAACCCAGCACACGGATCTCTGCCAAATCACCAACCCAGCACACGGATCTCTGCCAAATCACCAACCCAGCACACGGATCTCTACCAAATCACCAACCCAGCACACGGATCTCTACAATATCACCAACCAAGCACACGGATCTCTGCCAAATCCCCAACCCAGCACACGGATCTCTGCCAAATCACCAACCCAGCACACGGATCTCTGCAATATCACCAACCCAGCACACGGATCTCTGCCAAATCACCAACCCAGCACACGGATCTCTACAATATCACCAACCCAGCACACGGATCTCTGCCAAATCACCAACCCAGCACACGGATCTCTGCCAAATCACCAACCCAGCACACGGATCTCTACAATATCACCAACCCAGCACCCGGATCTCTACAATATCACCAACCCAGCACACGGATCTCTACAATATCACCAACCCAGCACACGGATCTCTACAATATCACCAACCCAGCACACGGATCTCTACAATATCACCAACCCAGCACACGGATCTCTACAATATCACCAACCCAGCACACGGATCTCTGCCATATCACCAACCCAGCACACGGATCTCTGCCAAATCACCAACCCAGCACACGGATCTCTACAATATCACCAACCCAGCACACGGATCTCTGCCAAATCACCAACCCAGCACACGGATCTCTGCCAAATCACCAACCCAGCACACGGATCTCTGCCAAATCACCAACCCAGCACACGGATCTCTACAATAACACCAACCCAGCACACGGATCTCTACCAAATCACCAACCCAGCACACGGATCTCTGCCAAACCACCAACCCAGCACACGGATCTCTGCCAAATCACCAACCCAGCACACGGATCTCTACAATATCACCAACCCAGCACACAGATCTCTGCAATATCACCAACCCAGCACACGGATCTCTACAATATCACCAACCCAGCACACGGATCTCTACCAAATCACCAACCCAGCACACGGATCTCTACAATATCACCAACCCAGCACACGGATCTCTACAATATCACCAACCCACCACACGGATCTCTGCCAAATCACCAACCCACCACACGGATCTCTACAATATCACCAACCCAGCACACGGATCTCTAGAATATCACCAACCCAGCACACGGATCTCTGCCAAATCACCAACCCAGCACACGGATCTCTGCCAAACCACCAACCCAGCACACGGATCTCTGCCAAATCACCAACCCAGCACACGGATCTCTGCCAAATCACCAACCCAGCACACGGATCTCTGCCAAATCACCAACCCAGCACACGGATCTCTACAATATCACCAACCCAGCACACGGATCTCTACAATATCACCAACCCAGCACACGGATCTCTGCCAAATCACCAACCCAGCACACGGATCTCTGCCAAATCACCTACCCAGCACACGGATCTCTGCCAAATCACCAACCCAGCACACGGATCTCTACAATATCACCAACCCAGCACACGGATCTCTGCCAAATCACCAACCCAGCACACGGATCTCTACAATATCACCAACCCAGCACACGGATCTCTACAATATCACCAACCCAGCACACGGATCTCTACAATATCACCAACCCAGCACACGGATCTCTGCCAAATCACCAACCCAGCACACGGATCTCTGCCAAATCACCAACCCAGCACACGGATCTCTGCCAAATCACCAACCCAGCACACGGATCTCTACAATGTCACCAACCCAGCACACGGATCTCTACAATATCACCAACCCAGCACACGGATCTCTGCCAAATCACCAACCCAGCACACGGATCTCTGCCAAATCACCAACCCAGCACACGGATCTCTACAATATCACCAACCCAGCACACGGATCTCTACAATATCACCAACCCAGCACACGGATCTCTACAATATCACCAACCCAGCACACGGATCTCTGCCAAATCACCAACCCAGCACACGGATCTCTACAATATCACCAACCCAGCACACGGATCTCTACACTATCACCAACCCACCACACGGATCTCTACAATATCACCAACCCAGCACACGGATCTCTGCCAAATCACCAACCCAGCACACGGATCTCTACAATATCACCAACCCAGCACACGGATCTCTGCCAAATCACCAACCCAGCACACGGATCTCTACAATATCACCAACCCAGCACACGGACCTCTGCCAAATCACCAACCCAGCACACGGATCTCTGCCAAATCACCAACCCAGCACACGGATCTCTGCCAAATCACCAACCCAGCACACGGATCTCTGCCAAATCACCAACCCAGCACACGGATCTCTACAATATCACCAACCCAGCACACGGATCTCTGCCAAATCACCAACCCAGCACACGGATCTCTGCCAAATCACCAACCCAGCACACGGATCTCTGCCAAATCACCAACCCAGCACACGGATCTCTGTAATATCACCAACCCAGCACACGGATCTCTGCAATATCACCAACCCAGCACACGGATCTCTCCAATATCACCAACCCAGCACACGGATCTCTACACTATCACCAACCCACCACACGGATCTCTGCCAAATCACCAACCCAGCACACGGATCTCTGCCAAATCACCAACCCAGCACACGGATCTCTGCCAAATCACCAACCCAGCACACGGATCTCTACAATATCACCAACCCAGCACACGGATCTCTGCCAAATCACCAACCCAGCACACGGATCTCTGCCAAATCACCAACCCAGCACACGGATCTCTACAATATCACCAACCCAGCACACGGATCTCTGCCAAATCACCAACCCAGCACACGGATCTCTGCCAAATCACCAACCCAGCACACGGATCTCTGCCAAATCACCAACCCAGCACACGGATCTCTACAATATCACCAACCCAGCACACGGATCTCTGCCAAATCACCAACCCAGCACACGGATCTCTGCCAAATCACCAACCCAGCACACGGATCTCTGCCAAATCACCAACCCCCAGCACACGGATCTCTGCCAAATCACCAACCCAGCACACGGATCTCTGCCAAATCACCAACCCAGCACACGGATCTCTACAATATCACCAACCCAGCACACGGATCTCTACAATATCACCAACCCCAGCACACGGATCTCTACAATATCACCAACCCAGCACACGGATCTCTACAATATCACCAACCCAGCACACGGATCTCTACAATATCACCAACCCAGCACACGGATCTCTGCCAAATCACCAACCCAGCACACGGATCTCTGCCAAATCACCAACCCACCACACGGATCTCTGCCAAATCACCAACCCAGCACACGGATCTCTGCCAAATCACCAACCCAGCACACGGATCTCTGCCAAATCACCAACCCAGCACACGGATCTCTACAATATCACCAACCCAGCACACGGATCTCTGCCAAATCACCAACCCAGCACACGGATCTCTGCCAAATCACCAACCCAGCACACGGATCTCTACAATATCACCAACCCAGCACACGGATCTCTACAATATCACCAACCCAGCACACGGATCTCTGCCAAATCACCAACCCAGCACACGGATCTCTACAATATCACCAACCCAGCACACGGATCTCTGCCAAATCACCAACCCAGCACACGGATCTCTGCCAAATCACCAACCCAGCACACGGATCTCTGCCAAATCACCAACCCAGCACACGGATCTCTGCCAAATCACCAACCCAGCACACGGATCTCTACAATATCACCAACCCAGCACACGGATCTCTACAATATCACCAACCCAGCACACGGATCTCTACAATATCACCAACCCAGCACACGGATCTCTGCCAAATCACCAACCCAGCACACGGATCTCTGCCAAATCACCAACCCAGCACACGGATCTCTACAATATCACCAACCCAGCACACGGATCTCTACAATATCACCAACCCAGCACACGGATCTCTACAATATCACCAACCCAGCACACAGATCTCTGCCAAATCACCAACCCAGCACACGGATCTCTACAATATCACCAACCCAGCACACGGATCTCTGCCAAATCACCAACCCAGCACACGGATCTCTGCAATATCACCAACCCAGCACACAGATCTCTACCAAATCACCAACCCAGCACACGGATCTCTGCCAAATCACCAACCCAGCACACGGATCTCTACAATATCACCAACCCAGCACACGGATCTCTGCCAAATCACCAACCCAGCACACGGATCTCTGCCAAATCACCAACCCAGCACACGGATCTCTGCCAAATCACCAACCCAGCACACGGATCTCTACAATATCACCAACCCAGCACACGGATCTCTGCCAAATCACCAACCCAGCACATGGATCTCTACAATATCACCAACCCAGCACACAGATCTCTGCCAAATCACCAACCCAGCACACGGATCTCTGCCAAATCACCAACCCAGCACACGGATCTCTGCCAAATCACCAACCCAGCACACGGATCTCTGCCAAATCACCAACCCAGCACACGCATCTCTACAATATCACCAACCCAGCACACGGATCTCTGCCAAATCACCAACCCAGCACACGGATCTCTACAATATCACCAACCCAGCACACGGATCTCTACAATATCACCAACCCAGCACACGGATCTCTACAATATCACCAACCCAGCACACGGATCTCTGCCAAATCACCAACCCAGCACACGGATCTCTACAATATCACCAACCCAGCACACGGATCTCTGCCAAATCACCAACCCAGCACACGGATCTCTACAATATCACCAACCCAGCACACGGATCTCTACAATATCACCAACCCAGCACACGGATCTCTACAATATCACCAACCCAGCACACGGATCTCTACAATATCACCAACCCAGCACACGGATCTCTACAATATCACCAACCCAGCACACAGATCTCTACAATATCACCAACCCAGCACACGGATCTCTGCCAAATCACCAACCCAGCACACGGATCTCTGCCAAATCACCAACCCAGCACACGGATCTCTGCCAAATCACCAACCCAGCACACGGATCTCTGCCAAATCACCAACCCAGCACACGGATCTCTGCCAAATCACCAACCCACCACACGGATCTCTGCCAAATCACCAACCCAGCACACGCATCTCTGCCAAATCACCAACCCAGCACACGGATCTCTGCCAAATCACCAACCCAGCACACGGATCTCTGCCAAATCACCAACCCAGCACACGGATCTCTACAATATCACCAACCCAGCACACGGATCTCTGCCAAATCACCAACCCAGCACACGGATCTCTACAATATCACCAACCCAGCACACGGATCTCTGCCAAATCACCAACCCAGCACACGGATCTCTGCCAAATCACCAACCCAGCACACGGATCTCTACCAAATCACCAACCCAGCACACGGATCTCTGCCAAATCACCAACCCAGCACACGGATCTCTACAATATCACCAACCCAGCACACGGATCTCTACAATATCACCAACCCAGCACACGGATCTCTACAATATCACCAACCCAGCACACGGATCTCTGCCAAATCACCAACCCAGCACACGGATCTCTACAATATCACCAACCCAGCACACGGATCTCTGCCAAATCACCAACCCAGCACACGGATCTCTGCCAAATCACCAACCCAGCGCACGGATCTCTACAATATCACCAACCCAGCACACGGATCTCTACAATATCACCAACCCAGCACACGGATCTCTGCCAAATCACCAACCCAGCACACGGATCTCTGCCAAATCACCAACCCAGCACACGGATCTCTGCCAAATCACCAACCCAGCACACGGATCTCTACAATATCACCAACCCAGCACACGGATCTCTACAATATCACCAACCCAGCACACGGATCTCTACAATATCACCAACCCAGCACACGGATCTCTACAATATCACCAACCCAGCACACGGATCTCTGCCAAATCACCAACCCAGCACACGGATCTCTGCCAAATCACCAACCCACCACACGGATCTCTGCCAAATCACCAACCACCACACACGGATCTCTGCCAAATCACCAACTCAGCACACGGATCTCTGCCAAATCACCAACCCAGCACACGCATCTCTGCCAAATCACCAACCCAGCACACGGATCTCTGCCAAATCACCAACCCAGCACACGGATCTCTGCCAAATCACCAACCCAGCACACGGATCTCTGCCAAATCCCCAACCCAGCACACGGATCTCTGCCAAATCACCAACCCAGCACACGGATCTCTACAATATCACCAACCCAGCACACGGATCTTTGCCAAATCACCAACCCAGCACACGGATCTCTGCCAAATCACCAACCCAGCACACGGATCTCTACAATATCACCAACCCAGCACACGGATCTCTACAATATCACCAACCCAGCACACGGATCTCTACAATATCACCAACCCAGCACACGGATCTGTGCCAAATCACCAACCCAGCACACGGATCTCTACAATATCACCAACCCAGCACACGGATCTCTGCCAAATCACCAACCCAGCACACGGATCTCTGCCAAATCACCAACCCAGCACACGGATCTCTGCCAAATCACCAACCCACCACACGGATCTCTACAATATCACCAACCCAGCACACGGATCTCTACAATATCACCAACCCAGCACACGGATCTCTGCCAAATCACCAACCCAGCACACGGATCTCTGCCAAATCACCAACCCAGCACACGGATCTCTACAATATCACCAACCCAGCACACGGATCTCTGCCAAATCACCAACCCAGCACACGGATCTCTACAATATCACCAACCCAGCACACGGATCTCTGCCAAATCACCAACCCAGCACACGGATCTCTACAATATCACCAACCCAGCACACGGATCTCTGCCAAATCACCAACCCAGCACACGGATCTCTACAATATCACCAACCCAGCACACGGATCTCTACCAAATCACCAACCCAGCACACGGATCTCTACAATATCACCAACCCAGCACACGGATCTCTACAAAATCACCAACCCAGCACACGGATCTCTACAAAATCACCAACCCAGCACACACGGATCTCTACAATATCACCAACCCAGCACACGGATCTCTGCCAAATCACCAACCCAGCACACGGATCTCTACAATATCACCAACCCAGCACACGGATCTCTACAATATCACCAACCCAGCACACGGATCTCTGCCAAATCACCAACCCAGCACACGGATCTCTGCCAAATCACCAACCCAGCACACGGATCTCTGCAATATCACCAACCCAGCACACGGATCTCTGCCAAATCACCAACCCAGCACACGGATCTCTGCCAAATCACCAACCCAGCACACGGATCTCTGCCAAATCACCAACCCAGCACACGGATCTCTACAATATCACCAACCCAGCACACGGATCTCTACAATATCACCAACCCAGCACACGGATCTCTGCCAAATCACCAACCCAGCACACGGATCTATGCCAAATCACCAACCCAGCACACGGATCTCTACAATATCACCAACCCAGCACACGGATCTCTGCCAAATCACCAACCCAGCACACGGATCTCTGCCAAATCACCAACCCAGCACACGGATCTCTGCCAAATCACCAACCCAGCACACGGATCTCTACAATATCACCAACCCAGCACACGGATCTCTGCCAAATCACCAACCCAGCACACGGATCTCTGCCAAATCACCAACCCAGCACACGGATCTCTGCCAAATCACCAACCTAGCACACGGATCTCTGCCAAATCACCAACCCAGCACACGGATCTCTGCCAAATCACCAACCCACCACACGGATCTCTGCCAAATCACCAACCCAGCACACGGATCTCTGCCAAATCACCAACCCAGCACACGGATCTCTACAATATCACCAACCCAGCACACGGATCTCTGCCAAATCACCAACCCAGCACACGGATCTCTGCCAAACCACCAACCCAGCACACGGATCTCTACAATATCACCAACCCAGCACACGGATCTCTACAATATCACCAACCCAGCACACGGATCTCTGCCAAATCACCAACCCAGCACACGGATCTCTACAATATCACCAACCCAGCACACGGATCTCTGCCAAATCACCAACCTAGCACACGGATCTCTACAATATCACCAACCCAGCACACGGATCTCTGCCAAATCACCAACCCAGCACACGGATCTCTGCCAAATCACCAACCCAGCACACGGATCTCTGCCAAATCACCAACCCAGCACACGGATCTCTGCCAAATCACCAACCCAGCACACGGATCTCTGCCAAATCACCAACCCAGCACACGGATCTCTACAATATCACCAACCCAGCACACGGATCTCTACAATATCACCAACCCAGCACACGGATCTCTACAATATCACCAACCCAGCACACGGATCTCTGCCAAATCACCAACCCAGCACACGGATCTCTGCCAAATCACCAACCCAGCACACGGATCTCTACAATATCACCAACCCAGCACACGGATCTCTACAATATCACCAACCCAGCACACGGATCTCTACAATATCACCAACCCAGCACACGGATCTCTGCCAAATCACCAACCCAGCACACGGATCTCTACAATATCACCAACCCAGCACACGGATCTCTGCAATATCACCAACCCAGCACAC